>JBBPCZ010000156.1:5429861-5440539 GCA_037974445.1 Brycinus macrolepidotus | reverse complement strand
GAATGAATGGGCACAAATTCCCACAGAAACTCCAAAATCTTGTGGAAAGCCTTCCAAGAAGAGTGGAAACTGTTATAACTGCAAAGGGGACCAACTCCATATTAAAGTCTATGTATTTGAATGGAATGTCATAAAGTCCCTGCTGGTGTAATGGTCAGGCGTCCCAATACTTCTGTATCAACCTATATATATATACATGCATACACATAGTGCTGATACAAACTCAGCACTACGTGTATGCATGTAGCACTATGGTAATGGTAAATCAGTGAATACATTTTTATTGAATAAACAATGTATGACATACAGAACAAGATCTGAATGAATAATCTAAATATCCAAACACTTAACATGAATTTAAAAAAGTCACTGGAAGCTTCTGTTTTCTATGGGTACAGGAATGTGACCATCTTTCAAACGTCTCTGCCCTTCTCATCATTGCCCTAAACAAAACAGTTGCAGTACTTAATCCTAATCATGATGAAAATCTTTGATTTCTTAAAATTTGAAAGCAAAATGTTTGGAAGTCTTCCAGAAGTCACAGTTGAACTTCACACTCAAATGCACTGTCAGTGTGTGCTTCCCTGCTTTGTTTTGAATTTGCTGGAGGGTGTATTTTGTCCTCTGGTTGGTTACCAAGTGATAACAACAAAGTGTGTAGAAAAAATGGTTGCTGTCAGTGTGCACACACTGCATTCTAATGGGCTTGCTGCATAGATGCATAGGATTTCACACAATAGAGCATATGTTTTATATTATTGTTGGAAAACTTAGTTTAGAATTTGAAGTTTGTTATAAAGGTAGTTTAGGTGTAAACACAATGTGCTGTGTGTGTCTTGGCAGTGACCTGATGTGTTTATAGTCCTTGTCTTCCTCTGGTTCTCTGCCGGGCATTGTTGACAGTTTAATGTGTCTTGTTCATGCTGTTAATCTCTCCTGTTTATTTTACTCTATGTATTTTAGTGGTTCTTTTTTTTTATTTTTTTACCAGTTATTGCTGTCATGAGGTTTCCCAGTGCTCATTTCTCCAGGTGCTAATTATCTCCTTATGTTTAAGCGGACCCTTAAGTAAAAATCTGCACATGCCTCCTACCTCATCACTTGCTACTCCAAGAATACACTCCATTGATTTGCTTTTAATCAGTCAAATGTGGTTTCGATTCCAGGCCACAGTTATCAAATGTTCCATGGTCCATGTTCCACTCAACTCAACCGTCTAAAGGAGTCTGAGGCTCATAATATAAAAATGTTTTTCATCACAATCATCAAAAAATAAAAATTTCTGATATTATCATGCATTTAGCAAATTTATTAGGACAAAAATGTAAAAATACATGAACTCATATGCACACACCCGCACACTCTCATCTGTATCTGTACATGTTTGAAATGCTAGGTCATGTTTACAAAGCGTAAACCCCTCGCTTATCCACCGTGATGCTTTTAAAAGTTTAGTGTCAGCTAATTTATCTCAATTCAAGAGCTGTCTGTGTGTTCCTATCTGTTCAGGGATCTGTCCAACAACCGGATTGGCTGCCTCTCTCCCGAGATGTTTCTTGACCTTGGCAATCTCTCTAAGCTGTGAGTAATGGACTAACTCTGCTCCTGTGCTGACCCACTCAAGCTTTGTATCACACACAAGGCTCTGTGATAATAATGTGGAGGTGGGCTGTTCTTCGGCTTGTTTGCACTTAATAGGGATAGTTTGATAAGCTTTCTTGTGCGTGTTTTACAGAAATTTATCGGGAAATATTTTCTCCACACTGCCTGAGGGGCTGTTCGTGCACTTGAGTTCTCTGAGAGTTCTGTAAGAAGATGCAGCATTACTTCTGCATACATACATAACCTATTACAAATGCATAAACTTATCATATCCACTCACTACTTTTTATTCCCGTGTGTGTGTGTGTGGTTGTGTGTGTTTCATCAGGCACTTCAGTACCGATTACCTGTTTTGCGACTGCCAGCTGGAGTGGTTGTGGCTGTGGACCCGAGCCAGAGCCGTACGTGTGGGGAACGACACTGTGTGTGTGTATCCCACACGTCTCCACGGCCTTGCGTTCCGCAGCCTCCGAGAAAATCAGCTCATCTGTGGTAATACATCAAGCATGTGTGTTTCTGGGCGTGTGGTTTTAAATGATTGCTAATTCCAGGCTTCCAGGGCCACATAAGGGCACACATGGAAAGTACTGCGCTTTACTCTTGCACTGGAGCAATGAGGATTATAGAGGTTGTCTCTCAACCTCCTGCCCTTCATTAAGGTGCTGCAGGCTTGTCGGGCAGCCAGGGCTGATATTCACAAAGCAGTTGCATGGAGAACTGATCTTGGATCAGATTCCTTGGTATTTATGAATCATTGTTTCAAAAACTCATTCTAGGTCAGCACACAGGGTCTTTAGAAAACAGACCCTGTTGTTTAAAATGTCTGCCGTTTTGTTCGTACTATGCCCTAAAACACCACCTTAATGAAGAGCTGGATATGGTTCGGAGATGGCATAGGTTGAGAGAAGTTTTGGGGGTGTATTCATGAAAAAGTTTTGATTGACTGTTGACTTTTAGTGTTTATTAGCAGTGTTAGCCTCCTAGCTTCATTGCTAAACGAAAGAAATAAAATTTGACCTCAAATGATGTCTTGGTTGATCAACTACATCTGTGAATTGTGGAAAACAGTGTCAAATCTGAGATTTAGGATGAGATTTGAGACCAGTATATCAGAACTAAGGGACTATGGTAATCGGTTGGGTTGATAAGCTTCCATACGTTTTAGCTACATTAGCCTTAGAATCCAGTGCAAAAGTAACAAAACAAACTTGTCTTTGGCTGATTGAATCCATTTTGGATAAGTGAGAAAATCTGACGCTCCACTTATCACTTAAAGCTTTAGAGACCTCACACACCTCACAAAGGGCTTGCTATGTAGATTTGTAATTAGATGATGAGTTGAACTAAAGGGTTCTTTAATTAGCTGAGTGAGTTGAATCAGGTACATTAGAATATGTGCCAGGAAAGACTCTAACCCACTGAGTTCTGTAGCCCTCTGGGACTGGAGTCCATCACACTTGTTAAAGAACACGGTAGCCTCAGTATGGGCTTGAGTAGTCTGTGTGTAATTGCTGGCTGTGTGTTTGTGTAGTAGCAGAGCTGGAATTAGCAGCAGGAATCCTGCAGTCTCTTTTCCAGCTCACTCCATCCATTACAGGATTAGAACAGTAATGTTCAGCCTCTTGTCCTGCACAGTGTCTGGCCCCTCAGATCTGCTACAGCAACCACATACAAAACAGTATTTATGCTCCTGCCAAGCTCTCCCATCCACCGCAGCCAGTGCTACAAGTGCTATTGTAATGGTATTTTCAAGGTCATTATATCCATACGGGTTTATTATAGTGTTCTTCGCTGAGCTGCAAGTGTGCGCGGGGCAGCAGAATGGGGGGTATTATGTGTATGGAAACATAACCTATTCTAACAGAAGCCTCCACAGCTGCTTCATTCCATTAGCTCTTAATACGGCATGCTGCTCCATAACTCGCTGCTTTATGAAGACTTTTATTACATAAGAGCAGCAGGCAAAAACACACACACTCACACACAAACAATGCACATGCACACACACAAAATGCACTCAGCCACAAGAACAGTCATTGTATAATACACATCTGGCTTGTGACAGGAGGAGAAAGAGGTACATATCTCTTTTTCTCTCTCTCTCTTCATTCCTCTTTCCCTGGAGTGCAATGATAAGGCAACACAGTCCTGTATTTAAATTGTTATGCTCTCTCTCCATCCTTTATGGGTTCTGTAGGGACCGTATGGCGCAGGCTACTGTTTTCTGTCCAAATCATGAATATCAGGGCTACAAGTTCAAGATCAGTCAAATATTCAGACAAAAGTGTTTTACAGTTTTTACTGATTGCTTATATTGCTTAAAATGCCAAATTAATTCTTAGGTGTAGGTGTGTCCAAACCTTTGACTGATATTGAATATACATTTACAGGTAAATGGAAAGGGTAAGCCCAAATAGAGGCCCTTGCAGATTCAGGGGTTAAAGAAAGACATAAGGGTCAAAAATGTAGAGCTTTAAAGTTTGATGAGAAAGGCTGTGGTGTTTTCTTTTATCCTATGGTGGGCATCCTTGTAGGCTGAAAATAAGCCTAAACACACTGTAAGGGACCAAACAGTGAGGCACGAGGACACAAGAATTTTCATTTCAAAGGCAGGGTTTTATTTCCCAAAAAAAGTCAAAAGTTTACAAAGACCAAAAACTACTATTAACTCTATAAAAGAGGTCAAACAAAGCAAACTTAACTCAAAACAAAGACATTTAACATGGCTTTAACTAAACAAAACTGACCTACTACAATGAAACAAAGGGGAACATATATAGCTGCTTGGCTAAACCAAAGAACACAAAAAGGGGTAAACAAAATACACATTACTTCCAACCTATACAAAACAAAAACACCTAAGGCGAAAATCCCCCTTTGGCACACGGTGTGACATGGTACGGCCTAATATGCAGACCCTGAGATTTAGGTGTCCTCACCCCTCAGCCATGCCTTTGCCCAACCAGGAAGGGACCGCCCCCAATGCTCAGCAAAGGTAACTCAAAAACAAAGAAACACATGGTTAATGACAAACTAACTTATCCTACAACCTTACAGTGCTAAAATGTGTGCACTTTATATAAAACAATGTAAGGTTAAAGCAAATAAACTATAAATCAAGCAAAGTGTGTAATGTGAATTATTCAAACTTGATAGTATAAGTGACTGTAAATGATAGACTGTGCAGCAAATTAACAACGTGCATAGATGGAATATGGAATAATACTCCCCTGTGTGGCTGTAGCCATCACTCACACTTAGATACAGATACACCATGTGCTGCTGAGCTCTGGAACTGTGTCTCATAGTCAGATTTGAGCTTGCCCAAAAAACTACTGCATTATTTGCAGAGACACGAAGTGTTGTCCAAGCATTACATTAGTGTAATAGAAAATAATGGATGAAATTTCCAGAGAAGGCCAAGTGGCGAGGCTTGAGCAGGTTGCGGCTGGCGCATGTGGTTTCTGGCATTAGGGGGAGCTTCATCTGTGTCGGTGCCATGGAGGCTGACAGTGGCTCAGCCAGTAGCATGCTGATGGGGTGAGAGTGGGACGCAAGGCTCATACTACTGAGTAGAACAGGGGCAGGGGTGTAATCTTCACGGCCAGGGCAGAACACACACACACACACACAGCAGGGCCAGATGCTCGCTCTCTCTCACTCACTCTCTCTTTCTGCCTCAGTGAATTTATCTTTCACTCTTTCTCTCAAGCCAGATTGGCAGGTCAATTTGTTTAATGTGTTAACTGTGTCTGTTGACCCCACATAACCTGCTGACCACCTGCTGACACAAACATACAGACACACACGACTCACAGGGCTGCCGTTCAGTGCAACAGAGAAGCAAATATTGATCATGTATGTTGCTGTTGTTAACCCTTTCAGGTCTGCAATAAGGCCTTTCTGCTTTTGTATATTTTTTGTACATTATATCATTTTTTATATAAAAATTTGATTAAAAATGGAACTTATATTCAGAATGGTTTTATATGTAACCAACATGTCCAGCACCATCAAGTGTGGTCCATGTCGTCCACTCTGACTCTGCGGTTTGTCCAGTATCTGTAGTATCATATCGCAAGAACGTCTCTCTCACTCAGTGAAGAGTGAAGCAACAGTGCTTTCAAGCAATGAGAAATTTGTGGGATGCTCTGCCTGCAGCGTTAGTGACCAATACCTCATATAAAGAACATTTAGTATGTTAACAACGGCACAGCATGACCCAACTGATTTGAAGAAACGTGAAAGCCAAGAGCTGAAAAGTGCTCATTTTGGAACCCATTCAAGAAGATGTCATGGTGTGTTCGGTTAAAGACAAGATGTCCCTGCAGAACAATCGCACTGCCAGTGGCACAGACAAGCTTAGATCATCCTGCATGCACATAGATTAATATATGCTGAGGCAGAGATACCCTCCGTACATTTCAATAAGGTGGTTCAGTGGTGTCTTCAGCTCTTCACATCTCTGTATTATAGTCAACTGTGGTTTCTTTCCTCCAGACATGCTAACAGGACGCACAGAAACTTTTGCGGCCTACTTCGTTTTTGTTTACCTCTTCTGCAAGTAAATAACCTTTTTTTAAAGCTTCTACACCATGTGGGATAGCCCCATCTTCTTTGTAATGGACATAAATCACACAGGAACACAGAGGAACATCAGACGTAGGTGTAAAAACTGATAACAGGGTGTGGCACTGGAGGAGACAAAGCTTCAGGACTAGCAGTTGGGAAGTCAGAATGGGATAAAGTCAGTTCTTTCTGGAACCAGAATGGCATTCCATGATGTAATGCATCGGTCGTACTTGTGTTTTTGGTGGTCTTTCAGAATCTCCTTTGGAGTTGCCCCTGCTGCAGCTGATCCCGTCTCAAAGGCAGCTGGTGTTCCGGGGGGACCGACTGCCTCTGCAGTGCACTGCCTCCTACCTGGACCCCTCTGTCACACTCACCTGGAGCCATGAGCGGCGGACTGTACACACCCAGGAGGAGAGAGGGGTGTATGTGGAGGAAAGCATTATCCATGACTGCTGCCTCATCACCAGGTGAGAGAACATTCATTCAGGGTTCAGGCATTTTTGTTGTAAATCTGTATGTTCCATAGATGGTGTTTAACAGCTGTAAAATATAGTGCAAGTAAAGCCTACGGCCTTCTTCATCTTGCCCTTTTTTCATCCCTCCCCCTATTTTCCTCCTTCCACATAGAATGTGATCCACCAATCAGCTTTTTCTTTTTCGCCCCGATATAAATTGATGGTGACCCTAATTTTCAATGCAGTCAAGCATGACAATACAGATAATACAATGACATGAACATGGCTTGACTAAAGTAAAAATTAAATGTAATCAACTAAAACAAATAAAAATATAAATTTAAATTCTTTAAAAAAAATCAACAAAAAAAAGGTAATAAAAAAAATAACAATAAATAAACAAAATTATAGCTAGAGCTGACTAGAATAAAATGTAATAAAATGTAAGACAAATAAAAGTGTAAATTTGAAAAAGCGTTAAATTTGGAAAAAAGTATTGTGGAGCAAAGATCATTTAAAAGACTAGCCGACTGAGTGGACGTGGTTTAGAAATTTAAAAGCGACGAGTGTCACGTTCGAGTGGTGTCCTGTAATACGATGCATTGATTTGTTCATAGGATGAAATTAAACAGTACGTGCTGTATGTAAATTGACTCTGATTTTGTCTCATTCAAAACCAGTCAGGTCTGAAACATTTATAACTTAGTGGGTGGAGCTAAACTGGTGCAGGCTGAATAGGTGGACTGATTTAAATGTGTTGGTGTTCATGACATTATAAAAACACTGAATTCAAAACAGTATTTGCAGCTTAGTTGCCTTGTATGGACTATATGGACTGAGAGAGGAAATCCAGACTTGGAAACCATAACAATGTTTATGCAGTACATCAAACTCTTATTTTAAAAAGTGAGAAATTTCTGTGTCCGTGATACAGGCCATTTAAGATGCAAATCTGATCTTCCCCTGTGTGTGAAGAAAATCTGAAGGAGAATGAGTACAGTCACATGTGCTCACTAATGTCTCTGTCTTTAGTCTTGATTTATATGTCCACTTGCTAGTGGGTTTAAATCAATCGATGGCATGCGCATGCACAGACATATAGAAACTGACCTTCTTCTCTCGGCTTTGATTTACCTTTCATTATCATTGCCCTTGATATTGGTTGGGAAGGGCGGGACAGGAATGTTCTGGCAAAGTGCCAGCTCTGAGCTTCCCTGTTGGGGCTGGGCCACTGTTCTGGAAGCGTTGTCTCATTGTTAGACGTGGCTAGCACACTAACAGGAACAGATGCCGCATGCTATGGCAGTAAATGTGCCTGGTGTCTGTTTACACACATTCTGCCAATCATCGTCCCTTCCTCATCCTCTCCCTGTTTCCCTCCACCGGTCAGCACAATGCATGGGTCCACACATGCAAAATACACACAGCTTTCCTTTTTGTGTCTGTGTGTATGTGAGTGTGTGCGCATGTGTGTAATAGTGGCACTGGGCTGTTGATTAGTTTAACTGCCTCTCGCTTCAGAGTGAGTCTGGCCATAAATATTGATGGAGTACCGACAGAAATATGTTTCCTTCTGTCAACAAGCCTGGAACGCTTTGCTCGCAGTTTTCATAGAGTGCTCCGAAAGCTCCAGCCTTCATAAACCACCCAGGAGGATGCTCGTTTTTTCCACCGCTGCAGCCGTGCCCTCGTCACTGGGAGGCCTGCAGTCCCTTTACTGTGAGTGATGATGGCTGGATGACTGTGGGAAATCTCAGTGTCAAACAGGACATGCCGACTGACTCACACTTTGATCCCCGGGGCGCACGAATCCACTCCATCTCGCTTTCCTTCTCTTCACTGGCTGTGGTTCTTACACATTTTTGTTCCACAGCTCCTCGCTTAAGTCATTTTCCTCGGTCTTGTTAGGAACGTTGCGGTCGTTAGTTGTGTGTGTGGTTAGATGTTCAAATTATGTAGCATGGTGTTTGGGTCTGTATCATAGAAAAAATAAAAAATCCTCACTTTTGTAATTAAGAGACTGATTTCAAAAAGTATTGTTCACTCCCCAGTCAATATAGTCACTATGTCAGACCTAAGCTGCAAAGAAGTCGTTTTTTGAAATCGTTTTTGTGATGTCACAAAAAGCGACACATTTGCACTATCAAAAGTTTTTTGCACAACCAAGGTTTTTACCACTTTTCCATTTATTTCACTAAACTGTAGATTAAATTGCAGATTTTTATTCTTGTTAAGCATTGGAATGTGGCTGAGTGAACAATTATGAATGAAAATATGTATAATCCTTTCTAAGATGAAAGAATCTGTAACAGTGCATGTCTGACATCCTATTAACTGGTTGTGTGGTGATGCAGAATCAAAGTCTAGACTGTCCTTTAACTTTATATGCACTACTTAACAGTTTTATCCCACTGGCTGTCACTTAATAGCTCATTTACAATTATAATTATATTAGGCTGCTTTTTGTGGGTCAGTAGTGATGTAAAAAATGACACTCTGGCTAATAAAGGAACTCAAATGTTGAACAAACTGTAAATTTATTTGTTAGCAAAGAATATTGAGTGTATTTTTAGTAAATATTAAGTAAGTAACAAGCAAGTGTAGAAAATCTCAGTGTGTGCCAACATTTTTGACTGGTAGTGTACGTATACCCACTTATTCAGTCTATAGAAGTTTAACTCTGTCTATTCACACTTAAGTTAGAAGGAGTTTGGCCTGCATTTTGAATGAGGTGTCCAATTAGGGAAGCCAATTAGAGCATATGTCATTTATATGTGTCAGTTTTATAGGTGCAGGAAACAGCCTGTTTATTTCTAAGGGATAAAGAGAGTTGGGGAAATTGTCATTGCATAAACACTGCATCATGACTGTTTTTGGTACATAAACCACACAATGTTATAAGAGGACCTTGGGAAAAATTCCAAAAAAATGAGGGATATAGGTCTGATAAGACAAATATAACCTAGAAATTAACCCATGAACATTAAGTAGACAGCTTTACTTCTCTACTCTGTGCAAGCCATCTAAACTCTTAGAGTTCTATGTGTGGTTGGATGCAAAGTTCTAGGAAAAAGCTACTATCGGTAAAGAATCTTTACATCACACATAAATAAGGGTACGAGAAAAGGTTCTTTGTGTGATGCTCTGAAAAGAAAAAAAAATTGATGCTCTAAAACAAATGGATGGATGGTTGGTTAACATATTTTTGTACATTTTAGCATTCTTTTTATTCTCAAAAATGATTGTTCAGGGAACTAAAATGGTTCTTCTGCATCTAATCCCTTTGTGGCATGTTTTTAAAGAGTGTATGTGGAGGGTCTTTCATGAAACGTGATTCACATTCACACATCTCATGTGCAAAAATAATCGTACCCATTGAAAGGTTTCTGAAGTAAAGCTCTAAAACACACTTTTTGAATCAGAATGCGAAAACTTTATTGATCCTGGAGGAAATTGCTTATGCTGTGACATTGCATACAAGGCAACAAATTTGCAGTCAAATGTTTTTGCACAGCACAGTTTTTTACCATTTATTCCATTAATTTCATAAATTATAGAGTTTTATTCCCGTTAAGCATTGGAAAATTGTTGAGTGAACAACTTTAAATGAAAATATGGAAAATTAGTGGTAGAAACCTCTAACAAAGTGTGTTTTTTGCTCTTGGTTTAGCTGTGTTCAGCTGCTCCATTTCAGTCATCTGCTCTTCCAGTGAACAATGTGACTCACTTTCCTTCCTGCTGGAATGTGATGGATTTCTGGTCGTTCAAGTTCTGATTAGACCCTGCAATTAAACCCCTTCCACACACAGGCCGAGCAGGTCCATTTTCCGAGTGGGGCTCATACTGTAATGTTGTTCTTGGCAGCGGGGGGACCCCACGAGCGGCAGAGGGGCGTTTAGTACCGCTGTCCTTTCCAGCTCAGGCTAGCCAGACTGTCCGAACGGCCAACCAAAACATTGGCCTGCTTAATCATGACCCACACACACACACACACACACACACACACACACACACACACACACACACACACACACACACACACACACACA
>JBBPCZ010000156.1:5382533-5392805 GCA_037974445.1 Brycinus macrolepidotus | reverse complement strand
ATCTAGGCTCCTTGTATCTTTAGGCACTTTGCAGCCTGTCACAGTAAAACATTTGTTCCTGTTTCTTTCATTTAATCCATTCAGTATGACAAAGATATAGCAGTTCGATAGGCATAAAATTGTTTTTTGCACCAACAAGGTGATTCAAAGCAAAATATAAAAAAATGAGGGGTGTCTCAAAACTTGCATATTACTGTAGGTACATAATGGCAGATGGTGCCCATTGCTTTTGCCGTATTTATAACTTTTGCACTTATACCTTTGCACTCAAGCATGGCACACACACAGCATATGTGAACTGTTCACAATTGCTGCAAAACAAGCTTGTCCAAGCTGTTTTCCAGTTCCTGTGATTCTTACTCTACATGCTGGAAAACTGGGGGTAAGGAGGTAAGAATGCCTCTTTGGTGTTCTGGACATTACCTGGGAGAGTTTAAGTAGCTGGCTGCTGCAGTGCATTGTGGAAGTTGTTCTTTTAAAGCTCACAAAATCCTCATTTGGAATAAATATGTGAAGTCATCCTGAATTTCTTGGGCTGTGAATTTCCTGGGCTGTGGGGAGGCAGCTTGAACCAGTATGAGTCATTTTCAGGGAGCCTAAGTGTTTGGACTGTAGCTATAGGTCAGCAGTGAATCATCCCTCTAAAGTGTGATTGTCTTCATAATGCTGACATTTAGGCTTCTGTGCAAAAGTGGTGCACTAAAAGGCACAGACTGGACATTTATAATCCTTGGTCATTTTGTTATTACTAAAAAAAGCATGCAAAGAAGAAAAGTGAATCTTAATGATCATTTCTGGTAATCCTTCCATTCATCCCTCTTACTCCTCAACTCTGACCGAGGTCAAGGACGTGACGTGGCAGGGCACTGGAATTCTCGCAGCAGTGTAGAATCAGTAGAGAATGAGTGTGTAAGGTAGAGCTGTGTGTGTCTGTGTGAGTACGCCTGTAATTCCCCCTCATCATTATGCTGTCAGTTTTGGCTGCCCTGCGGCGCTCGCGCTGTTAGCGGCTAATGGTGGCAGATAAACAAACGCAATAAATGCAGCTTGGCAGCACGCTCCAACGATCCAGTGAGAATTTGTTTTCTCCTGCTGCGCCACAATCACTGGGAGGTCCTCACAGGCTCTTACATCCGTTCCCATCAGACGTTTGGTCCTGAGCACTTCAATCACACCAACCTGATCATTCCATGGATTTTTTTTAGGGGCATCACAGCTTCACGCAGCTCAGGATGGCTTTTCAATTAAGGCATTTGGCTCCTAATGATTGCGAACTAACACGCTCAGCATTGATTGACCGGCCATGAACAGGGTTGAGCAAGATTTGGTTTGCGTTTTTGAAGAGTAGTTTGACCTCATGTCATCTCCAAACTCCAAACCATCTCTAGGCGTAACAGTGATTTATGCTGCTTTCATGATGCAACTAGAGTGTGGAAAAACTGGGAAAAATCCATTTGGACGACCAACTTCCAACTTTATAATTCCAACTGAAAATATCAGTTTCTCAGAGGCTTTTCACCAAGTTACAATATATCAGCATATAATAGTCAGTAAAAGTATATTTTAAGTTTTTAAGCATAATCTTGAGTTTTGATTTGGGTATGATATACTGTTTATACATGATACCTCTAAAAACACACTTGAATATCTTGCATTTTCAGATAATCAAAAATGTATGCCAATTTATGCAAGATTTTTTCTCAAACTCCATGCTGTCATGTCATTTTCACCCATTTATTAATGTTGACTTAGCATAACCTACATCCACCTTTAAAGTAAATGAAGCACTTTTAAATTTCCACTGTAACAGCGTTTTGGAAGCCTTTTATATACACTCAGCAGAGAATCAAGCATTAGTTTACTGTGAGCATCTCTTTTTTACCACATCAAACAGTTGAGGTAGCATGAATGCTTTGAGGTGGGAAGTGGAAAGAGATGAAAAATCCCAAGCTCCCAGTTGTCATGAGCACAGCATTAGTTTGTGAAAGCTGTGAAAAGGAATATAAAACGCCTTTGAGGTTTGGTAATATGATAAAAGAGAAGTAGAGATGTATAGGTCAAAGGAAGATGATAATAACACTCTTAATCAGACACTCAAGCCAGTGTGTTATCTTAGGGTGTACACACTGGGCCTGACAGTTTTATACTCCACACTCACTCACTGGCCTGTGCTTACATTGCGCTTAACTCAAGCATGGTATATTTGTTACATGGGATAGCTGAGTTCGAATCCCATGCCTTGGCAATTTACGGAGTGATCAGACCAATCAAATGAATTGGACTTTGGTGGTCAAACTTGATTGGGCATTGTACAAATGAAGCAGTGTAGAGTACACCCTTATTTAACACCAGCATCATATAACCCTTAGAACTCAGAGTGTTTTAGTAAAATCTGATTTCAGTAAATGTAAATGGTGTACAACAGTCCAAAACTAGTGTGCTCTCCTACATGCTCACTGTTTGCTGCTCCGCTGCTCAGCTGCTCTCTGGGACCCCCCTCCTTCTTCGGGGAGGGGGGCTCCAGAGATCCTGACACCAAAATGTGTTGAAAATACAAAAACATTTTGTCAAAAATAAAGTAACAACTTGTAAGAGCATCTTGCATGCAGCGTACTGAATGCATGCAAGATGCTCTTATATATTTTAAAATGGTTGTTTTAGCTTAATTGCTTTCAGAGCTCAAATTGATTCAGTGCCGACACAGAGTGAAGTCCTTCATCTTCTAAGATGACTGACATGCTTGGGCCATTTACTTAGCTCTATTTTTAAAGTTTCATTCAAAATGCAAAGACGTGTCTCAGAACCAAAGCCTGTTAGTTTTGCTAATAGCTCGACTGGTTATGAAGGATATTTGCTGGACAGAAGCAGGTGTGTTCTTCTGAGTCTGATTCTGCAGTGACATCATTACGAATTTTTTTGTGGAATGCAAGATGTGTGCAGCTGAGACTAAGCACTGATAAACAACACTGTAATCTTCCATTCAATACTGCGGCACCTCAGGAGAGTGCCCCTTTCTGACGGCAGCTGCAGGTGGTTTATTATTGATTCTGTATTTCATATTTTTAATGAAGCATGATGAACTGCAGAAAAATCCTACACCACCGCCGTGTTCTGAAGCTCTAATTTTTTAGTCTGGATGTAATGCTGAAGATTTTACCTTGCCAGTAAGGAGATTTGAGTGAGTAATTGAAGCCGCCTGATTAGGGATTTAGAGGAGGATCTTGAGTGCAGCAATTAAGGCTAGGTGGCTTAGGCAGGCTGCAGCGAAAGGAGGAGATACAGAATAAACCAAACAGGCACCAAACCAGAGGAAAGCTATGCATTATTAAAGCGGAGAAAGTGGCCTACTCTTTTAGTGCAGAGTAGCACTTCTGACCAGTTATTGCTAGCATGACATAAGGCCTTTCCCAGACAGCGAGAGAGAGCAGGGCCTTGCTGTGACACACTGCAGCCATGCTGTTAACAGAGACGTCACACAGGAGAACAATGAACGAGGCGAACTTGTAACAGCGATTATAGGGAGATTTTAATGTTTTCCTCACAGTCCCATTTCAAACAATTACAGCAATTTGCTTTTCATTTCAGTCTCTTAACCCTTTACTCCTAGGGCAGAATATTCCTTTTTGATACTAATGCTTGCTGACACAGAAAAAACCTTGTTGGGTGATTGATACATGCAAAGACAACATATACGTTTCATCATCATTTTAAAAATGATGTAAACATCTGTGTTTTTTTTAGTCCGATTTAAGCAATTTAAGTTAAAAACTTAACTTAGAAATTCATCTATATATTGTTTTATAACCCTGTTTCTGTGCAATACAGTGAAAAACAGACTGCTCAGCGAAAAATAATGAACATGAATAAATCATTTGTCATTTAGAAGTTATAGTAAATTTAGTGATGGATGTGATTTTTTATGTAACGTTCTTATTTTTTATGTTCTCTTTTCCTTCAGGGGCTCCAACAGACTATGTACTCACTTTTCTCTCCATTACCTCAAAATATAAAAGATACTAATACATTTTTAGTACTTGCAAGTAATCGTTTAATGCTATCATGGATGACTGAGATGTAATGGTTGATTTTTTTTTTTTTAAATGAATAGGCTGGCTGGATTGGGTTAAGTAAAGATTTGATTTAATAGTCATACGGCCTCTTCTGAAGTAATAGGAGCATCTGGTAAATGACAGTAATGATTATTTTTATCAGCTTTATCTCATGGAAGAGTGAAAGCATCTGCTTAGGCAGCTTAGATGGCTTTGATTGACTCAGTTAGTAGTTTGCAGTCTTTTGGAGGATGTGATTCACAGTTCTTTAGAAGCTGACAAGTGTTTCTGTGTGTGTATTAAAGAGAAGAAGAGAGGAAAGAGAGATGATTTTAAGATTTGGACTGAGACCCCCTGAGCAGGTCAGTCTTGCTTCGCTTCCAGACGAACTCTGGTGCGGTTCATTTGAAGTCTTAATGTAGCACAGATGAAAAATATCTAAGTGAACCAAAGACCAAATTAAATATTGTATCCTCGCTGCAAAAGGAAATCCTCTGACACTGTTTGGACATGTACATGTATTTATCATTATCTCTTCATAAGCTCTGCATCCGTAAGTATAAAGTCGTATTATTTTTTAAACAAAGCTGATGCATATTCGTATTTTAAAATACCAATGTACAGACATTTTACTGCGCACATGTATTATATTATGTATTACCCCAGTACATTTTGTCCGCTTTGTAAAAGCAGAAAGCCACTCACTCGGCCAGATGTACATATTAGTGCAGGGACCTTGCAAAACGTGTCCAAATGCACCTGAACTAGATGTTTGGTTTACTGTAGCTTATTACAAAAACTGAATGCCCCACTCACTATGAGGTTAATAAAAAAGCACAGTTAATTAACAGAGTCATAAACAACCCTGAGACAAAACACAGAGTTGAAAGTTCAGTGATGAAGAGATAGTGGTGTTTAAAAGTTTTGTTTTTTAACCCACAGACCGCATCCTCTTCATGGAATGTTCTGTTTTCATCTTTTCACTCATGAACACCTGATCTGAGAGTTTAAACAGTGCTCTTCTGATGGGAAGCATTCTTTCAGGTCCCAGGTGTCTCCTTCTTGCCACTGTTTCACTAGGGAGTCTCTCAAGAACTCGTCTTTTGAGTCTCTAGCCCAAATTTACACCCGGTTTTTAAAAGTGGAGGAAAATCCACACAAAAACAGCCACAGCAAGTAGCTCAAATTAGCCTCATGTGTACGATCTCCACTCATGCGTATGCATGAAGAAGAGAAACGCGTTTTACGTTTCACCAAGCACACGGGCCCTAAACTGCTTAGACTCATGCTCTGGTTTTGTACATAACATGAAGACAGAACGTGTCCAATTTGTCCCTGAAATGGTAATGCCTGGCCTCCCTTGGCTTACCACTGTAGAATATCACACGACAGATTCACCGATCAGCCACACCATTAACACCACTGACAAGTGAATAGCATTAATTATATCGTTACAGTGGCACCTGTCAAGGGGTGAGATATATTAGGCAGCAAGTGAACAGTCAGTTCTTGAAGTTGATGTGTTGGAAGCGGGAAAAATGGGCGAGCTGATCTGAGTGACTTTGACAAGGGCCAAATTATGATGGCTAAACGACTGGGTCAGAGCATCTCCTCAGAGTTGGCCTTTTGGGTTGTTTTTAGTATGCAGTGGTTATTGTCTACCAAAAATGGTCCAAGGATGAACAACCAGTGAACCGCCGTCAAGGCGCATTGATGTGCATGGGAAGCGAAGGCTAGCTCATCTGGTCTGTCTGACTATGACAGAAATGTGTCAGAGCACACAGTGCCTTGCTATTATTGTTGCTGAATGTACATCACAAAATCAGTTGTGGTTTTCCCCATATGCCTTTTGTTTGCTTCTCTTTGTTCAGTTTTAACATGTCAGAGTAAATGTTAAGCAAACCAGAACTCAAATATAACACTGTGTCATTTTCTGCTTTGGTTCAGACCAAGGAAATGGAACCACAAATATATAAATGCATGAAGTCCATTGGTTTTCGTTACAGCTCAAAAAGAATGAGTTCCAACATGGTTTGTTTTTGCAACTCCCTTTCCATATATGGACTGTATGAACTGAGGAGTGAATGGTATGCGCTGAAACTTTAACCATGCTAAATAATATACACTCTACATCAAACTCTTATTTTAAAAACCTGTGGTTTTCTTTGACATGGCCCCCTTAACAATTCAACATGCTTGGAGGCAAGTGCGTGCTGAGTTAGGTGTGCAGTTTTCATATAGCTCAGTAGCAGGTTTTATGCAATATGATAAAACAAACAGCATTTATTTTTTTTAGCTGTTATATGTCACACACAGCCCTCAGATTCAGGGTCAGCGGAACTTTATTTTCCAAGAATATGGGAACAAAAGGCAGGAACATTCTGCTCTTTTAGTCCTTTCAACTCAGACTCCATAGTGTTAGAGGGTCAGTCTGATCTGGCTCTCTGATGGCAGCTCTGAAACATGGGGCTCTGTGGAAGAGTAATTAGATGTTGTTGTTTGTTTGTTTTTTTCCTTTTATGAAAGCGATGAAGATATAGGAGAGGAATAGAAGATATGGCTTTGAATTGGTGAATAGGAAAACACCACTGGTACTCAGTATTGTTGTCCTAGGAAGAATAGCACCAGGTGATATTCATTTCTAATAAATATTACCTTTAAGATGCTGACTGCCATTCTTCACCAAATCTATTCAAAGATCTCTGGCCTGACTTGTATCTTGTCATGTTTATGAATCTGCTACTGAAATAGTATAGACAGACAGTGTCTAAGTTTATAAGAGTAGACAGACTGTGTGTTGTGTGCCATTTGGGAACATAATCCAGTCTTTACATTTTGTTTTCTGTGTAAGTTTTGACACATATAGATACAATACATCCATGGGTTCTGTCTGCAGGCGTAGACTTTACAACTGAGCCAGAATTTCTAGTCGTTTTCCCAAAAGGCAGTAAAATATGAGCCTCGTAAAGATTACACTAAATTTATACCCCATAAATGTAAGGATTTAATGGATTGTTTGTGGCAGTAGAAGCTTGCGCCTTGACTCCTATAACTCCCAGTTACAAGTTTCTGCATACAGTTCTTTTGGTTTTCAGCAACAACTCCTGGACATGCACAGCCACAGTGACCCAGTCATAATCAGCATCCTGTAATGCGTACAGCCTTTGGCATCTCTTTTAATGTTCCTTAAAGAGAGGTTCAGAGCTTGCTGAGCAGAGGTGTTCCACAAAACCCAAATGCATGGGAACTGCTAACACTATGAACCATATGCAGATCTATTCATGAGTGGAGTGACCATTATGTCTTACGTGAACACAGAACACACTACACCACCCAGTGTGAACAGCACGAAATTCTTCCTCTGTGTTTAACCCATTCACCAAGTGAAGCAGCAGCCAGGAACACAGCGCCCGGGGAGCAGTGTGTGGGGACGGTACCCTATTCAAGGGTACCTCCGTGGTGCAGTCCTGGGATTCAAGCCTACAACTCTCTGATCACAGGGGCAACACCCTAACCACCAGGCCACCAGACCACCAGCTTAGTTAGATATGACTTGATTTGATTTCGTCTGTTAGATTTGACTGCAGTGATGAGGTAAATTCAACTGAACCCACATAAAGTGCACAGGTTAACTTGTCTTGAAATTAGTCTAAGATAAGTTTAAATTCAGCTGAATAAATCTTATTGAGCATTTGTCTTTTCAGCTCCTCATTGGAGGAACTCACCTCATTTATGATTAAAAATGGATTTTCTCATTTAAGGCAGCATTTACAGTCTCAGCTTTAAGTGTTCTTCTCTGGGGCCAGAGAGGTCATTGATTAGAGAGGGCACATTCTGGACCAGCCCGTTTTGTCTTGGCAGGCCCGGTTTGACGGCTGATAAGCTGAACAAATTACTGTGAGAGATACTGTGAGAGATGAGTGTTGGATTTTCCTAAAGAATGGGGTTTTCCACCTCACAGGAAGAGCTTGTAGTCTCATAAATTTAGATAAAGTCTCTAGACAGAAAATGTAACAAAATGCAACGCAAAGAATTAAGAAAATGGGACGCTAGAGGAAAGCTAGAATCCAGGTTAACAGTAAGATAGTCTCAGCCTCAGATGCTCTGCCCACTCTGTGTTTGTCTATTAGAGTGTCTTGTGCATTAGAGTGTCTAATATCTGTGGTACGTTGATAGGGAATGGAAGTCGCTTTGGATAAAAGCGTCTGCTAAATGCCATAAATGTTTGCCACTGTATTCCAATTTGTTTCCTGCGAGTGTGTTTTTATTGTAGCAACATTACAAAAAAAATAGAAATAAATAAATTACTCCCTGTATTTCACTGTAAAACAGCTGATTATTTTTTGTGTCAGCCAAATTCCATTGCTGTTTTTGGCCACAATAAGTGTCAGTATGCACTAGACTCTCTGACAGTATGCAGATGTTTGGCTTGCAGGGGTAAAGGTTAGCTGACATTAATAAGTTATATTTAGCACTAATATAACTATGATTAACAATAATCATAGTTATATTAACAATAGTTAATTATGATTAACAATAAGTAACAGTTTCACCATTTAAATAGAAATACAAAAACACAGATACTGCCATACGAAGACATCTGAGTCATATTTGAACTGCAGACCTGAAAAGGGCTCCTCCCCTCCTGCTATGCTTAGCAGACTGTGGTTACTGAATGCAAACATTGTGCAGCGTTCCGCTCCTCATCTCTTGACACATTTAGATGATCACCTGGCTATTCACAATGCGTACAGTCCTGTGCCGTTTTTACCTTTTCTGTATAAATACCTCGAAGGAAAAACTTCTTTAAAGAATGGTAGTGATGAGATGATGTAAACAACATATAAATGGCATCTTCAGCCTGTGAGCTCACAATGCATTGCTTCTTTTACTGCAAAGCTCTGAACCGAGGATATTTCATTCCACTCCACGAGGGCCCATGTCCAGCACGATTTGGTCGATTTCCCTGTTCAAACACACCTGATTCAACTCATCTTTTAATTGCCAGTGTTTGAACAAGGAAATCAGCAAACTTCACAGGACACCAGCCCCCCAAGTCTGTAATTGAATAGCTCTAAACTCTCATGGTGTAGCATAAATGGGAGATATTATGTATTTATTCATGGATGTATGTTTATGTGTCATTGTATGTCCTACTGGCTGCAGGATAAAGGGCTTGTAAGAATACATTGGATACATGTCTCCTGATGTATAAACTGGAATTGGGCTTTAATGAATCTGTCAATGCAGAGATGGACACGTTTGTATAGCTACCTTGTATCAATCAGGGAGGGAATCGATCGTCTCGGGCTGCTTTACGAGCCTTTGGGTTGCCTGCGCTCGTTTTCTTTGCGAGAAGAATAGGGAAGAGAGAGGCAGTGTGTGGCATTATGGGCATGGCTTGGAGGCCCATGGAGAGGATTGTTGGGGCATGAAGTGTTTATGAGAGTGCTGAGATGATGGGCGATAAAAGGAAAGTGGCAGGGCGTGTTGCTTAAGAGCTCCAATGGGAGGAAAAGGCTGCCGTTGTTGATTTGAAAAGCTTTATAATCGTACTCGGGAAAAGAGAACGATCTAGAGAGACACTAAAAGCTCATTTAGGTCGGCCACAACGCGTTGGGCTCAACACGTACAACAAAAAATGGACATGAAAACAAACAAAATGGTGTCTCGCCAGACTGTGTCTCACTGGAGCATCGCAGAGGGTGTTTCCTCTCTTCAGATGATTGGCAGGCAGTAGCTGCTGTCATCAGTTGCTGCAGTGCATGATTGATTGGAATGGGGATGTGCTCCACTGACCAGAAGCCTCAGCCATGGACAAATTCTCTACATCCAAAAACAAAATTGTAAAGGTGCCAACAGCTTGCCTCTTGTTACCAAGGGAACAGAGGACCAGTGAAGTGAGAATTCTAAGTGATTCATGATAAATGCATGATTCATAGTAAATAGAGAGACTGAATGTCCGGTGAATGTCCAGTCCATCTGCAGGAATACTTGTTTACATGTCAGTTTATGAATGGCATGGACCAACAATATATATATATAAACAGATGATGGCCTGTAAATGTGCTCCTATATGTTAAATGAAATGGAGTGTATAAAGTGTATTTGTGGTATACACTACCAGTCAAAAGTTTGTACACACTTTCTCATTCAGTGTTTTTTCTTTGTTTTTATTATTTTATACATTGTAGATTAATATTGAAAATAAACAAAACGATGA
>JBBPCZ010000156.1:5311700-5324838 GCA_037974445.1 Brycinus macrolepidotus | reverse complement strand
AAATCCAAACAACGGCTGGAGGAACCGAGGAGAAATCTGGAACCAAACCTGTGTTCTCCTCACCAGCTCACAAAATACCAACTACATTTTTTACAAAAAAAACACATCTTGATACTTTTTGCTGCTTTATTGTTTGTTTGTATTTATTCTAATGTTAACTTTGATAGCAGAAAAACACTATCACACGCTGAGAAAAATGGCTTTAAACAATTTGCAAAGATGGCTAAGACTTTTGAACGGTACTGTATATATAGTATATATATAGTATATAGTATAACTAATAGCTACACACTGTACATATAACATACATACTGCAGGGCCACAATTAAGAGTCCCCTCTCAAATACAGCAATGAAGCAATGGGGAAAAAAAGATTATTTCACATAATTTGTCAACAAAGAACCTACATCAGTTGAGAGTACCTGAGAGCATGTTAAGCATTTAAAGGTAACCAAATCATGAGACTGGTCAAACAGATTGGATCAAAAATCAATAACTGACACACTATAAATCTGCAATAAGAAATGTGTATTGAACAAAATGTACTCTAGAATGTCTCTTTATGCTTGCACTAAGCATGAAGGAATTTTACTGTTGCATTAATTGGCATTTGATTTAAACTGTGTGCTTGTATGATCAGTTTATGAAAGTTCCTCAAGCACGGGATTGGATCAGGTGGCAAAAAAACTGGATTGGGACATAATTGATAGCAGTTAAGAGTAACACAATACTCCTGACTGTCATTTTTTCAAATGTATTTATTTTTGGATTGTGATTGTGAATAGGCTTATAATTCATATAACTTTATTATAAAGTTCCTATAACGTTCGTACAACACTCCCATTACACTACCAGTAAAAGTTTAGGTACACCAGATTCAGTGTGTGTTTATCATAAACCTAAAGGCATTTTGATCTTCCCACTCATGCTTAAATCCTTCAAAATGTACCTTTACCTTACCTTTTACCTTTTTCTTTAACCTTTTGTCTAAAAGCATTCCAAGTGGCTCCTCATGAAGCTGCTTGAGAGAATGCCAAGAGCTTGTGAAGCTGACATAGAGGCAATAAAGGGTTGCTTTTAAAGATGTAAAATATAAGATCTTTTTTTATTGTCACTGCCTAATTCCATATTTAATTTCATATGTTGATATCAAAATTACTGAAATGATATAATAAACCAAAGGATTTCTAAAGAAAACCTTTCTGTGAGAAAACGTCTCTGAATGTGTGCCTGGTAGTGTAAATATCCGTGTAATAAAAATGGGATATGCATATGTCCTCACGTCCTGACGCTGCATAAAAACAAGCCTGTGTGTGAGCGTGTCTACGTGGGGCGTTTCTAAAAGCAGATAATGTGCTGACGGTGGTGCTGGGCTGATCCTCTATGATTGACTCTAATGCTAGCTGTCACAAGACCCCACCGCTGAGGCCCAGCAGCTGGAGACAAATCAATTTCCTTCACCTCACACACTCACACATACCACTCCGAAACCACTTACACACACACTCTTAAACAGGACCCTCTGACAGAGCAGCTTATTGGAGTGCCAACAAAATCAGCCTTATCAGAGTGCCCTCTCAGTAGGTCACAGGCTTCCTCCAGCACTTTAAGTGCTAATTATTCATGCTTGGAACGTCAGCATCAGAATGCCACTCCAGAACGGACATTTGATAGAGATCGACTAACAGAAGAAGCTTCTGTCCCCGTCGTCAGGCAAATTTTATACGACCTCAGACACTGGCCTTAAACGCTGTGGGTGTAGTTTGTGTCCTCTAGGGGAGGAGGCGCCTATTTATATCAGATGATTGTTGCGCTTGAACTTCAGCTGAAAAGCAGCTTTGCCTCTGGTCTCCCATTTTGTGAGCGATTTGAATGGCAGCAGAAAAAAAAGAGGGTGTGCTGAAAAGATGAGGGAAAAGATGATTGAAAACGTGTGTGAAAAGGTGAGCGAAAAGATAAGCGAAAAGGCGTTTGAAGTCCACCAATAAAAGACCAGGGATCATAAAACAGAATCTGGCACACACAGCAGGTGTGTGTGCATGCAGGTGCTCGTGTGTGTGTGTGTGTATGTATGTGTGTGTGAGTGTGTGTGTGTGTGTGTGTGAGAGAGAGAGAGAGAGAGAAAGAGAGAGATTATTTATTTAATTAATTATTCCATAATTACCTGTGTGTCCTAATCATCAAAAGCATTCCTGACTTTAAGTGGCCAGGGACCATATTTTTACTGTGGAAAGAGGAAACATGATTCTAAACACCTGCAGACATTTGTGTGAGTCTGTATGCAAATATAAATCATCTTAGAGTCTGATAGACATGTTACTATGCTTATAACAGTCTGATATTAGAAATTAAACCTAGCTGGATATAGATTCATTCATCATTCATTTATTCGTGACATATCAGTAAACACACCATGTCACAATTATGAAATAGTGGACAGTGGCTTATTGGGCAGTGCTAATTTCCTCCTACAGTGCAAAGACAGGCACGTCAGGTTAATTGGAGATGCTAAATTGCTCCTAGGTGTGAATGTGTTTGTCTCTTTACCTGCCCTGTGATGGACTGGCAACCTGTGCAGGGTGTTCCTTTTCATTTCGCCTTATGAGCGTTGTGATATGCTCCAGCACCACCCACGACCCTGGTTAAGAATAAGTCAAGTCAAGTAGGTTTATTGTCATTTTAGTCATATACACAGAACACAGTGAAATGAAACAGCATTCCTCCAGGACCAGTAACACAAAGAACAATCAGAGACTCCACAAATTATTTAAGTGCAGACAGGACAAAATACACAGAGTGTAAAGAGAGTAAGTGAGAGTGCAAGAGCAACAAAACAACAGGACAAGACAACATTTAGTGCAGTCGGTATTTGAATGAATACAATATTATAACAGATATTCTAGCAGTGAAATAAGTGGCTTTGAGAATGAACGAACAAATGAACGAATGAATGAACGAATGAATGAATAAAGGAATGAATGAATGAATGAAAGAAGGGACAAATGAAGGAAGGAAGGCTTGCTTGGGTAGCTTATAATTATACTCTTTAAACAAAGTAACTTCATAACAACAAAATGTTATTCATATTGCTTATTATTACTGGTAGTAGTAGTAGTAATAACAGGTAAAGACAATAGTTATTGTATTATTATTATTATTATTATTATTATTATGAGTAGTAGAAGGAGTAGTAGTAGTAAGTAGTAAATAAGTAGTCAAATTTGGGCCTCCACCAGTTGATGTGGGGAGGTGAACTAAAATGTACATTTTGTTTTTATTTTCTTCACTGTATGTGTTTTCGTTTTGGTTATTACAATTTTGGTCATGCTCTGAAAGTTCTGCCTCCATCTAATTCTGAAACAATGAGTGGATAAACATAAGTGCCGACGCTTCCAGGCAGCTGTACTGCATGATATAGCTCGGATGACCTTGGTTTTGGATCAAGATGACAAGGAGAAAAGATCTTTGAAAGAGGATTCATGCTTGGGGCACAGATGGCTGGAGCTTCAGTCACAACTCAACTGGCAGGTGTTTCAGTATGAACAGAGACTAGAGTGGCATCTTCATTTAGATCTGTGACCATTAAGCAGAGTTAAAATTTGAGAGTGATGATTGTGCATTAGTGCAATATATTAAAAAAACAACAACAGAAAAGCAAGGTTGCACTGCACAAACCCCTTATTACAAGGACAAATGCACATTTACAAGTTTAGTGGTGGACAAACCTAAAGTGACAAGATCAGAGCCATTCTTAACATATTCTCCACAAGTGGGTGTGTGCATGTGCAGCTTAGACCAAGAGAACAGTACATGCCTGAATGTGTGACCCCTGCAGTGAGGGGGTCAGGGGGCGCTGATCTGCTGCATGGAACATTTTGCTACTAAAGTATAGGTACACTTAGAGGAAGGGGTAATTTATAGTCAATCCAAAATTATATTCACTGATCACCCTTATCCTATCATGGAGCATATGCTGATGGGACCTTCAGGGATCAGACTGCTCCCATTCATAGGGCACAATGGGAGACTTTGGATTCAGCACCATTATCAAAACACCAATTGAGAGAATATCATTTTGAGCAATGGTGGTGCATCTCTGTGGTACAGTCAGTAGAATGTGTGCCAATGATCATTTTAGCTGCTTATGATGCTTATATAAGACCGCTTACTTTTTCCCTTTAATTTGTCATTCAACAGTATAACTAATACATAAATGCATGTCCCCACATCCTGACATGGTATAAAAGCAAACCTGAGTTTGTGTGTGCGTGCGTGTGTGTGTGTGTTTTGTGTGTGTGTGGTGTGTATGGTTTATGTTGGTGTGTGTTTAAGAAGCATCTAAGTAAGCCTCTTTCAAACTGTGACAGCCCTGTTAATGCCAGCCCTCTCCCCACATGCTTACCTTAATTGAATTTCACGAGAGAGAGAGAGAGAGAGAGACAGAGAGAGACAGAGAGACAGAGAGGAGAACAAGAGAGAGAAAAACAGGGAAAGAGAACAAAAGAACAAGAGAGAGAAAGAGAACGAGAGAAAAGGAGAGACAGATGATGAGAGAGAAAGAAAAAAAGATAGAGATAGAACAGAAAAAAAGAGAGAGAAAAAAGGGATAGTGAGAATGAGAGAGAAAATAAAGAGAGAGAATGAGAACAAGAGAGAGAGAAAAAGAGGGAGAGAACAAAGGAAAGAGAGAGAGAGAGAACAAGAGTAAAAAAAGGGGGAGAGAAAGAGAACAAGAGAGAGAAAAATAGGGATAGAGAGAACAAAAGAAAGAGAGAGACAGAGAGAAAGATGGCAAAGCCCACAGGGAGAGAAAGGATAGAAAAGAAAAACAGGAAAGGAAGTGTTGTTAAAGTAAAAAAAAAAAAAAAAAAAAGTAAAATATAGATTTGTGAGAGAGGAATAGTGAAATGGAGGTTTTCTTTCGCATGCATAATTGGATATGCATCTCCAAGGAAAAGAGTGGCCCAGGGGAAGCTACTTGGAACTCAGAGCCTTAGTCTGCATTAATAGCTACGGTAATGAAATGGCTATCGCAAGCAATACCTATGCATAATTAATCATTACGTTCAATAAAAATCTAAGTGAGCTGTTTTCCCTGATAGGTTACGATGTTGTATGGTGTCTCATTTTCTGTCATTTCTACTTTGCTAAGGATTGTTTCTATGCCTGCTATTGTGAGCCTCTTGTCTGTCATACTCATTATCAAACTGTTCTCTTTCTTTGACATACGACTGTGTGTATGTTTGTGTCTCTGCAGATTTTATTTAGTCGGTGGTGGAATTCCCTTCATTATCTGTGGCATCACTGCTGCCATCAACATAGAAAATTACGGCAGTGGAGAACAAACTCCATAGTAAGTAAATACAGCCTCTGTGCAGGGTCAGACATTGAAACACCCTTATCTCAAGAAATATGTGCAATAATTCACAATGGTCATACACCAACATACCATTTATAAGCCACATAGTATCTACATTCTCTGGTCACTTTTAGCCAACAATAGTCCTGTGATCTGAAGCTGACCACTAATGAAGGGCTAGAGGATGAAAAAAAGATGAGCTGTAAGATAACTGTAAACCTACAAGTTGTACCAAAAGGATAGTTGTGTCTAAAAAAGCAGCCAGTAAGTTTCCAGTGTTAGAAAGTCAATGATTGTGGGTACGAAGTAATAACAATCTAATAAACGCCCAAATGTCAACAACGTATTAGAACTAAAACAGTTATTCTGCACTATAAAAAACAAATTCTGTACTTGATTGTTCACTTACATTTTCAAAGTGGTGTCCAATCATTAGCGAATTAATCACATGAAGAGGTAAACAATACATTTATAGGGTCAGAACTATGTGGGCATGTGGCAGAGAACAAATCTGGCAGAAAGCTCAAAAAGAAGTAAAGTATGGGAGCTGTTTCTTTGAATGGAGGATAAATTAGTTATATACAATATAGGCAGATCTTACTTGGCTTTCCATAGAAGCCCAGTGTCTCAGGAAGGATTTGTTTATTAGTTGATTAGTTGAATTAGGTGTGTTGAAAGCCTGAAAAAAACAGAAATCTGCAGGAGCCCTCCAGTACTACGGTTGGGAACCAGCGTTCTAAGCTGTATCAGTTCTGTTTATTAGTATTACTATTTAACTCCAAAATATGTTTGGACACACTGTAGCTCATCCTTTCACAATGTTACTTATAACGGCCAGCTAAACTGGTAAAACTGGTTAATTTGGCTGAAGTGCAACTACCATCAACTCATCCTGGACACCTGTTCACCCATGGCTTGTCTAGAAAAGTAAAGATACTACCAGACTGGCAGTTACAATGTTAACCCAGGTGCAGCGTATAACTAAATCTACATAATTAATATTAGAGATTAGCTATTGATTATTGGTTACAGTAGCTCAAAACTAAACAGCTCGTCAGTTTGTGAATCCTGCATTTTTTATTTAAAAAAAGGGAATTTAGAGGAAATGTCACTATAATAACACAACATTAATACATGTGTTATTCAACATTCATTTTATCTTTTATTATTATTTTATTGAAAAAAAAAACTGTAACAAAATACCTATGATCAAAAAGAGCATTTTCTGCAGCTCTGCTACATATAAAGATTTCTTTGTAAATAATATTTGTAACACAGAGCAGTGTGATTGTGAAGTGTTTAGAGATGCCTCTAGCACAACCAACACATAATTTTTGTAGTCAGATTCATAAATAACTTAGGTTGCTTCTTATCACTCCAGGCAAGGACATTTCTCACTGTGCTTTGTGATCGTTTTGTTCCAATAACGCAGTTGCCTGAATGTGAGAGCACTGGGTTAATTGCATTGCCTTTTTGTTGCAGCTGCTGGATGGCATGGGAGCCCAGTTTGGGAGCTTTCTATGGCCCTGTGGCCTTTATAGTCCTGGTCACTTGCATCTACTTCTTGTGTACCTTCATCCAGCTGCGGAGACACCCAGAGAGGAAGTACGAGCTGAAGGCACTTCCGGAGGAGCAGCAGAGACTGTCGACTGCGGACGTAGGCCACTGTCACCACCAAGGAGAGCTTGGGGTTGCAGGAGGTGACGGCAGCCGCTGTCACGCAGGTTGCCCTGGGCTGATTAACCCTTCTTTACTGGCCAACGAGCACTCCTTCAAGGCTCAACTGCGAACCGCCGCCTTCACCTTGTTCTTGTTTTTGGCCACGTGGACGTTTGGTGCTCTGGCCGTGTCACAGGGTCACTTCCTAGATATGATCTTCAGCTGCCTGTATGGCGCCTTCTCGGTGACACTGGGCCTCTTTGTGCTTATCCACCACTGCGCCAAGCGCGACGATGTCTGGCATTGCTGGTGTGCCTGCTGCCCCGGCCGCCAGGGCAACGGCTGCCAGGGTCACGCACATGCTCACGTGCGCCCTAAAGTCAACGTGAATGGGGACACGCATGGGCATGGCCACATCCACTGCCACCTGGACTCCCCATGTCCTGGGAAGTCCATCCTCAGCCACTCCCACTCGCACGGCCTCTGCAAGCTCGGCGGGCTAAATCCGCAGAATCATGTGACCTGCCTGACCCCAGTGACCCCATGCTGCTCTGCCCTGCACACCCAGCAGCTTTTAGAGGAGGATCGGTCTGCGCCTCATCTGCTACTTCACGCTGAGCCCGAGGGTTACCGGCCTGCCCTGCATCTGCATCGCTGCCCCAAGGGCAGCAGGACTAAGGGGCGTACTGCGGGGCGTCACCGGGACGGCGGAGAGTTGACCTTTCACATTCCGGCCAGCGTGGACGGGGGCAGCGTGCACAGTTCACACACCGACAGCCCGCACAGCACCTGCGAACGCCAGGGCCACATCTGCCACCTGTCATCCCAGGACGGTGGTCATCACCACCACCACCACTCCTGCCTGCACCACGAGGCTGCCGTATGCCACACCACCCCCCTCTGCCACCGGCACGTCTGCTGCGCAAAGGCGGAGCTTTTACCTACAACCCTGTGCCAGGCAGAAAGCACAGAGCCCGGAAGCTTCCTCTGTGGTTGTGGGAAAATGGTCGAGGATGACCCGGCAACATCCCATCGTGGCCACATAGAGCTTCATCCCCGCAGACAGTCCTTCCCCCAGAGCCTACCCAGCCAGAATGGGCTTCTGAAAGGAAGCATGCATGAGGGACTTCTGTACCCCTCCGACAGCACGGGGAATATACGCACAGGACCCTGGAGGAATGAAACTACCGTGTAGTTCAAGGGCTTGACCTCTCGCAGATTCTGTCCACAACCTCTAGGATCTGGCAAAGGATATTCTGGAGAGTTATGAGTTTCTGTTTTGGTTTTAATAATGGTTTCATTATTTTTTTTTTTCTTTCATTGCTAATTGTATAAGTTCCCACTCAAGATTGCCCGGATGGACCTCACTCATGGAGAAGAGCAAAAAGTTGACCTTTGCTGCCAAATTGGAGTCCCATCCTATATCTCTGATTCACGTTTTACCACAGAGGTAAATGTATCACTACGAGATAACAGTTGTTATCATAGTGAGTGTGTGCGCGTGCAAGTGTGTGTGTGTGTGTGTGTGTGTGTGTGTGTGTGTGTGTATGTAGGTGTGGGTGTTGGTGAGCATGTGCATTTGAATGTATAGTATGTATGTCTGTCTTAATGCAAATGCAATCAATTTAGTGTTGGTGAAGATGCTAGGTTATACTCTAATAAGATCTAAGTTATTGAATAACATGTTACTGACAGTTCCCAAAATGTCCAACTCATGAAAAAATGACTTAGAGCAACTCCCGAGTGACCGAGTGCAAAACGAGAACATCACCAGCAATTTTAACTCATCTGTGTTTCCACGATTTTAACAAACATGCTTACTATATACTGTGAACAGCTGAATCTTAGTAATATACAAAACAAACAAACAAAAAAACTTCTGCTTCTATCTGACTTCTGTTTTGCCTCTATGGGTGTAGAAAACTAAAAGAAAACAGTGATCCTGTCTGGTTGTTTTACTGCAGATGATCTGTATTAATTATGCTGTTTCTATGGTGAATCACCGTCCTGTCATCATGGAGACGTTTGTTCAACAGTCTTATTGTATTAACCTCTGGTGCTAGAAGGACAATTAACACTATTACATAATCGTGGCCCATCAGTCATCAGACAGCTGTAGCAGGCAGTCCAAACTAGTCACTGCTTAAAGTAACACACATACACACACACACACACACAATATGACCTGTTCATTTATATAAGCCATCACCAAGTATTGAGGAACAATATCAATGAGCATTTGACCCTTTTTGATGATAGATTTATGTATTTAGTTATTTTTATTTTAATTATTTTGCCCATTTTAAGACTGCCATGCAGTGATTGGTTCTGTGTATGATAATATGCCATGTGTGCACTGTTTGTGACCGTATGCCATGTCCAAACCATCATACAGGACGAGTCAGAGAGAACACACTGCACTCACTCAGACTACGTTCAGTCTCCGCCTTGGGTTTTGCAATCTGCTGTCAGATCTTGATTTCTGCCTTTATTCAGACAGATGTTAGGTTTGGAGGGCTTTTTCATGAGGCGGAAGGGAGGGAGGAGGCGAAAGCTAAGGCATTTATCACAGTGTGGAAGAAAATGGTGTTTTAGCCTAGCTCACGGCCTTGTTTTCCTCATGAGCTTACCTGGTGAGCCAACAGTTGCTTTGCCTCGCTGCTTTTTCTGCCAGGTGTCAGTCCTGTAGGCGAATCACCAAGAGGTACAGTAGCAAATCACCCGTTTAACACGTTTGAAATGAGTCGAATGAAGATACTCACTAAAACAGAAATTGAAAATTGTGGATTATAATGAGAAAAGTGATTTTTGGTTATTGCTCAGTATCTGAGTTGAATCTGTTCTTATGCAGCTCTGTCACCGCAGGTGTGTGAACATGCAGATACACTGTGACATTAGTTCCCAATGGTGAGGAGGTGCTACAGTGCTTAAAGAAAAGGTTTAAAGAAGCAGCAGTCACTGTTTCCTTCACTGTTTAATTTAAGGCCAGACCAGTTTGAATACTTGCTCATCTGGTCCAATTCAGCCAATTGTCTCAATACACTCTTGAATCCAAGACAAATTTCCCAATTTAACAAGACGTGTCACATGCGGAAATTGATCACAGCATGGGGTCTGCCTGATCCTCGTAACGATGGGGTTTCAGACTCTCGGGAAATGAGCAGCCGCGCTCGAGGAAATGTGCAGCGTGAGCTGGAGCTTTTGCGCTTAATGTGAATTGCTGAAACCGTTCTTATGTCTACTATTTTTTGGTGGTTTTCTCGCTCATTCACTTCCATCTTTTAACAGAAAAGAAAAAAAAAATCACTTAGTAATTGCATGGCTTATGGATCAGTCACAAGCAATGGCAGTCTTACACACACGGTTCATCAGAGAATACGAAATATGAACAGGCCAGCGGCCTTGTCCACCCTGTGGGAATCTGGATGCCAGATCTGTTGACACACCATTTGTTCTGCAGTACATTTGTATTTTGTCAGCTCCTAAATAAAACAGGATGAAAACAATGCGTCCTGGCTGTGGCCATCTTCAGTAACCTCCCTCATTTCAGAACATCCAGCACGCTGCGCTTCCGACATCTGGAGTTTCATTCTTCTATCTTCGGGAACACAAAGTACAGCATGGTTGGATTCCGAATGGCCTCCTCATTGGTCCTCATCAGTGTGACGATGTGTAAATGTGAGGAAATGTGGCAACCCACTCAGCCCTCCCTGCTCAGTCCCGCATTACTGCTGTGAGCTCTGCTCCTCAGAGGCGCCCCGATCTACTGTCTCTGTGGATCTGTGTTGTGTTAACTGTACAATATCCATTGTGGAGCACAGTGGTAAGACTGCTGGCACATTGGGGAGTGTGTGTGCGTGTGCGTGTGCGTGTGTGCGTGTGCGTGCGTGCGTGCGTGAGTGTGTGTGTGTGTGTGTGTGTGTGTGTGTGTGTGTGTTAGCATACGCCAGTGGTGCTGTAAGCAAACCCAAAGCCAACAGCCTCCATCATTCTTTTTTTCTACATTCACCATGGACTTCAATAAATGTATTTTTTCACCACTGAGTATATGCAGAGGGTCTTTGTTTTGTGCACTTGCATGTGTGTCTCAGTGCGTGTGTCTGTGTATTTGTGAGTGTGTATTTATCTCCTTCTGAGGATCAAAAGTCCTCATAATGATAGGAATACTGGAAGATCTGGGGACATTGTGCAGGTCCTCACAAGGTAGTGTGCTGTTTTCCCCACAAATTTAACTTTTTTTTAGGAAAAATTAAAAGAAAGAAATGATCAGTTCCTGAGGTTAAGGTTGTCAGGTTTAAGTGTAGATGCAGTATTACTGAGATACGGCATTACACAAGTCAATAGAACACCTTCACAAAGTTATACCAGCGTGTGTTTGTGTGCGTGCGTGTGCGTGTGTGTGTGTGTGTGTGTGCGCGCGTGTGTGTGTGTGTGTGTGTGCGTGCATATGTCTTTGGCTGAATATTATGTCCTCTGACAGCAGGAATGGATGATGGAGATGTCTTTAGGAGTCACTCTGAGGGGATATACAAATAGTTTGCTGTGTGTGTGTCTGTGTGACGCTGGAAGTGACAGGCCATGAATTGCTGGAAGAGCTCATTTAATTTATACATCCACATTCCAGCACCAGCCTCTGCAACCTTCCCCCCTCAACCCCTCAGTGTCTTCCCCATTAAATTAGTATTGCAATTTCTGCCAAAGAAAAACACACAGATAGCTCTGACTCTCTACACAGACAGAAGCAGACCGTATAAGATCACTCCATGTGTTTCTGGAGCAGTCTGCTGTGTAATTAGCTCATACTTAATTAAACCAGCTCTGAAAGCCGGCTGCTCAGAACATGCAAGGTGAAGCTCTGCGTCCAGTCCTAACAAAGAGTCCTCTGAAGATGCTGGAGCACAAAAGACATGATGATATTGAGCTGATTTGTGGGCATGCGTGCATGCGTCACAGGGTTGCCAACCCTCAGGGATTCGCCTTGAAACTGGCCAAGACCTGGAATGTGATGTTAGTGGTTATCATTATTGTAGGAGCAGTATAATAGGACGTTCTCTCTTTCTTCGTCAGATTATACAGCCCATCTAGTTTGAATTCATTTTGTGATGTCAAGAAAACCCAAAGCATTTATATATATATATATATATCTGCGTATTTAACCAACCAACAGGTTGGTTCACTCATTCAGCCTGGGCTGTGCTATAACGAGGCAGCCAATCAGAACAGAGGTCATTTACATATGTGAGTCTTATCAGCTTGTTTAATTCTAAGTGATAGTGGGAGGTTGGAAAATGACTTTTTTGCTGCATAAACCCAGACGTCATAACTGGACATTAAGGGAAGAAAATAAATCAAATATGAAGCCTTTAATAAATCATGGAAATGAAATTGGAGCAAAATGAGTGAATGTTTGCGACTCTTATTTGAAAAGGATAAACAGCCTAAACTGGGGAACCTTCTAGACATTTCAAGACTCTTATAGTCCTGGGTTTGTCAGTCTCACCTGCTTTCTGTTCTGAATGTTTTGCAAATGAATTAAACTAGCTGGCTGATTGAGTTGCCTATAAAGAGACTATGATAGAGGAATTAAGGAGAGGCTCCCCAGAAAAAAAGATTTTTGTGCAAAACTCCTAAACAGGCAGCAAGAAGGAGGAAAGCATGGCATGTCATCACAAAATACTAAGTAAGTATTCAGGCTTAGCTTAGTGCTGTCTTACATCGTCTCAGAAAAGCTTTTCAGTGTGATTATGATGAGAAGAATGGGTCGATTTAGATGCTTATAAGTATTGTGATGGTGGTTAATTAAGGGCAGTGGTGATGCCCAATCTGGCCGCAGCACTGTGGTGTGGGTGTGTGCATCTGTCTGTCATCTTACACAAATGTTGTTGTTGTGGGAACAAACCTCCTATCTCCATTTCTGTTGTTTTTCACTTGTTTTCATACTTTCAAAGTGCCAGATGGTTTTAATGTTGTATCAAAATAAATCGACCAATAGAAATGGTCCAAAATGACTAAGAAAGACATATTAGACCAATCTATCTGTCTATCTATCTACACTCAACAAAAATATAAACGCAACACTTTTGTTTTTGCTCCCATTTTTCATGAGATGGACTTAAAGAT
>JBBPCZ010000156.1:5268700-5287404 GCA_037974445.1 Brycinus macrolepidotus | reverse complement strand
TTGTCATTTCCTTTAAAATGATGCTTTAAAGAACAATATTTTTATTTGGAAATTAGGAGAAATATTGTCAGCAGTTCATAAAAACTAAGGCAAAGCTGTTCAGTTCAATAGTTGTACCTATAAAAGATCAAACCTGAGAAACTGAACATGTTTGCAGTGGTCTCTTATTTTCCAGAGCCGTATATACATATAATGTGCTGTCACTCATGCAACCATTAAATTAGCGAACGTTTGCTAGTATGATGTTTAAACCTGAACATAAAATCTAGTTTTCATCTCTTTAATGGACTCGGACACTTAAAAATGTAAGCCAATTTAAAATCTATCTATTTAATCAATTACAATGCAATAATTAATATTTAATCAATCTACTAAGGGTTATACAAAATTATTCACTGTATCCATTGAAATACATGCCTGAAAACATTACATTGATCTAAATGTCACATTCTCTCCCTCTTGACAGGACATTCTCTCGCAGGCGGAGGCCAGACTCACAGGAACCTCTTCCACAGTGGTGTGTCGGAAACTCTCCGCCATTGGAAGAAGAGTGCTTTCCATAGAATCTGTCGGAACTTTCCAAGGTTGCAATGTTGATTTCTATCAGACTATAACGTGTCTTGTGCTGCCGTTGCATTTACAGAGATTTTAACCCTTTAAGGTTGGACCAGAAATGGCCATTTTTGACTTGTCTCTTTCTCTGACATGATGTCTGAATGCTGCTGTTTCTCTGATTCTCAAAATTCAAAGTTGTTTTTTTGTTTGTGTCACAATTACCTGAACAAGCAAACACGTGAATAAGATTATAATTCACACTCACCTTTTATTGTTATTCTGATCACACCAAACAATAATAAGCACCTACTGAACACATAAAGCTTCCATTCCAAATGCTGATGTGCCCGATGTGGACATGCATGCATTTCAGCCTCTAGGATGGCAGAAGTTAAAGGGCACATTATTAAATCCTCTGGATGTATTACATACGCTTTTTAGGGGGGGTACGAGAGATTGGCATACCCCCAGTCAAAAGAAATTACAAAAGTCACCCCGCTTTTGTAAAACACACCCATTTCTGTCCTCTTTAGATCAATGTGCTATCACTTAAGCTTTCTATTATTGATATTTTCATTCCAATCATATGTAAGATGTATACAGTGTTTGAGTTCTTAGTGTCAATCAAACAAGTTATGTTCAGGGCAGATCACACACACACACACACACACACACACACCTACAAATGAAGTGGTCATGTAGAATCTCTTGCTTTCACTTTTCATTGGTTATGCGGTAGAATGTCTGGTTACACTCAGAATACATCAAGTTCTTTGGATTTTTTTACAGAGAAATACAGGTCTGATGACCAGTATTAAGTAAAGATGTTTAAAGTTTATAGAATTGAACAGTGGAACATACAATCTTCAGGGATTTTCCTAATATTCAGTTAAATAAAGTGACTACTAACTTAATGATGTTACTGCCAGAAGTGTTGCTGTGTGTTAACATCACGTTTGAAAATATGTTATTCGGTTTTACATCTTGGCCTCCGTGTATAACATTTTTGTTCACAGGTGAATGGGAGAAAACCTGTTATCAGTTTCTGAAATATAAAGGGACGAGATCAAACGTGGTTGAGAATCACACAGGCGACCGACCCATGAGCAAGCATTATTCATCCGATTCTTATGAGGAAGAGGAGCATCTGATTAAACAAAGGAGCCGAGTCTGTAACAGTTCCTTCCGATCTGGGAGTGTGGATGAGTATTCCTGCAGCTCGGCGTTATACAGAGATGAAAACTCGTTCTGCCAGTCTCAGAACAGCTCCCCCGTCCGCAGGAGGAACCACGAGAGGAGGTCAGGGAGAGCGAGGAGTGCCCTTAACCGCTCCTGTTCCATTCCGGACTCCAACAACCCTACTGTCTTCTCTCCTCCAACACACACAGACATCAGCATGATGGTGGCAGACCTTTCAGAGATCGATGGAGAGGAGGGCATGATGACGCACTGGGAGGGCACAGTGCTGAAGGGAACGCAAAAGAAAACAGCACAGGACACAGATTCAGACAAGACAGCAGATATTATTGAACACTCTGTTGAATCTGTAGACAGAATAAGAAGCTTTACCCCTCCTGACATTAGCACTGACCTGGGCCCAGATGACACGGGTCAAAGCGAAGCAATAGAGAGCTTCACAAATGCAGAGGAGGAGACCGAGAGCAGCAACCTGTGCTGTTTGAACCACATGACCAAAAGCATGCTGTGCCTCAATGAAGAATCTCAGGATGAGGTGAGCTGTCAGGTCACTCTTGTCCAGTTTTATCAAAAGGGACAAGAGGATTATCTGTGTAGTAATTTTGTTAGTTGTAGTGCATTTTATTGATTTTTTTGTGTCACAGCAACACTCAGCAACACTCCTGGACAGATTTGATTGCTCATGTTCAGATGACAGCATGTCTTGACTTTCATTTCCAGTGGGTCTCTCTGCGGGAGCTGCTCTCGCGCTGTACGCAGCCGCTGTCTGTGAATGAGCTGTGGGCTCTGTGCTACACCTGCCTGTCCACATTGCAGACCTACATTGACTTTCCAGGTCAGTCTGGTGAAGGAAAAACATATACAGTGTCTTTACGAACTATTTTCCTTCCCTCGGTAAAGATGAGCACAAAAGACCATAAAAGTTGACAGCATTCACTAACTTGATCTTAAATTACAAATTATAAATTCAACTTTCATTTTTTTCTTTATTTTACATTTGTATCAGCAAACTCAGTAAAAATGACTTCTCATTCATATTTTCCAATGTTTAAAGTTCCCCCTGTGTTGTAATCCATTTCTGCATGTCATTATATCAGTAAAGACATCTTCACAGCTTTAACTGCATGAGGAAATCGGGAGGCTGAGCTTCATCAGATAACAGTTGTCTGTAGCTGAAAAGTGATCTGGGACTGTGTCTGACTGTCTGACTCCACCCAGAACACAGCAATAGGAGATAATAATTTCACTATCAGACGAAAGATTGTTAAAATGACAGCCAAAAATATTAATTACTTATTCGATTCTGAGATATTATTGTTTGATTGCCTTAGGCTTGTACGCTGCTTTGCGATACCACTCTGTCATAACAATGAACAGTAAGATCTTCTAAGACTGACAAAGAAGGCATTTTTCCATTTAAGGGAACATGAATGGGTTAGATTGAAGATGAACTCAGTTTAATTTGAATTGAACCTCCTATGTACAACTTCGTCATGCAATATAAAAAAGTGGTAAATGCTGTTGTAGTGGTGGGCCCACAAATGTCCTTAAATATAGTAAGAATTCTAATTAATTATAGTAATTAATTCAATCAGGTAAATAAAAATATTTAGAGATTAAAAATACCTTTCAACAATATACAGTATATTTAGTAGCTAGCCATATTTTCTTTAAGTGTGGGCTCGTATAATTAACGTAACTAAGTTTCGGCAAACTAAAAAGGGTGGCAAACAAAACAAGGTTCTTGGAATTTGGCCAGTTCTTCTTGGGAGAGCAGCAAAGAAACTTGAAATGGATGATCTGTAGTAATATATTGTGTAAAAATGTTTTTTTCTGTTTCTGTTTTTGAAGCTTACCTGTGCCTAGACTCTGTGTATGTTGGCTGCGAGGGAGAAGTTCTGTTTCTGAAGCCTAAAAACACAGGTACTGCTATTCACAATACAAAATCCTGTCACATACAGAGATCAGCTGTCTCTGTACTGCAGCACACACACACATATTTCGGGCACAGACGAATTGAAACACCGTATTAAAGAGTTTAACTAAATTACAGTCACGAAGGTTGTTGCACACAGTAGTGAGGCATATTCAGAACACTAATTAGATGTATGTGTTAGTTATGAGAGAGATCAAACAGTCTTTGGTATGTGATTTTTCAAAGGAGAGTGCATTAATCTCTAAAATTATACATTTGAAAATAATATATATAAAATATGTAAAAAACCGTACTGGCAAAGAGAAATTGGCAAAGTAAAAGGTGGACATTTAAGGCCATAGGTAAACTTAACAAACTATGGCCAAAAAAATAACCAGATAATCAGCTTTCTGTGAACATTCGGGGAAAAAAAAACATTGTGAGCTTCACAAAAATGGAATTTATGGCAGGACCGCCAACTTGAAATTGAATGTTTACAGTGTGGAAAGATGCATAACCTAGTGAAAGGAATATACATCCTGAATCCCCATGCAATAAAATGGTAATGATAAGGGCAATCATGTCTTGGGAGAAATTGGGTCAGAAGATTGTTCATTGTTGTCTAATGTCCGAGGAATGATGTTCCCAAACTGAAAGATGGTGATACCTCTAAACACACTGCCAAGGAACTTCTAGAGTGGCGTCATTAACACCAGGATGGAGACATTTTTCTTCCCTGTTGTCTCCAGACATGAGAATGGAAACATTGAACTTTAGTGGAAAGTTTCAGAGCATCTGTAGAAAATGTTAATACCTCCTGGTCCTCTAAGAGAAGTCCATAAGTGTAAGGAATTAGCTTTAGTTCTGTGACAATTGTTTTTGATCTATTTTCTGCTCAGTGCTACAGTATTGCTGTCTGTTTTGTCCTCTTTAGGATACTACGATGCTTTTTATGTAGCTCCTGAATTCCAGGAACATGGTATTGTAACAGAAAAGGTTAGTTCTGTTTCATTCCTACTGTTTCCTAGAAGTCGATCTTATATTAATAAAGTGACACATGTGATCAAGCCAGTCATACAGATTGAATGGAATGAATGGAATGGTGGATGTTTCTCCTCTCACAGCAACATTGGTGGACAGATTTGATTGTTCATGTGGAGCCTGGCAGCTCACATGTACTCTGTGCTCCTACTACTACTTATTCCACAGCACCCCAAGAAACCAAGTCAAATGTGAATCTTTCTGACAAGCCTTGAGCCAAAAAGTGTACAGCCCTGCACAGGAGCCAAAAAAAAAAGCTAAGAAATTTTCACCCACAGCCCCACTACCCTGCCACACAAGGTGGATAATTTAGCAGAGTGTGGAACAAATTTGCTTTTTCGACACTCTTCCAAGTCGTAGAGAAGGTGACTGGCTCTTTCATCTTTCCCTCACACTTCAGTCTGTATATTCAGAGGGCAGTACCTTCTACTGGTTCTCTATGACATCGATTGGAACAACAACCAGACACTATTAAGCCTTTGTTTGTTTAGGCCTCCCACTCAACATAGAGCTTTGCCTGTTTTTCCACCACTAGTGACCATGGAAGAAGTACAACCCTGGAAAAATGATGGAATCAGTACCCTCAGATGATGTTTACCCAGCTTGTTTACGTTGTAGGGGATAAACAAATCACAGATATGACACAAAACTATTTTTGCTTAACCCTTAGAATGTCAGCTGATCCGTGCCAGAAGCACAACAAATGGTAAATCGTCGTCATACGTCCAAACAACTCCCTGTATGGAAGTTCCCCCGGTTTGTTTTGATGCTCGAGTCGAACACGCAATGCCCAAAAAAGAACAAAAATGCCCACTTTTTTTTATTTTAGGTCTTAGAAACAAGCGAAAAATACGCAAGATCTTTGAACTCGGGCGAACTTTCAGGAAAACCCATAGAGGGAGGGGGTCCAGAGAGCGGCCGAGCGGCGGCGCACCGAGAGAAAGAGCAGCAAACAGCGAGAGTGTAGGAGAACAAACGTATGGAATCAGACAACGTTGAGGAAAAAAATATGGAATTTTCATTACACAAGTGGTACTTTGTTTTTCTAATGCTGTAACATTCTTAAGCTTTAACATTTTAATCCTGAAAAATTCCTTCACCAATATTTTATATAGATGGAATGAGAAAAGTCTAGAATTTCAGTGTACACCTGTGTGTTGACTGTTGAGGTGATGATCACCTCCACCGGATCTTTACCTGACATGCTACCTCAGATCATAATGCAGTCATCATTATATGTTTCATTAGCCTTTAGGTAAAATATCATCTCATTGGCGACCTAGATTTATGATTCATTACTGAAGATCATGTTCATCCCTTCATCCACTCTCCATCACTGCTTCTCTTTAGCCTGCTGTGACCTTCAGGTGTGAGTGCTGATTTTCCATTGGATTTTCAGAATGTAAATCTCACATTCAGCCAATTTCTTACAGTTCTGTCACAAACATTGAGTCCTGACTCCACTCATTTGATTTTCATTTGTTTTGTGCATTTTCTGTTTTCAGATCAAATTGTTTTGAGTTTTGTATCATGACGTCTTCATGGTCTACAATTCACAGTAAATTGGTCTTCATGTTTTCCTTTTATAATCCTCCTGTTTTGTTTACACTTGCACCAGTTTTTACACACAACTGACTGAGAACAACCATCATCTTTTACCACGCACCATGTTGGATTCCCAACTTGAAGGACTTTTATGATTCTTTCCAGTATTGTTTCATTTGACAGCTCTTTTGTTGGGGCCATATTTCCTTTTAATTTGCCAAGTCCAACAGCTTGTTAAAGTCTTGTTAAAGCTTCTGGCAGTATTTGTTTTAGAAATGCAAAGAGACAAGGTGATTCCATAACATTTTCCTGTACTTGATCTGAAAAAGGTCATTATTTCTTTTTATGTTTTTATTTAATTGTTTATCTATTAAACATAAATTGTTTTGTGTCATATCTGTGATTTGTTGATTTGTTACGAAGAAAAAGGGGCCAAGTGAACATCTTCCAAGTATAGTATTTCCATAATTTTTGCTAGGGGCTGTAGGTTAAAATGTCTAGAAAAAATACCCCTGAGAAAGCGGTGTGAGTTCCTGCTAGATTTCCCCAACGTGTCCTTTCACTCCAGTTCTTGCTTCAGGCTGGATTGCAAATGCATGGATGAGTCCCTGATGTCTGTCCTTGACACTGCAGTACACCTGGTGTGCAAGAGAAACTTTCTTTCTCATTTGCTGATCACATTGGACTCATTGTTCTGATCAGTCCATGAGCTCTCCACAGTGCTTTCTGTCGTTTTTTTTTCTTCTTCTTCTTCTTCTTTTTTTCTGGACAGATGGAATACCCTTCAAACCCAGCAGAGCTGTAGTGTGTAAAAGGTGTTATCAAATGTATCTGGACTGGAATAGTGTGATTACACAGAATTAATTTTGCAAATACAGTGAATACACTGTGCATGTGAACACACTGTACATATAAATACACTGAGGTTTACTTTATACATTTGTGATTAGGAGTTCACATTTATAGTTCATTTATATCAGAATCATGTATGACAGTTCTAAATATTTTGCATATAAAAATGTGCATATAATTCTATATAAATGTATTATCATACTAACTATACTGTATACACTATATAAATGTTATTAATTAAATCTACACTAAATTCTGCTTGGATTGTCAAGTTATTAGAACAGCTCAAATGGATCTACTCTTGATTAGGGTCTTGAGCGAGCTCTACTGCAGTTCTAATACCATTAATAGGCATATCGAGCTGCCACTTTAAACCAGTATCAGTAGATTTGGCCCTCCTGTCATTTGGTCATTTCTGCACATTCTGGTGTGCAGCCAGTCAGAGTGACCTGGTTCTGTGTTCAGTCTCTGGTGCTTTGGAAGGTGTTGGGCCAGTGGAAGCTGGCAGAACAGATTCACTGCGTCTTGGCATAGATTCTCTGCGAGCACCATACTTCCAAAAGATATTTCCTCATATTGATGGAGAGCAGTGTCTAAACATGTCAGTCCAAAAACTCCCATAGGTGTTTAATTGGACTGAGATCTGGTGACTGTAATGGACGCCACATATAATTTGCATTCTTTTTATACTTAAACCATTCAAAACCATCCAGGGAACTCCAGTGTCATCCTGGAAAAGAATATCCTCATTAAGATAGAAATGTTTTGCCGTGGGATAAGGGTAATCAGTTGTGATAAGCCAGAGTAACTCTGAATTGATTTGCAGTAAAACCCTTCTGTCCAAGAAAACAAGCGTTCAGGCCTGAATTCTGCTGCCCGTGTTATAACCAGAACCTCCTCCATAGAACACATCACTCCGGTCCTTTAAAGCTCTTTTAAAGCTCTTCATAACCTGGCACCCCCGTACCTTTCTGACCTCTTACACATCTACACACCCTCCCGTACCCTCAGATCTTTCTCTTCCAGTCTACTCACTACGCCTTCTGCTCGTTTGTCCAGCATGGGGTTTAGATCCTTCAGCTATGCTGCCCCCCCCCTCCCCCAACGTTTCTGGAATTCCCTTCCTCAAGAAATCCGCAGCATTAATTCTCTTCCGACTCAAATCCTGTCTCAAAACTCACCTCTTCAAACGTGCTTACTCACTTTGATCCTATCCCTAGACTGCACCCATTACTAGTCTTACACTCCTGTGATTTTCATATGTGTTATGTTTATTTGTATTTGTATTTGTCTTCTTTCATATTGTTAATTTCATGCTCTGGTCTGTAAGGCACTTTTAAGTAACATAAATAATAATTATAATAATAATATTAATATTATAATAATATTTTCTCCACAATTTTCAACCCTGTTTACTGATGTTTTGCCTATAAATCTAAATGCAGACATCACTGATATTCTGTCCCTATTTAAGCACTAGCCAGGTGAGAAACCTTTGTGATCTCATTTATTTAGAAGAAGCCTTTATTTAGGAACCTTCATTTTTAAGAGGATGGGGCCAGCTCAAATACAATAGATAAGTTCCTTATGGCTTTGATGGAATTCATCCTTAACTGTGCTTTGCTTCTATGAGTTCCAGATTACATTACATTCATTTGGCAGACGCTTTTATCCAAAGCGACTTACAATTTGAGGAACACTCGAGCTGCAGTACAGTGGGAGAGCCTGATAAGAGTTCAAACTGCTAAATCTTTAAGTAGGGAGCAGTGCAAGAAGATGTAAACTTAATCGGAAGAGCAAGTATGATAGACAGTGCATCATGAGAGGTGGTTCTCTCTGAATAGATGTGTCTTCAAGATGTTCAAGAGGTTCTTGAAGAGGTCCTCTTGACGTCACTTTGAATCTTTTGAGAAGATGTATGCAGTTGTATTACTTGCTGTGTCACACTTCATTTCACAATGTGACTTTGCTGATGTAAGATCTACACTTTTGCAGGCACACAGGGAGCGTCCACCATGTCCCATCACACTGCAGGCACATTTGCAGCTAGCAATTTACTGTGAATTGTATATTTCACTTTAAATTGTAGTTTTTCAGACACAAACAAACTGCTGTTTCCTTCATCTCCAGGCCTGTATATATGGAGTGGCAGCTATTCTCTGGGCCGCAGCAAAATTTCATTTGTCCCCTAACCAGAAGCTAGCTATGCCAAGAAGGTTCAAGAGGCTTCTGCTTGAAATGGCCAAAAGAACTCCAATTGAAAGACCCTCTATCGTTGTGGTGAAAAAGGTAATGTCCTGCTTTTTATATTAATGTCTGTAATAAGAAAGTCATTTACTTTCTAAATGTTTAAATATTTTTTAGACATTAGTGTTACATTACGTGAGTCAGAGTAAGAGGCAGTCTAATCTTCAGAAAAGTAAGAAACGGAGTCCACCTGTGTTTATAGTATTTTGACTTCTCTCAATCATTTTTCCTCATGGCTGCAACAGACCTGCCGTGACTACTTGTCCCGTCAGGGGACTAACGCAGAGACTGTGTGGACAGAGCTAATCAACAGAGTTCATAAGGTACATGCTCACTGCAAAAATCATGATTAAAAACATTTTTCATGCCGCACAATATTGTGGGGTGACCCATCAGATCAGGACAAGCATTAAATTTTAATGTTCCACAAAGCTGCAGTCAGCAAGCTGACTAGTCTCGCAGTGTTTGACATGATCTTTAATTTTGTTTTCAGTATTCTATAGATTCTATAACACACCTCAGCTTTATCTAGCTCTTTTAATGTCTAGAGTGCAATCATTAACCCTTAGAACACGAGCAGCACAACAAATGGCAACAAATGGTAAATCGTCATCATACGGACAAACAGCTGCTTATATGGAAGTTCTCTTGGTTTGCGTTGATGCTTGAGGTGTCAGACGTCATGCTGAGCTTTGTTTGGTGTTCCTGTGTCATGTAGAACCAAAGTTATTGTCATTTTAAAAACATGTAATAATAATAATAATAATAACCGCTACTGGGGTTTTAAAAACGACATCACACACAAATGAACATAAAGAACAAAAATGAACAAATTTCTTTTATTTTAGGTCTTAGAAACAATCAGACAAACAGAAAAAACACAAGATCTTTGAACCCCGGAGAACTTTCAGGATAGTTTCTGCCCACAAGTGGGTGGGGAAAACCCGCAGAGGGAGGGGGTCCGGAAAACGGCCGAGCGGCGGCACGCCGAGTGAAAGCAGCAAAGAGCGAGCGTGTTTTAGACTGTTTTACACTGTTTATATTTACTGAAATCAGATTTTACTAATACACTGTATCTTTGTGTTTGTGAAATGCAGATGACACATATAGCCACGGATAAACCATCATTAACGTCCATCACTAGCTCCATAATATCTTCTAAAGATATAGCATAGTCTGGTTGAACTGTTTTTTCCTTTGCAAGAGTACTGCTTATTTTTAATTGTATGTATGTATGGTTCATATATTCTCTGCACATGTGACTCATATCTGCATGTTTAATTCGAGTTTTTGTGGGATTTCTTAACCATGCTTACATTACGTTACGTTACATCCATGGGCTCATGACAGGCTTGTTGTCTGTCTGACAATGTTGGCAATCACACCATCGCCACTTACTTTGAACTCTGCCTTCACAAGCCTTTGGATTATTTTTGACGTCTCCTATCCTAATAAATCTACAATCCCACCCACATTTAGCTCGCAATTTCTCAAGGTTGTCCTCAGATGTTCTCGTTACAAGATCAAGTCTGGCCCTGCGAGACTAATGACACCCTACCTAATTTATCAACAGAACGAGCTTACCACTGAGAATTAACTGGGAATTTCATTTCTAATCTTAGATGTGGAACATGCAGATCAGCACCTATTGCTAGTGAGCAGACCACCTTTGAGATATGAGAAATATGTCTACAATAACTAACAGCCCAAAAAATCTAACCCTAATGTACACTGTAACTTTGCACCTTTAGTAATTGTAAGCCCAGGGAGGGTTGATTAGAAGGTCTCTCTGTCTGTTTTGTGTTTGTTTTGTTCTCTTATAGTACAACACAGTAAGTCAGTGGGTGGTCTTACTTAACTCGACTTCCTTTTATTCTTACGTGCGACTAATTTTGTGTTTTCGTTTAAACTGGTCAAGGCACATCAGTATAAAAATGCTGCCGGAGTCCTCACTGCCCTCTGCTGTATTTCTTATGCCACTCGTCCATATCTGTAGCAAGCAGACCCCGCTTTAGGCAGATCCTTCATACTCTTTTGGAATGTGGAACAAGTGTCGTCCTGAGTTTCCTGTTCATGCTGTATGATGTCTTCCCACTCCAGTTAGAAACATACAGTATTTAAATCTTATGTAGCTTTAGTGTTCTCAGCAGATGAACAGTCAAGGTGAATATTTTCACTATAGGGCATATTTATCATTTTGACTTCATTTAGTATTTTAGTTAGGACTGAATAGTAAGTGTTTTTGTTATTTAAATAAATCTAAATTACGGTTTTGTATCATGTTAGGCATCCAGCAGGATTACAGATTCAGAAAGTCTTCCTGATTTGGACTCAAATGAAAGCACCTCTACACCAGAGAGGAAAACTGGTATGTTTGTTAACTTTTACTGTCATTGTGCTGTACTATATAATGTACCCATCGAATTACATAAATAAGTACTTAATTGCATAGGCAATTACGTTTACATTTAGTGTACTCTTTAGCAGCAGCCTTCAGTCTGGACTTCCAAACTTTTTCTGAGTGTCAACAAATGACAAAGAATTGTGAAATGTAAAATAGGTATTGGTTCTGTTGGTTTCCCTTACATAGTGCTTTAATTATAGCTGCCAATAAATGCAAACTCTAATGTTTTTGTAACATCTCTCTTGCTGATTATAGATCACTGATTATAGATTATAGATGGCTAATTTTAGTTTTTTGGGGGGAAATGCCTATAACTAGTTGATAAAGTTTAAATATATTTTATACTATATGTAATATTTACATTTACATAATACTTCTTAGATATTGAAGTAGATCTTAGATATTGTTTTAATATTATTTTAACATTATATGTTTTGTTGTTTTTATCTATACATTCTTAGACATCTCTTTTACCTTTTTCAATTTGATAAATGTCAGTCTTTACACTAATATACATGTTTTTCTTATGTGTTAGGTTTTGTTCCCTTGACCACTGATATCAAGTTGGCCCCTGTGGCTGGTCCTGTTCCTCAGAGCAACCCGGTATCGATGAGAAGGCTGCCTAAGGCCTTCACCTCCTCAGCTACTCACTTCACCCCTATAGTACTGGCCCAAGAGGAGCGCCCCAACACTGAAACAGAAGCAGAGAGGTACAGTCTGTCTGTGATTATTAGAACCCTTTGTAAAGGTGGGTAAATAAAAAGAAAAAATGTCTTTGGAATTAATTAGCTATGTTTCATTGCTCATCACAGAATCTCTATAAATCGTACATCACAGTTATTGTTTAACGCTTAGAACTCAGAGTGTATCAGTAAAATCTGGTTTCAGTAAATATAACCGGTGTAAAACAGTCTAGAACCGGTGTTTGTTCTCCTACACACTCGCCGTTTGCTTCTCTTTCTCTCGGCCGCTCTCCGGACCCCCTCCTTCTGCGGGTTTTCCCCATCCACTTGTGGGCGGAGACTATCCTGAAAGTTCTCCCGGGTTCAAAGATCTTGTGTTTTTTCCCTTTTTTTTAAGACCTAAAATAAAAGAAATTTGATCATTTTTGTTCTTTATGGGCATTTGAGTATGACGCCATTTTTAAAACCCCAGTAGTGGTAATTATTATTACATGTTTTTAAGATAAGATAAGATAAACCTTTATTAGTCCCACAAGTGGGAAATTTTGCAATAAATGACAATAACTTTGGTTCTATGTGACAGAGGAACACCAAACACCTCGAGCATCAACACAAACTGGGGGAACTTCCATATAATGAGTTGTTTTGCTGTATGATGTTGATCCATCTGTGCCTCTCGTGTTCTAAGGGTTAACCTTTTAAAAATGTAAAATGCATCAGAATAATTTGACTGCTGACAAGTTATATGACTCTTATCATGTCTGTTCTCTGTGTAAATCACCAGTGAAAAAGAATATGAGGATGTGGCTGCTGAAACACCAGTAGTTAAAGAGTACTGGGAGCAGATGGAGAGAGAACAGGGGAAACTGGATGAAGCTCTACCAGTACAAAACTCCAGCTCCACCTCGTCCAATTCCAAATCTCTTCTCACCTCTCCACTTCACTCCGCACTTCAAAGAGACAGTAAAGACACGAACAGTCATTCTGTGCCAAACTGCTTATCCAGCTCTACTGCTATTGGTGTTTATAACAACTACCTACTACAGCAGGACCCTCAGACAGGGCGCCTGACCCTGTTTCCTGTTCAGATAGCTGTTTCTCAGCCAGTCACAGGCCTGGATCTTAGCATGCCATTTAATGCGGGATCGGAGACTGACAGAAAAGAAGAATGCGATACGTCTCGTGTCCTCCAGAATGGGGAATCTAAGCACAGCGTTACACATTCTTGCCACAGAAAGAGAAATAATAACGTCCCAAATAATAGCACTTACCCGAACAGCACAGAACCTCATCAGCAAACCCAGGTGACCTACACCGCAAGCCAAAGACGCCTCATTCTGCAGCAAGTCATCGGCCTTATCAGGGAAGAGTTTGCCTTTGATGGTTATCTGGAGAATGGAGTGGAGGAGCTAGCTATGGGTAACTGCTGTGTGATTTCAATTACATTCTCTTCTTGTCTGTAAACAGTTCATACATATCGAGAACTGTCTAATTTAATGTTTCTCAATTCTTCTCCAGTGTAACCCACTACAAATAGACGTCTAAAAATGTCTATATCTGAAAACCTGCAGGTTCAATATTTCTTCATTATAGATCAGAGAGATCCATCACTCTTAGAGAACACAGTTCCAATGCTCAACAGCCAAATGCTGGGTGGGGTTTAGACCCCTCTAACCAGTGCTTGGTATTGAGCATGGTGATTTAGATCCTTTTCTATTGGCAGTGCGCTTCAATAAAGATAATACAAGCTGTTTGTGCACAGTGAGATGCCTAATTCACTAATTAGAGCAGATCTCTATAAACTGTTGAACATGCAGTGTTTGAAAATATAGGGTTTGATAATCAGATAATAAGCTTGATCAGGTCCAGGGATTGCTTCAAAGATTGATTTTATCAGTTGCCACACTATAAGACTACCAGCTGTAACATCGATCCAGCCTGTGTAGATTAGTTCTTCTAAATGAAACTATCGCTTCTGTTCCATGGTGTCTCCAGGGTGAGGTTGGATGAGGGGTGAGTGACTCCACTCAAGACTTGGGAGCCAAAAGAAAAAATGCAAGCAATTTCAGCTTATGCTGGCTTTATAGCGTAGTGGGTAACAACTCTGCTTTCAAAACTGTTTCAAAAGTGTTTTAACTTAAAAAGTGTCCATTCTGCCTTAATATTTTGAGTTAACTGAACCTTAAATAGTTAATACAACAAAAAACATTGTGTCATACATGACTGTAGCTTATATGAATTGGATACTGTTTTTAACAGTTCACGGGGCACATTACATTCTCTGTTTTGTTTTGTTTTTAAATAAGCATAATTTGACTAACTGAACGTAGTTTACCTAACTGAGCATAGTTTACCTAACTGAGATGCAGTACTGCAAAACGTTGTGCAGCTTGTTTCCTTATAATTTTATGTTCACCTGACTTTTAATTTCTACCAGGGCAGGAGCAGGACTGAGAAACAGTGGCTCTAGTTTGATCGTACAGCTGAACGTTTTAAGATACAGAGAGAATATTAAAATTTAGTGTGAAATGCATGATTTTCCGCATTTAATTTAAGGAGCCTTCTGAATTAATTAATTGTTCCATGCTATTCTTCATCATGTTGTTCTGGCTCTGTGTTAATTCAATTGCAACCACCTAATTCAATAACAACCATAACTATTATAATGACACCATCATCAAGTGACCCTCAGTGTCATAACATGAGCTTTGCTCTTTTTACTATTGTAATTCCTCTCATTGGGTTTTTGATCAACAAAACCCAATGAGAACATGGAGAAGAGAGTTCACAGATTTTAGTGGTTCCCTTGAAACTCATTCTGGGTTAATTCTCATCCCCTGTATTTGTAGGAGAGTACATCCTTTCTTTAAGGAGCCTGCAGCTTGAGACCTTTTGCAGGGCAGTAGTGGAGAAGTTCAGCGATCTCCACTGGGACAAAGACCTGCTTGGACTACTGCATTGCCTGGTCAACCACAGCTCCTCGTCCCTGTGAGTAGCCCTGAAAATCTGCTGCTGCAGTCTGCCTCTTCAGACATTAATCTATTAAAGGCAATAGATGGAAAATTAGAATATACCTTCTAGACTATATTACATTACATTCATTTGGCAAATTCATTTATCCAAAGCGACTTTGGGGCAGCTGGTGGCCTAGTGGTTAGGGCGTTCGCCCTGCGATCAGAAAGTCGTGGGTTCGAACCCCAAGACTGCTAGTGGCATCTCTGAGGTACCCTTGAGCAAGGGACTGTCCCCACACTCTGCTCCCCGGGCGCCGTGTTCCTGGCTGCCCGCTGCTTCTCTTGGTGAATGGGTTAAACGCAGAGGAAGAATTTGACACTGTTCACACTGTGTGCTGTGGTGTGTTCACGAATGACAGAATGGTCACTTCACTTACAATTTGGGCTTCTGCTGTTCTGGTCACCTTTGGCAGCTCGTTCCATCAGCCAGGAACCAGAATGAGACCAGTCTGGACTGGGTTTACCTTGTGTGTAGGGATGGCAGAGCCAGACAGTGTTCCTTGGAGGAGCGAAGGGAGCGAGTAGAAACATAAGCCTGAACGACAGGATTACACAGACCATAACCTTAAAGCCATTATCTTTTTATCTGTGTATAAACCAAATATTGGAGTTGTAGAATAATTAGAAACACCTGAAAACCGGACTAAAACACTGTGCCTGAGAATAGCAGGCCAGCACCCAGCATCATCAGACTCTCGGAAGTGTTATAAGAGCAACCTAAAATGGTCATCTAGGTTGAATTTTAATTTGCTTTAAATGAGATGTTCACAACACACACACACACACACACACACACACACACACACACACACACACACACACACACACACACACACACACACACCCCAACCCCCCACTTCCTACTCTACTGATCATCAGCATTCATACAAGAAGCATTTCAAAAAGCCTTCAACTCAGTCGTTTTCCAGGCTGATCGGTCCCTATGGTAACAGCCCGCCATGAAGGGCCTGACTGTAGGGCTCTTGAGGAGGCCCTTGGGCTTCTTCCAGTGGGCTCTTGGAGAGACTTGGGAGGTCTCTGGAGTAGCCAGATGTGTACAAAGAGGAGAGAAAGTCGTACGTGCGGTGCCAATCCTCCAACACCTCTTTTTAGCAAGTGGCTCCTGGATGTGAATCAGAAGGAGTCACATGAGCGAAGAAGAGATGCAAGGAGGCCGTGTAGCTGTGGAGTTCAGATCGTCACAATAAGCTCTTTCTCCTGGATGGATCACATGGCTCTCAGGCCCTTGTCTGTGCAGGGTGGGGGGGGCGGAGATGAAGGGATGTAGGAGAGAGAGTCACCACTCTGGACGCGAGCTGCTTCTCGCTGCTCACTGATCCAAAGGGTTTGCCAGGTATTTAGGAAGAACTCGAAAGGGACTTGCTCTGGTAGGTTCTGTGGTGCTGTTTTTAAATGCAGTCTGGATTAGGCTACTGTTTTGAAAAGTAGATATTTTTGCTAATAATTATTATTAGTAACAGTAGTAATGGCGTTATTTTGCATTATTACTAACAGCATATTTTTGATGGTCCGCTGTTGGTTCTAAATTGCTATATATTAATTCTCAGATCTCAGATTTAGAGGAAATGATCCTAAATATCTATTAAATTCATTTTAATTTCCCCTAACAGATATCTTAAGCATAAACCTGGTCCTAATCCCACCCCAGTGCTTTTGAATGGCTGAATACTTTTGAAAATCAGTGGAATTTAACATGAACAGCAAAAAAGCAACAAAATAAAGTGTCATTTATTCAGTAGCAATTTGTAATTCCCTGTTTTTTATTACATTCCCAGTTTGTAATTTCCAGTTTGTTTTACTATGTGTACATAATGTTTATTTGTATTTGAACACAATGTTCTATTTTTTTTAATATGCCATGGTGTTTGATCAGTGGCTATAATAAGCTTTGTTTTTTGTTTTTTTTTTTTGACTGTCTGTCTGGATTTTGTCTGTTTATCCGTCTCTCTTTCAGAGCATCTACTGAAGAGCCTCCATCAAAGCCTAAGGAAAGGGCATTGACATCACTCCCTAATGCCAGGAGCCACGAGGCAGAGGCAGAGAGGAGAGACAGAGAACAACCTCAGCTTGACCACAATGCTAACGTCTGCCATGCTGCCCCTTTAGGCCCTTCAGGGGAGGAAGAACAGAAAACAGCTATAGATCAAAACCAAAGAAAGCTAGAGGCAACACGAGGACACAGAGGGCCAGGAGGAGAAGGCAGAGCAGGACAGACAGTAGACGAGAGCAGGGACACGTGGATACTGGATGAGACTCAGCAACTAACAAACAACAAGCATCATCATGGCAGCACAGGTAGGACTGACCAACAGTGGGGGTTCATGCGTGCATCAGGATTTAACTGGGAAGACTTTCAGACATTCACATCGTGCAGCTATTTTAGAGTTGACGTGTTTGCATCAGTGTAATTCAGATTGACTGTGGAACAAAGTTGTGAATGGTGGAATGTTATGCTGGATGAACTTGAAGTGTATTCAGCACTGCCAGACACACGCAGAGAGAACTTGATGCTTCTGTCTCACTTTGAGTTGCCAGGGAACCGACTCGGCAAAGCAAACTTTCTTCCTCTTCTGCTGATCTCTCTCTCTCTCTCTCTCTCTCTCTCTCTCTCTCTCTCTCTCTCTCTCTCCGCATGTGTCTCAATCTCTTTGCGTAACTCTCTCTCTCTTTCTCATTCTCTTTCTCTCTTTCTCTCTCGCTCTCTCTCTCATTCTCTATTTCTCTCTCCTTCTGTCTCTCTCTTTGCGTAACTCTCTCACTCTTTCTCTCTCTCTCCTCATAATGCCTTCTCTCTTTTTCCTCATACTTTTATAAACAAGATTAGATTTTCTCCTTCTATTGCTTTGTACTGTTACAAAAACATTTTGACTAGAATATTGAAATGTAAATACATAATTACAAAGTTTCTCTGGTAAACCACATGTACATACTCTCTGAACAGGTTAGTGCTGAGAGAGTAATGATATGTAGAACGGTTCGTTTAGATCAAATTCAAATCAGTGAATTAAACACAATAATAAAATGTATCCTGCTCATGAACACAAATATGATATTGCCTGAAGGTTTAGAATTTAATTTTTAAAAAATCCATATTTACTCATTCATTTATAGTTGTGTAGTGTTACCTACCTGAAATGAATATTGGTCCATCAGAATCAGAATCAGAATCGCGTTTATTGGCCAAGTATGTGAGTGAACACACACAAGGAATTTGATTCCGGTAGATGGTG
>JBBPCZ010000156.1:5250465-5255498 GCA_037974445.1 Brycinus macrolepidotus | reverse complement strand
ATCAGAGTCATCTGTTATTTGTACATTTCCATCTTCTTCTGACAGAAATGCTCATGTAGAAGGATACATCCAGCATTTCCTCTATACTTATCGCTACTTCTGTACTCCTGAGGAATTACTGCAGTTTCTAATGGACAAATTTAACAGTTCAGTGGGGTAAGCAGCATTCCATATTAGTACATTGATGCTGAAATTCTTGCTGTTATTACAGTCCTGTTGTGTCCATGTTATAAAACATGGTTACATTGTCTTGACTCCTCAGAGGAAAGGAGGACCCCTCTACAAACACTGTGAAAGTCTACCATCGCACTCTGGACCTCTTAGAGTGCTGGATTGGGAATTGCCAGTTGGTGGACCTGACACCCAGAGCCCGTCTACAGCAAACTCTTGACCACTTTCTCACATCTGAGGTGACTAGAGGCTCCATCAGTCAGTAATAGTGTTCAAATAAAATCACAGAAATGTCACAATATCTCCTGATCTGAGCCCCATCTTGTCTTAAAGTCATGGAAACGAATTCTGTTTCTTAATAATAGACTTCTGACCCAGATTTGCTAAACATTTTGTTTCCAGGTGGGCCGTGTAGACAGTCGAGGAGAGAATCTACTCATGATGCTGCAGAGCACTCCCAAAAAGAAACAGAGCTGTGGAACACCGTGCGGCAGTCCGGTGAGCAGTTGGGAGGGTGATGATGTCCAGTCAGTTTCTTCCTTAGTGGGGAAGTCGGAGGATGCTGCCAAGAAGGTCAGCATGATGGATTTGGCCTCATTTTCCTCAGACGAAACACTTTGTGAGCATTTAAATTAATGACCTTGAATTCAGTATATTGCTGTTTAATTAGTTATTAAATTAGTAATTTGTTTTTTTTTTTCCTTAAAATGTACCAGTATTTTAGCTTTTAACCTGCCTATTATTTGATATGAGTGCTGTTGTTAAAGGAATAACTTGGCAGATTTATTCACTTTTCCTACCTACCCCAAATGTAATCAATCAGCCAAGATATATTTGGTGTCTGAAGTTTACTTCTTTAGTTTTATGATGGAGCTATGAGGCTATTGTAGTAAACTAGTGATGAAAACTTGTACCATCTTGCAAACTGCATGTCTAAATCATCACAGACTGGCCACAGACTGGGCTGAATTGTTAAGTAATGTGAAATAGACTTGCTTATGTGGTTTCTGGCAAAGTACGACATGTATTTATATGAACAGACAAACACTGTTTGCTCAAACAATAATAGTATACCTGCTGGAGCCTGAATTTTGTCTGTGCTTTTGTTTAATTGGTGTTCAATACATATAGGCTAAGGGGGAATGAATCATGCATGGTTGTCTCTGTGTTTATGTGGTACACGAAGAGTTTCCAGTGGCGTATATCCCGTGTGGTGGAGCCCCAGGCCAACCAGCCCAAAGAAAAGATCTACTCCATCGCTGCCGCTCTGCCCAGACCGTGCTACAGTTCACTGGTCACCCAGTTGACCGGTTCTTGTCTCAGGACTGAAGAAAGACTGGCCTTCAGTGAGACAGAACACACACCTCTGCAGACGTCACAGCAGCTCACACTCCTCCAACAGGTAATCCCCACCTCAGCATGGAGCTTTCACTTCTCTCTCTATTCGTCTTTCTCATTCATGTTGAATTTCTCTTCCCCTAGTCTCACCCTCTCTCTTCATGTTTTTGCTGTCCAACCCCAAAATCTCCCAGATCCCTCCCAAATGGTGTCAGCAAATTTATGTCCCTCTCTTTTTCTTCTTTTGCCCTCTTTATCCTCATGCAGCCTAAACAGTCACTTTCTCTAACAAAGGAAATAGCAAAAGAATGTCATTCCTTTGCTGTTTCTCTAGAGGGAGACAAAGCACCTCCATCCTCATCTCTCCACTCTTTCAGTATAACATACCCAGTCACGGAAACAATCAGCTTCTCCTATATCAAACAAGTATGTTTTGACTCAACAGCATCTGTGCTCAGCTTTCCCCATCTGTTATTTTCGTCCTCAATTCAGGAACTCTTTCAAGGTTGTCATCCAGTCCACTTCCTGAACTCCAGAGCTCAGGGAGTTCGAGAAAAACCAGTAAACAAGTGAGTATCCACATACTGTGAAATGGGTACGTCAGTAATTCCATATGTAATAACTTATAACACGATTTTTTCAATACATCTCATTATTACATATTATTAGACCGGTACTTTATGATCTGTTTATTTTACTTTTGTACTCCACTCATTAAAGATCCCATTTCATCCCATTAAATGACTTCAATATGAGCATTGCTATTTTAAGACATGCCGATCACTCCCCATTCCATAAAATCCTTATATCCTTGAAATGAAACAGATTTGAGTTCATTTTAATGATTGCATAAAAAACAATACATTTGCATACACCAACCAGCCACTTCGTTAAGTATGTGTACCTCGTATCTACACTCATTCTTCATTTTATAAACTCCAGGTACCATAAAAGTGCACTTTGTAGATTACAGTTACAGACTGCAGTCCATCTGTTTCTCTGCATCATTTGTTAGCCCCCGTTACCTCATTCATTAATGGTCAGGACCCCCACAGCAGCACCATTATTTGAGCAGATACTAGTTGGGTGATGGATCATTCTCAGCAGATTAATGACACTGAGATGATACTAGTATGTTAGTGTGCGTGTGTGCGTGTGTGCGTGTGTGCGTGTGTGTGTGTGTGTGTGTGTGTGCGTGTGCGTGTGTGTGTGTGTGTGTGTTTGTGCTGCACTGAGTGTATCAGACACAGCAGTGCTGCTGGAGTTTTTAAACACTGTGTCCACTTACTGGCCACTTTATTAGATCCATCTAACCTGTTGCTCCATGTTTTAAGGTTTTAATGGTGGTTCATGTGATGCTGCACAGTTTGTGTTAGTCATCATCTAATCCTTCACTAGTGGTCAGTTTCTGACCACAGGACACTATTGACTGGATATTTTGGTTGGTTGATTATTTTCAGCACAACAGTGACACAGCACTGATGTGTGTGATCCACTTTGTGCAGCTCACACACACACACACACACACACACACACACACACACTAACATGTTGCTACCACATCAAGATCACTGCTATGCTAAGAATGATGTACCACCCAAAACAGTCATATAAAAATGAACTGAATTTGGTTTTAGATACATAAACCCATGCGAATGTCATAGGTTGATAAGAATAAATTCTAAGAAAACTTCAGCATATAGACCATTTAATTTTGCTTCAGTGTATAACTGGGGTTCTCTGTTTGTTTAAACAACTAAATAAATAAAATGGAATATATTTATTTCAGGAAGAAAAGTCATTTCAGAGTGAAATTTCAGATCAGGACACAAGCTGATGGCATGTTAAATCCATAAAACCTTTGGCATTTGTTGATACAGTCTCTGTTTGTCAGAGGTGGGCCATCAGATGCCCCACCACTAGAGGGCAGCAGTCTGTTTGTGGGTGAGGAGCCTGCACAGGATGGGCCTCTGCAGCACCTCATCAGATACGCAGAAAGTGTGACCAACTGGGTTTCCGCTGAGATCGTCATCACAGACTCTGTGAAGGTAATCATTCAGATTAATACTCTTAATGCTCTCAAATACTCTGTTCATTATGTGCTTGGTAGTAGCCTAGTGGGTAAAACACTTGCCCGCGAACCCAATGATCACAAAGTTACAGGTTGAAACCCCCACTTTCTACCATTGTGTCCTTGAGCAAGACACTTAACCTTCAGTTGTCCCTATAACTAATGATTGTAAGTCGCTCTGGATAAGCACTTATTTGATGCTTAACTTAAAAATTTTAGTCTGGTAACAGAGAATGACCCGTTAGTCTGTGAACAAAAAATCCTTTTACACAAGGGTGCAAAGAAGCAAAGTATCATCAGATCATTGTTTATCTTATTTATTATGTGTCACTTGTGGTTGATATAGTGACAATCTCATTCTTAAAGAAGTATGACAGCGTTGTCATTGTACCAAGAAAGCAAAAGGGCCTCTTCTGCCTCATTCAAACACAGCAGCTGTCCCGTCCATTACAATTTGTGAACATTTAATTGCAAATGGACCAGTAGGAAAGCTCCAAATGACTTGGAATAAAATCTCTTTACGTTAATTTATATGAAAAGTTAAGAATATTTTTGCTCTCTGATGTACATTTACAATTTTGGAGATGATTTTTTTGGACAGTGACAAAATACTGTGCTCAAAAATATGGCGGCTGTTTTTTCTCAGATAAGCACCCCATTTTTCCGCGTTGTTTCCTAAAAAAACTAATATGAATTCGTTTTTAGTTATCACCTGCTGTGTTCTGTCTTCTTTTAGGTTCAGGCATCCCTGCTTGCCAGGTTTCTCTCCATTGCCAAACACTGCTATGAGACGAGAAACTTTGCTACAGCCATGCAGATACTTGGAGGACTGGAGAACGTGATTGTGAAACAGTTACCGGTAAGACTTTACAAATATTAAACATCTCCGTCTTTATTTCCAGTAGGAATTGGCTGCCTTAATAATTGGCGCTAAGTGTTGTTTTTATTATGTCTGACCGTAAGTGCCGCTCTGTTAAACGGATTTACATATCTCCACTGCACAGCAGACTTCACGTCAATATTTATTTATATAAGGAGGTATTATTCTGTTTAAATGGAGAAAAATGGTATGTTGCTTCTGCTAATCTTAGTTTTTAAGTTACTTACAAGCTGCAGTCTCCCTCTGGAAATGGTTCTGGGTTCTTTTGCAGGCCTGGAAGCAGCTGTCAGCTAAGATGTTGGAGGTTCTTGAGGAACTCAGAGCAGTACAGGTAGGAGAGAGAGCTTTGAACGAATGCACTGATCAGCCATAACATTAAAACCGCCTGTCTAATATTGTGTAGGTCCCGCCAGTAAAACACCTCTCACATGTCGAACCATGGAGTCCACAAGACCTCTGAAGGTGTTGCTGTGGTATCTGCGCCAAGATATTAGTAGTAGATCCTTTAAGTCCTGTAAGCTGTGAAGTGGGATCTCCATGGACAGGACTAGTTTGTCCAGTATATCCCACAGA
>JBBPCZ010000156.1:5225015-5232153 GCA_037974445.1 Brycinus macrolepidotus | reverse complement strand
TCATGCTGGAATAGAAAAGGTTCTTCCCCAAACTGGGTCCACAAAGTTGGAAGCATGATGTTGTCCAAAATGTCTTGTTCTGCTGAAGCATTAAGATTAAGGCCTTCACTGGAAGTAAGGGGCCTAGCCCAAACCCTGAAAAACAGGTGTTTTTTTTTTCATATAGTGTATGTGTGTGTATGTGCATGTGCATGTGTGTGTGCTGTTTTTGTAGCGTATGTTTCTTATGGACTGTATAGATGAACATTTGGGGCGTCATCAAATCAAATCAAATCAACTCTCTATTGTGAATATATAGCAGATGTACAGCTCTAAGAATTTTCTGCACTTTTTCCAAGTTTTGGTCTCATTCTGTGCACCGCTCACTGGTCACTGTCCTATAAGAGCTGTGATGCTACACCTGGGTTTCCTCAGCGTGCTGCTTTCTGTTTCACACTCTTTCCTTTCCCCCCAGCTGCACAGAGCGGTGAGTTTTAAGTTCTTCTCCCCATATGTGCGGCTGTGTGTTGACCTACAAGAAGCAGGCAGATGGAGCAGCAGGATTCCTCATCGCTGCTCATAACAGCCAATCAGTATCAGCCTTGGGGGTCTGACAGAATGGGGCCAGAGGAGTAGCAGTTTGGGGTTTGTGTATGTGTGTGTGTGTGTGTGTGTGTGTGTGTGTGATGGGTGTTGAGTGTGAGTAGCTGGACTGACAAAGGCTAGAATAACATTGACAAAGAGGGCCAGAAATATAGAGTACTGTCGTATGGAAGTTGCTATGAGTCTAATGTAGCTCACACGTAATGGAAGCTTACCGCCACCTGTTAGCACTGAAACAGAAATGTCAGCAAATGTCAGCAACTAAACACTTTATTTACATTTTAAAAACAGATGACACACTATATCACAGATAACAGAAACAACACATAACTACTACTTAATTTCATGATCTTGAATTTTCAAATATTGTACAAAAATGTTTCACTTTAAAACTGAATGGGCAAAGACATTATTATTATTATTATTTATATTATTATTATTACAAACATTGCATTTCATTATTACCTAATAGCATTATGATGATGATAGATGATGATGATTTTAATAATTTTGCCCTATTGCATAAATGATTACTTTTTATTTATTTTTGCATTTTAATATGACCTGATTGAAAGACTACAAGGTAATGAAAAAACACCACAGATAAATAATTATTTTAATAACTGGAGCAGAGAAAACAGCATCTTTTTTTTTAACCTTCTCTCAAAAACCAAAGCAACTTATTGGTCAGGTCTCGTCAGTGGACAGAGAAGTGAGAAAAACTTTTAAGCCGCTGAAAACCGTTTTATTCCAGAGCCCACAGTACGGCTTTATTGTTCGCCGCACTCTAACCGGACAGCTATCAATCAGGAGTCTCCCAAACTGTGTCCAATCTCAGACTCCAGTGAGTCAGGAGTTTACAGACGGCAACTGCATGTTACTGGTGAAGTAGCTTTTAGCTAGATAAACGTTTGTTTTTGGTATAGAAGTACATGATTTTTTTTTTTAAAAAGTGGTTCATTTTTAAGTTATTCAAATGGTTTTTGCATTTTTAATTACTCTAATTATGTAATTACTTATTTATTTGTCGCAGGCCAAAATAGTAGGTCATACAATATCAGAAACCACATAAGCAAATCTTTTTGTGAGCATTTCATAACCTGGTTTGGGGCATCATTACTTAGTACTGCAGTTTGCATAATGTTTCTATTATACTAAGTTTCCATTACTTGTTATCTCCATTAGCGCTGTAGCCTCATTAGCATTGTGCAGAGCTAAAGGAGCACTTTAGTCACGAAACTTGCATGTGGGATGAAGAGAAAAGTGTGTTCATCTTCAACTCAGCCATTTCTGTAAGATTCTATTAAAACGTTCCTGGATTTGGGCAGGAGTTTTCAGTGGCTTTATGGGTTTTTCACACAACTTTGCCCTGCCGTTGCTTTTTAATGGAATCTTATATTACACAGCAGTGGAAAACTGGTTAAGAAAAATAAGAAGCTGTAAAATCACCAGATTTACAGAGAACAGAAACATTTATTTTGTAACATCTAATGTGTATTGCTTTTAGTTGCATCATGCGTATGGTCAGAAACTGTAGGCAATACCTTTTATAATGTTGTATCTCAAAGGACCGCTGCTATGAATGTGGTGGTGCAAGCCTCATGAGACAGCACGGATGCTGACTTGCTTCTGGATCGCTTTTTTTTTTTGAATGATTCCTTAGCTGCGAGCCATTTTGGGATAAATTCCAGCACGGGACAGCGGTGAGAATGTAGCTTCAGGGGAAATCTGCAGGGCAGATCCGTATCTGTCACTTTAGGCAATGACAGTTCATGAAAGGGCACAAAGTCCATGTCCCAGATATTTCTATTCATTTATTAATGGGCATATAGAAGCCTCTTCAAGCACTGGTTGATTGCTGTATGTGTGTGTGCATGTGTACGTGCGTATGTGTGTGTATTTTAATGAATGAATTAATTAATTATCAGAACATTAATCAACCTGAAAGTAAATGTGTCGGAGCTGTAGCCCGTCCCTGAGGCCTGATGCTAAAAACTAAACAAGCAACACATTACAAACAGACAAAACCAACATTACAATAAGCAGCAGGAAAATGGAGATGTGTATCGGACATTTATATGCATGCCGGTGCACAAGATATCCACAAGAGCATAAAGGAGAAAGAAAAAAGTGATTTTTTTGTCCAATTTTCTTCCACATTTAATCCACCCAATCACACAACCCAGGCAGCCCTGGGAGCATGAAGGTTAACACTCGCTTCCTCCAGTGAAGCAAAGCTCCACTGTTCCCTTTGCATCTTTCTGATGTGTGTTTTGGTGTATTTCGTTTTCATAAGTGAATCATAAACTGTATACACACACACACACACAGACAAACACATCCCTGAACTGAATTTCTTCCTCTCCTTACACAATTCATAAACACACTGTACTGTTCTGCCTTAAACTACTTATACCACAACTACCGCTGTAAACACCTGTTATTTATTATATACCGCTCATCATCTGCCCTGCTGATGCTATTATTTGTACAATTATTATTTTTTGGGGTCCACCTCTTTTCTGCATTTTTGCACTCTGCTGCTGGAATACAGTATCTGTCATCGTATTGTATTCATTCAATTGTCAGCTGCACTAAATGTTGTTTTGTTGCTCTTGTGTTTTTCTTGCTCTCTCTCTCTTGCTCTCTTTTCACTCTGTGTATTTTGTCTAGTCTGCACTTGTGTAGTCTTATGGTGTTTCTGTTTTCGTTCTTGTGTTGCACCATCGTCCTGGAGCAACGTTGTTTCGTTTCACTGTGTACTATGTATATGGCTGAAATGACAATAAACCTACTGCATTTGATTTAACTTGGCTTGGCTTTTCTACCAAGCTACTCATTTGAGTCCTTTTCTTTCTTATATTTCAACTCCCACCACCTATTTAGTGCACAATTTTATTGCTCTAACTCTGTCATTTGTATTGTTAGGGTTCTTTTCTAGAGAACATCGGCTGAATGCAAAGACTTTGATTAAGAGAATCTATTCCAAATTCAGCCTCCTCCAGTTTACGTCTCATTTGGATGTGGAAATGCAAAAACTGCTCCCAGATCCCAGATCTTCCTCTGAGGAGCTCAGTAAATAAAGACCAAATAAATCAGTTTGTTGCAAACAACAGTCTTTTTTTTTTTTTTTTTTTTTTTTTTGTCAGAGATAAGTTGCCACTTTTTCCATTTATTCTAGACCCTCTGTCTGACTCCCACAAAATGACCTTGTGCAATGCTGTCAGTGAAAACTCCATGGCTGAATGCACTTCTGTCATTCTCTATGTTTATTCATGCTTTTCGGCACGTTATCTGAAATGGTGTTGCGGCTGCATCTGAAACATCTAGTTATTTGTAGAATTTTTCTTTTACTGTATTAATACCATTGTTTTGTTTTAGCAGTTCAGTGAGGCCTTGTAGAAGCAATGCTTTCTTAAATGTACCTTTTTGTTAACCTTGGACTTGTCAGCAATATGATATTGGAAGTTCTTCCCGTGTAATTCTCTCACACTGTCAAGAGTAGATCGGCCCGATACGTATGACTCTCTCTTTCCCTCTTGTACAGCACAAATGACTACACCTGTCTACCCCCGTCCAAGACGTTTCAATTTGGAGCTGTCCCTCTAGGGAGCAGCTGAATTAGCACTTCAGAGGCAGCATGGATTCAGGTGTCCCCCTGAGCCCATGCCTAAGGACTCCCTCTGCACATGTCTTAGTAATGCCTGCCTCTCCCCATCCCCCAAACTCACTCAACCATCCTCATATTTCCTCTCCATCTCTCTCTCCACAACCCCAGACAATAGTGCCAATGAAGAGTATATTCAGCATATCAATTATGTTATTTTTGTGGTGTCACTCTCTTGGTGTCAGCATGTAGGGAATAGGATTTCTCATTTGTGGGTGAAAGACAAGACGTGTAAATATATTTACGGGGAGACGCCAGGGTGAGTGGCAGCAGCAGTGAAGGAACGACAAAGGAGAACATCTCAGCTCATCTCCATCCCCACTGGATCTCGCTAGCCTTCTGACGATTAGCAGGCATAGGCGCCAACCACCGTTGGCATCACGGAGACAAGCTCCAGAGATTCCTGCGGAATACCTGATGTGTGTGAGAGACAGGCTTTATTTGGGGTTTTGTACGATAGGGGGAAAAAAGTCGTGGGAATGTGTTAAAGCTAATTAGAGGGTTTAGAAGAACCCTGACATGCGAGTGATCTATGGCAGACCTCACAGGTTCAGTAAACAGTGCCAGTGAAGTAGGCTAAAGAACTGCACTCTTCTCAAAAAAAAAAAGAACTTCTACAACCTTAAAATGCTTCTCTAAGGGCTCCTCAGGTAAAGCAATGGTTCTGTATAAAACCGTGAACACTCATAGAATCATTTAAATGCATAAATAGTTCTTTGCCTAGATAAATAATTCTTCTCTATGATGGAAATCTGGTTTTTTCCCTTCTATATAGCACCAAAAAGGTGTAACCATTTTAAATAGAACCATCTTTGGTAAAAGAGTATTAGGAGAAGAACCATGACATTAAAATGTTTTACACTCTTAAAAAGGTTCCTATTTGTGGTTGTAGGAAATTGTGTTGAAAACCTTCCTATACACTGTTATAAACTGCTAAAAAAAAAATTCAGCAAAATACTGGCTACCAGTCTTTTGCTGTAAACCTCACATTCTACAGTAGAGTAGTGTAATAAGTTTTATAGTGAATAAAAGTTTAATTAAATGACTGTAAAAACACAATAAAATACTAATGGCCACAGCCGCCGGTATTTTACTGTAAACCTTGAATTCTACAGTAGAAAACTAATCATTTTACAATAAATGACTGTTAAAATAAATGACTTTAGTGACACTGTAAAAACACAACAAAATACTACTGACTACAGCTGCCAGTATTTTACTGTCATTTTACAAGAAAAATTTTTAGAGTGTGGTATGGAAGTTTAAAAAGGTTCTTCACAGTTGCATCGGCCATGCACTGAAAGGTTCTTTACGTAACCAAAAGTGACTTTTTTTTATGACAAAAAAAATTTAGCAGCTTTATTTTTAAGAGTTTGAAAGTGCTGAGACCCTCATTGGTGACTGAAGACCCACCTCTTCACTGAGCAGTGAGGATAATGACTACACATTTATAGCCTAAACAAACGTAACTTACAAAAACTTAACAACTTCTGCCTCCTCTCTGTGTGATCTGAGAGGGTCCTTTTAGAGTATTAACTTAATCTCTGGTAGAATCATAGTCTGCATGCAGCTTTAGGGTGGTAGTAGCCTAGTGGGTAAAACACTTGACTGTGAACCCAACCACCACAAAGTTGCACTTTCTACCATTGTGTCCTTGAGCAAGACACTTAACCCTCAGTGTCTCCAGGGGGACTGTCCCTGTAACTAATGACTGTAAGTCACTCTGGATAAGAGTGTCAGCCAAATGCCCCTTTACCTCTTAATTTAACTCTAGGTTTTCTAGTGAGAAGCACATTTTCTTTGTATGCTTCAAAGCACCCATATACGTTCCTCTGGATAAGACCGTCTTCCAAATCCTGAAAAGTATAAACTCATTCTCATTCGCACAAAACTAATAGCTGGCCCATAAGCCAGTCCTCAGGTTCTTAGCAACAGAGAAGACAGAAAACTCCCTCTGTACCTCGCAATGTGCGTGTACCTCAAATCCCATGCAACTCGCAGCTCATCCCATATTTAACACAACAAGATGTACAGGCTTGATCTCAGCTAATAGCGCATAATTCAGCAATTAAAGATCAAACACTAATGAATTAAATATTTAACACTCCTACAGATAGAGCCCGCTCCTTTTGTTTAATGTCTCTGAAGTTTGAGAGCTAAGCGCTTCTCTGCTGTGTTTTTTTTTTTCTTTGTTATTTTTAACATTTTGAAACATGCTTCTAGGTGGAAAACACTTATGCAATTCTACTTTGCTACTCTATTCTTCAGTGTTATTTTGGAATATTTAGTTCCAAAATATGTAGAAGATTTGACCCCTTTCTGCAGGCCTCTTAGTGGTCATTTCACCAGAGGAATGGAAATTGACTCAAATATTTTTTAACTAATATAATCCAATCAAATTTTGTGATGCATATCATAATTAAAACGAGGTTTGAGTATTTTCAAAATATTTATGAATACGTTCAATGTTCAGGATCTCGTTAATAGAGCAAAATGACGTTATGAGTACTGTTAAACGGAGTTAATACTTTAAGTTAATTTACTTTTACTCAATTACATTTCAAAGAAAAATGAAAAGTGATTGATGCTTTACATTTATATTTAGACTTCCAAAGTGCCTCGAAGGCCAGGAAGATTCTTCTTTTTTTTTTTCTCTTGCCAATCAGTGTATTTAAATTTATTTTTATCAAAGTTTTCAACCAAGTTCGTATCACTAAAATGATAAACTGTTCACAACTAGCTCTGCTTGTGTTAGGACATCTAGGTGACACACTTCATTACACATTACCCAACCTGTATTTTTAATTTGTAAAAACACTTATTTTTGTCTTTTATATACTTGTGTATGTTTAAATGTAGATACACTCTGACTTTACCTACCACTTTTAA
>JBBPCZ010000156.1:5215015-5222515 GCA_037974445.1 Brycinus macrolepidotus | reverse complement strand
ATTACCATAATATTACAGCATAAGCATGAACTCTGCCCTTTTTCTGCCCCCACTAAAGTACACTAGGGTCAGAGTGCGGATACATTTGGAGGGGTAAGTCAGAGACTGCCCCCTACTGGCATTTCACATCGAGGAACATCTTCAGAATCATAATCAGAATAAGTATCAGAAAAATGTATTGATCCTGGAGGAAACTGCTTATGTTACAACTGCACAGACTCACAGAGACACAGAGACAAGAACAATAAAACATGTAAAGTCAAAATAAATCCAATAAAAACTCTATACAAAATACACTATGCTATATATACAAATGCTGGGTATTAATACTATAGATAAGTAACTGAATTACTAGAAACGCAAATAGTGATTAGGAGAATGTTACTGTACATAATAGCGATCAGTAGTAGATAAGTGATACTGGCATAGTAATATTTCACATGGTAAGACTACTGCACATAAGATATTGGATTCCTCAACTAAATAACTATAAAGGAATGAAGCCTCAGCCTTGTTATCACAAACACATTTGGTGACAATGCAGTTCATTTCCATGGTAATTTTAGATGGAGAACACATTTCAACATCATTTTGAAACAAATATAACTGGAGCAATATTACACGATGATTGTCCATTAAAATGGCCATTTACTGCAGCTATAAACTCCTATGAATAGAATATCATTCAATTTTGATGCATTTTTGCTTCATTTCAGCGAGAAAGCTGAAATTCAATACTCAGTGGCCGTTTACTGGAACGGTTTTAGGCCAGTTTTTTAAAACTAATTCATGCAAAGCAACTTGTGAACTGAATTAATCTTTGGAATTAAACTCTGCCCATAATGATAAAGGCCACAAAGGCCTTCTTTCTTCAATGCATACAGAATATCAGGTCAGCTCAGATCACAGGAGGTACACCCTCCGCTGAATCACAATACTGAGTTGCCAAATGCAGAGATACAAGATATTTTTCAGTGTTGATTTCAGCAGACAAATATAAAATACTGCAGTATCATAATAATAAAACTATACATTGCAATATCACTAAAATGATATAGTATAGATTTATGTATGCATGTGCACCAAATTATAATTATAAAATCTATAAATAAAATGAGACATTCATTTGTTTCATTTTCATACATTTAATGTAACAATGAGTTCAGTAAAAGTAATATAGTGTTGTTCTTCATTCAGTGATCAAGAGCGTGGTGGGAGGGGGAGGGTAAACATATTATTGGTTATTATATTTCCACCTACTGGTGCAGGGTAATGCAATCAAGTAATACATTTACTGCAGCTATACACTCCTGTGAATAGAAAATCAGTTCAATTTCAGAAAGCTGAAATCCAATACATAATACTTACTGGAACATTTATAGACCAGGTTTTTAAAAACGAACTCATGCAAAGCACCTTGTGAACTGAATTAATCTGTTTAATTGACCCCAACTCTGACCGTAATGATGAACGCCACAAAGGTCTTGCTCCCTCAGTGCATATGGAATATCAGATCAGCCCAGACCACGCTCACCAGAAACAGGATATTTATGTCCAGGGTTCAGAGATGCAATAATTTGTCATTTTCTAGTTACTTATGGGTTACACTGTATGTGACCTGAGAACGCCCCCCCCCCCCACCCCCCCCACCTTATAGGTACATTTAATTCCAACAGAAAAGCCTGCTATTGACTTTTTCTGTAGCACCTGTCCTTTGTCTCAGTCCTGTAGCTTCGGTGAACCTTGGCAGGGAGTGGAGAGGAGAAGCCATAAGCACAGTGGTGGAGTAAGCCGGCTCTTCAACTCGAAAACATTACTTTGATGTTCACTAACTGTCTGAGACCTTGCTGCGGTGCGCCGAAACTTTTTCCTCCCCCCCAATCAATGCGTAATTTGTGACTCAGGGCCTTGCTCATTTTGTGCTTCTTCATTCCACAAAGCAAGCGGTGCGGGGAACAATATTCTTGCTGTCTCTTTGTTTCCTTTTAATTGACTTTTTAACAAGGTAGTGCAGCGGCAAGCCAGACAGCAGATGGAAAGCAGAGGAGACTTCCTGTGTTTTATCGCTCGGTCTGCGGGAAGAGCAGCCGACCACAGAGAGCAGTTCATTAAACCTGTTACTCCGCTTTGGGTTCTTCCATGTGTGCATGTGGAGGGAAAAAAAAGAAGAGAAAAGGGAGTAAAAACAGACGAATAATCAAAGTTCAGGGAGAAAAAAAGAGCAAGAACAGAGAGCTACATTTTTTGAGTAAATCAGCCATTGATCCTCATTGGGTGGAAGCACCAAAAGAGAGGTGATGCTGGGTAAAGTCATGGAAAAATACCATTTCTGTTCCTTTAGGTTTATTGGGTCCAAACAAACAAGGAGCCAATCATCTGTTACTGTTACTGTTCCTCTTTGCAACTGTATGTATTTGTTGGCTGTTTCTGAAACAATACAGGATGGAAGACAAGAGCATTAATGGAAAAAGCTAAGGATCAAATAGCATTTAAGGATCAAGCTAAGGATCAAATAGCATCTTTTCATATACCTTCTGCTTGCATATGAAAAATACTGAAGTTCAGAGGCAGCAACAAACACAACACTCTAAAGGCACTTTTCCATTGGCATACAGGAACTGTGTTGTACCTAAACCGTGCTGTGATGGCCTGGAAGTTGTAGCACGCTTTGATTTTCCAGTGGATCTCAGCCCAGTAATGGTGTTTCTGACATGCTAGCAGTACAATTCTCCTCTTGCTTTTGTTATTGTGGTCTTTTATTTTTTACTCTTGTTTGAGTTTTTTTCTCTCTCAACATTGTTTAGCTGTGCGATGAACTCCTTACCCAACAAACTTGTTAGCGATGTCCTGGTACACGTTGACATTTTTTACAGCGTTAGAAAACTTCCTTCCTCTTCAGCCCAAACGATAATAGTGCTTGGACTTCGTTGATTTCTCTGTTTGTATCTCCATTGTTGTTTTGGCCTCTTTCCAAGCTCATCTGTTGTCATGACAACATTTTTCGACCAATCAGAAAGCAGTGACGTTGTCAGCTCAGCTGTGACCCACTTTTGGCCCAGCCGTCGAGCAGCACCGTGACGGCTCGGGCACGGGTTGCTTTATTTGTGATGGAAAAACATTTGTTCACGGTATGCCGCAGTTCCTTGTGTCAGTGGAAAAGCGGCATAATATCTCTGAGCTTTGAGAAAAGGAGCTGTAGAATATTTCAATATATCATCAAAAATCAGGCATAATTAGGGTGAAGCAAAAAAAAAACCTCTCCAATATATATAGTTCTATACGTATGTGGAGGAACTGCTGCTGTACCGGCCCAGAAGACAGACTGAAGCTGAATGCAAAGCTAGCTTCTGTGGCGGCTGCTCATCTGCTTTGCATGTGTCTCTGACACGAAGGGAGTCATTTATTAAAACAGACTCTGATTAATGGTTAAAATCACCACTAAGGCGCAGTGCTTTAGGTGCTGCTGTGAGAGGAGGGTAAGACTTCATCCATCATTCTTTTGTAATTTTTTTACTTTTTTTTATACATATGTACATAAATCCACTCACTCTTTCTGTAGCAAAGACCTTAAATACAACTGTAATGCAGCGTTTCCCAGCTGTGGTCCCAGAGGCAGCAGCCCCCCTTTCATGTTTTGGTGCTTTCCCTGCTTTAATACACCCGCTACAACACAATAAAGGGTTTCTGATGAGCTGATTACGTTGGGTCAGATGTACTGGGAGCAGTGGAAGCACTTAAATGTACTGGACATCGACCAGGGTTGAGAAACACAGCTCAACAGAAAGCTGCAGTATTGATCCATTCATAATTCTACCACTAAGATTAAAAAAAAAAAAAATCTAATGCTGCTACTGTTTATATCTGTTTCTGTCGGGAATATTTGTTAAAATTAGCATTATTGCTGACAGTGCCGTTATTTAAAGAAAGAAATATGTGAGTTGGGGCTACATTACATGAAGAATATACTGGCATTCCAGTTCTATTACTCAGTACAGTGATACACCTTGCAGTATATTACACCAGTGAATCAATGACATGAATACTTAAAGACTGCCAGCAGTATCTTGACCAAAATAAGTGACTTTTTATTTTTATTACATGCATAACTTGATTCATTTGAAGAACAACAAAAACACTCATCTGGAGCTGTGACAGAAAAAATGTGTAATTAGTAGAAAGGCTCATCCATGACACTTGTATTGCAAAGTGTACTGCAATAGTGAAGCCCAACCCAAGTGCAAATATGTATGTACACTATCAGTCAAAAGTATGGATACACCTACCTAAATAAACACAGGTTTTTCCACCTATCCATTTATTTCAGAAACTGCAGAATTTATGTTGTTGTTAATCACTGGAAAGTTGTTGAGTGAAAAACTATAAATGAAAATATGTCAAATAAAACCAGTTTCCTTTCTAAGAGTAAAGAATCTGTAACAGTGTGTGTCTGACTCCTATTAACTGGTTGTGTGGTGATGCAGAGTCAAATTCTAGACTGTCCTTTAACTTTAAACGCTCTTGTTAACTGTTTCATCCCATTGGTTCTTAATAGCTCGTTAAATATCAGTTGTCTGGTGATCCACATTACAATTATTATATTAGGTGGCTTTTGTAGGTCAGTAGTGATTAATAAAAATATGACATCTGAACATACTGTAAATGTATTTGTTAGCAAAGAATACGGAGTGTATGCAAATGTAGAAAGTCTCTAAGACAGGTAATGTGTGTGTGTGTGTTTATATATGTGCGTATGTATATATGCGTGTATATATGTGTGTGTGTGTGTGCACATATATATATATACACACAAATGAATATGTGCCTACATACACACTTAGTACCTAGTATTTTATTCCAAAATGAGAAAAATAGTGAAAATGAGAGAAATCACTTCTAAGACTTTTTTTTGACTAATACTGTACACAGTGTGCTCAAATGTGTTTCACAATTATCAGCACTGCTTTATTATCTTGCTGTTACAGAAATGATATCTTTACCCTTCGTCTCAACATGCACTCTCCTTTCATGAACTCATCTGAACTTTCTAAGTGTATGAATTCAGCACTCTTGCTCTTTCTGCTGCCTACTGACCTGAATGAATCAGCCCCACCTCACTCTCTTGCCCCACACACACTCACACACATCCCCATGATCAAAAGCATGCCCTCTGAGCTTCAAGTGATGAAAAATAAACCAACAAACAGATGAATAATTAATCTAAAACACTCTCTCAGGCCTCCTTACTATGTAGCTCAATAGTTAAAGCACACTTTTGGATCCTTTTTCTCCCTCACCCCTACAATACTGCATACTCTGTAAGACACTAATCCACAAACAGCTAACTAAACACTGTTCATCTCTATAATGAATGGATCATTAAAACTGTAGTGCTTCAGTCCAGTGTTAATAAATAGCTGCTTTGTGATGCACACACACAGTACAGTAGTTATATCTGCCCGTTGCATGTCACACTTAGAGCTCCACTCCTGCAAAGAGCTGAGGCCCCACTGAGAGCACCCACAAAGGCGCATTAATGCATGTGGGTCTTACTCACGGTACAGGGGGGAAATGGGGTGAACGTATGAGTGACCACAACACACTCCCTCTGTGCCGCTGTCGAGAGTGTGTTCTTCTCCGGGAGGACGCCGACCTCACCAGGGGTCAGAAGTTCATGAGCACAATTCGCCCTGCACCACTGGCAGATAAAGGATTAAGTGATACCCAAGCAGAAAAAAAGATATTGGACAAAGATGAAGGAGCAGCAGTGTGACCGTTTAATTTGAAGGAATTATAGGAAGCATATTGGCACGTAAGTAAGAGGAGTTGCACAGTTGTGTGCATATGTTTTGGCACCCCAATCAAATGATGTGTTGAATTATGTAAAAAAAAAAAACATCTGCTTGGAACACAAGACACTTTTCTACACATTTTAAGACACAATTACCATGTATTTGCTACTTGAATATAATTTATTAGTCAAATATATAAACCCGTTCTGCTTGCAATTTCTATGTCATTAGAACTGAGAACTGTTGACACATTTCTAGCAAAAATCTATAGGGAGATTTTGCTGGAATGGGATGCACTGGCCCACTGTTTTGTTGCACAAACATCATCTAAGGCTGTTAGCTGGACTGTTAGCTGAATAAAAGAAATATTTGAAGGCTTTGACTGGCTTATTTATATGTACTTATATTATATGGCTTATATTATATGAGTGAAAGGTTGATCAAACCTATGCACATGCCACATGTTGTTTTGCCATCAATATGCCGGTTTCACCAAATAAAAAAAAATAAATGTGCATTAAAACCTTATGTCCCTGCCAAGAACCTACAGAGAGAGATTTCGCTGGCACATGATGCACTGGCCCACTGTGTTGTTGCACAAACATCATCTACATGGAAGAGTCTTCGAAAGGCAACATTAACTGTGATCTCATCAAACGTCTGAAGCATAAACACAACACTTTGACAAATGAGGCAAGTCAATTGCTGTGGTCTGGTGAAACCAAAATCATCCTTTGAGACTGTATGGCAGCCTCTGCTACAGGAAACGTTTTGGGGACAAAAGGAAGAAAAATGTAACTAAATATCCACAAATCCTGGAAGTTAATGTCTTACAGTCAGTCAGTTAAGAAACTGAAGAGGAAAGGAGATTGGATATAACAAGAAGACAATGATCTGAACCAAACATCCAAATCAACCTAAAACTTCAAGACATGAAAGATTAAAGTTTTGAAATGCTCTTCACTTTCACCAGATTTATGAATAAGACAAATGATTTCTGAGCTAGAAGTGTTCTAGAAAAAGAAAAAAAATTATCCCATATCAAAAAGATTTAGCTGGATCCAAGAAAGGTTTTGAGGCTGTGATTTCAGCCAAATAGGGCCTTTATAAGTACTGACTGAAAGGGTGCTCAAACATGCACATGCCACTTTTGCATACAACTAAATATTATAAAGAGTGAAATTGCTATGCTTCCATAGATATTGAGACACAGGGTTCCACTTTAATCTCTTTTAGTATGTTTTTTGTCACTCACCTCGGTCATGGTTGACAGATTTCCAACTAAGCTTTTTAATTAGAAAAGCAGAACTGAAAGAAAAAAAAGCCTTTAATTTAGATAGCACTCCCCATGACCCCAAAAAACAAACAAACAAACAACACTTTTACTTCACCTGTAAAAAATGTTAATTATTAAAACCCCTGGATGTTTCTGTAGCTCAGACCCTGATAATGTGCTCAGGCTGAAACCAACCAAAGATGCTTATCCTTTATAAAGTGGAAGTTCATGTTTAGTTACTGAGATAACAGCAAGGGACAAGCCCCTGCAGCTTATTTTAGACATCTACCAGGGAGCCTTCTTTTAAGACAGGGAGCCTTCTTTTAAGACGGTGAGCCCATTGAATATTGAACAATTTCCAGGAAGTTTTGATAAAAAGAGCAACATTTGGTAGTTTTGCAAGTTTGGGATGAACAGATTTTATATATATATATA
>JBBPCZ010000156.1:5177984-5195934 GCA_037974445.1 Brycinus macrolepidotus | reverse complement strand
AGCCAGGAACACGGCGCCCGGGGAGCAGAGTGTGGGGACGGTACCTTACTCAAGGGTACCTCAGAGGTGCCACTAGCAGTCTTGGGAATCGAGCCCACGACTTCCTGATCGCAGGGCGAACGCCCTAACCACTAGACCACCAGCTGCATGGTAGTGTGTGTAGCACTGGTTTCAGTGCATCAGGCACAGCTGGGTTTTTATATCCTTAATGTCATTGCTGGGTTGAGGATAGTCCACCAACCAAAAACCATCTGTGGTCTTGAGATCAAAACCTGACCACTGATGAAGGACGAACAGATGACAACCAACAATTTGCGCATGGCAAAGCTGAGCTACAGTCTATGCAAAGCACTTCCTGAGACAGTCTACACCTACAAGCATCAACACATACACTCATGCATGAAGTGAAATTTTAATTGTATCCTGCATTAGGCTATAATTAGCGTAAAGGTAATTGAACACGGCGCTTGTGAGCAACTAAGTTAGACTTGTCAAATGTAGCACCATGTGCTGCATACATGACAACACAACCACAGCTAAATGGTCCTAAATTATAGAAGATAACACTGGTCAGAAAAATCACAAAAAAATTTTTAGGGGTGTCGAATTAGCGCGTTAATTTCGATTAATTAATCACAGAAAATACATTTAAAAAAAATAACTCTGATTAATCACATGCCGTCGTGACTTGATCACTCTTTGACCCGGTCCGGTTCTGGACACAGGTGCTCTGTAAAATGAAGGAGGAGACGAGAACGCGCTGCTTGGCCCAGTGAATGGAAAGTTTATGTTTAAAAACAGACAGATAAGACGGTTGACAGGAGGATTATTATCTGCAATTCATGCAACAAGGAATTTTTGTATCATTAGAGTCAGGGGTGTCAGAAGCATTTTTAAAGTGGGGGGAACATGGGACATACTGTTGGCGGGGCCTGGAACGGTAGGGGAGGGTGGCGCTGCACTCGGCGTCTCGCGTGTTTCACTCATACAAATCAGGTGGATAAGTGGATAATAAAGAACAAATTATTTTTAAAAGTGATTAAAAGTTTTGATTTTTTTCCCTCAGCATATTAGGTCATATTTTTGAAAACAGCAAAAAGTTTTGCTGTAAACACTTTTACAGCAAAAAAAATGTGTGTGATTAATTTAGCTTAATTAATCAGAGAGCTTGTAATTAATTAGATTAATTTTTTTTCCTTCCCAAAATCGTTCAGCCTTAGCAGACAGTAGCTGTAGTAGTAGTCTTCAGCATGCTTCTCAGTATTTCTCCTCAAACCTTTACAGAAGGAAACATTATAAACTTGCTGAAGATTAATCAAAAAATAAAACACACACACAAAGATGCTTCAAACTGCGCAATTATATAAAAGAAAGACCACAATGATCCACAAAACAATCTTATGCAGGTGCCTACTAACTATACTAAATGAATTCCTTTCTACTACTGCAACTGCTTTTCTTACTTTGTTTACAGGGAGATATAAAACACCACACCCACACACACACAAGCACACACACACACACACATGTAACGGTCAAAATATGTTCAAAAAAGTATTGACAGCATCACCAAAGTTGAGGTGAGTGTGTGTGTGTGTGTGCTATAAAAATGAATTCCTTTCTTCTCCTGCAATTGATTTTCTAACTTTGTTTAAAGGGAGCTATAAAACACCATACACACACACACACACACACACACACACGTAGTCGTCCAAATATGTCTGCACCAGTATTGTAGTCAACATCACCAGATCTGAGGTAAGTGTGGGTGTGTGGGTGTGTGTATGAGCATGGTGCAGTTCTTTTAACCAACTCATACTCTCTGGGGAGGAACCTGTAGCTCTAGCGCCACCTGGTGGCCTTAAGCCTTAACATAGTAGCAAATTCCTATTACCACCATGCTAGCATGTTAACCCTCTGACTACAGTATCAGCTCTCCTACACTCATCATCCTCTTCAAGCAGCAGTTCAGTGAAGCAGAGCCAAACACAGAAGTGCAGTATCAGATTGTGATAAGGACCGTGCTGTTTGCACACATCAAACTTGGGAGAAATCAGAAATCATGAGGCTATTTAGCAGCCTCCAAACAGAGCTGTACGTCTCTGAACAGGAGCTGCTGGGCCAGGCAGGCCGCCAGCTCTTTGTTTTGGCTACAAATGTGCAGAACAGTTGGTGATTATGGAAAAAAAGGTGAAATTAAGCTATTTCTGGAATGCATGAGTAAGGTGATCCACACCCACATGTCAGTTAAGACCTTCATTATGGCATTACGGAGGAGGACAGAGAGACAGCAAGCAAAGGAACAAGTGACAGAGCGAGAGAGGGAGAGAGAGAGAGAGAGAGCAAGGGAACAAGTGACAAAGCGAGAGAGAGAGAGAGAGAGAGAGAGAAAGAAAGAATGGTAGATACCCAGAGAGAGGGAAAAAAAGAGATTAAATTATAATACAATTACTCTTAATGATAATTGCTTTAGTGATTACTGTACCATTTTACCATTCGAATCCCTCCTCGCAGACGTCTGAAGGTCAGTCTATAATTAAGAGCACATTGCTCATCAATCAATATATGCAAAAACACTGCTTTTTCTCTGCTGGAGGAATTTCATTGTCTGTAAGAGCTGGAGATCTCAGTTCACTAGTTTAGCCATTAGTTAGTACTAGTACTAACCACTGTTCAGTTCCATACTGTTCAGTTCACACTGAATTTACATTCAGTATTGACATCTTCGGTCCTGCTCTTCTGACTTTTATACGGTCTGATGTGAAGAACTGACAAAAACATGAGGTATTATTATTTTTCCCCAAAATAAGACAGCATGATTAACAATAACTTTTCATCAAATACAAATCGTAATAAAATATCTCCTTTTTTACTCACATGCACAGACGTGGTACTGATTGAAAGCTCAGCATCGACACTTTCAATGGATGGCTCAGTGAGCTACAAAGGAGAAATTATTAATACCAAATTCCTGCAGCTTCTACGTAGTAAGCAATATGTTTTAAAAGATAATTATTATACAGTTCAAATCAGTAAAATGATCTGATATTCCTGGATCATTGCAGCTCTGTAAATCCCCATCACAAATTTACATGCAGGCGGGACAACAGGAACAGTGAGGGATACATTATACGAATTACATGAAATACATGTGACTAACATTTAGAAATTGGCCTACAATCTTTTTTTAACTTTTTAACTCTATTACAGTAATTGTCACATTAAAATCTAATGGAACGCAATTTTGCCATTTATACTGTCCCTAAAGGGTTTACAAATTGTTTAAAATGTTTATGTTTCAGGTTATTTTTAAAATCAATAATAAGCAGTTATACCCCATACATAAAGTCAATAATGACATGTTGCATGCCAAATAGTGACCCCATATCTGTATAGCTCAGATTCCTGGTTCCTGAACCTACTTTGTCTCTGCCAGCCAGCATTACACCCACCAGCTTCATTACATATCCATAATTATCAGATATAACAGGTCAATGCTGTCCATTTTTATGCATGTTATACCTTCTTATTAATGAATTATAGAAAAATGCTTATTACCTGGTTATAATTTTTCAAGCCGTTTATGACCTAATTAGTAAACCATTCATAAACCCTTAATAAAAGTAGTCTTACTGCAAAGCGGTGCCAACTGGGGCTAGTTACCATGGCTACCACCATCTGAAACGGTGTTCTAACTGACCTCAAAACCTGCACTTAAAACATATAAAGAGGAATTCTGACTGCTCAGTTAATTAACAAATAAATAAATAAATGTAACTGGGTTGCCAGATAAGAGGACAGGGCTGCCAGCAGTAACAGAGATGATGGGACATGAATGTAATGAAAGGAGGTTCTCTATAAGAAAACAAGTTACTTTATGTAAAGTTAAGCTAAAGTAAAAGTGGATCAGAAGTAAGAATTGCACTTTTAATCACTCAGAGCATGTATAGTTCAGTGCAAGTCTGTTTGTAAGGATGTAAGTAAGGAGTAATTGGACAGAAGCCATTTGATGTGTGTGTGTGTGTGTGTGTGTGTGTGTGTGTGTGTGTGTGAGAAAGTAAAAGTCACCATTCTGTCATACGTGAACACACCACAGCAGAGTGTGAACTGCATACGTGTGTATACGTGTGTGTGTGTGTTTGTGTGTTTGTGTGTGTGTGTGTGTGTGTGTGTGTGTGTGTGTGTGTGTGTGTGGATGTCCCATATCACATCAGCTCTGCAGGACATATCCATCTATCCCTTTGTTCTCAGCCATGTTCAGGATCCAATGACCTAGATATCTTTAAAGAGGCCAGACTGGGAATTCTGACAAATGTCACCATGGCCCTCTATCTCTATCTGTCTTTGTCATAGTGGGTAAATTAAGAAAAGCATAGTTTAATGCTGCAGGCTTCAGGCACTGCAACTCTACCATCATATATCCAGAGTATAATTTCCTAAATTATACAAGACACACAACCCACTCATTGCCTCAGACATGCTACACACATGCTGATGCTCCACGCATTGTCTGACATCACTTTTTTACTCTCTAAACAGAAGCACGCCAGATGCATAACCCCACAGCTCAACACGCTACTTGTGCACACCTAATCAAATTTGTTCAACTGAAACCACTATTGAAAACCAGGTTTCATCTTCACTTCCTCTTGAAATGTTTGCGGAATAGAACCGTTGCCCAAGTCTTGTTGGATCACGCTGAAAAGAAGCATGTGGATAGAAACACCTGGCTGTGGTTAGATAGAGTACTGGGCATCTTCTTCTCCTTAAAAATAACATTATAGTCATTTAGACTTCGTCCATCAATGTGGCGACCATATAAATGACAATAAATCAATAGCTGATGAAATGATGGAGAATATCACTCATTATACTATGTGCAATAACAGACTCCTAACCACTATTTGTGATATTAGTAACTCACTTAATTGTAAGTTACCTATCTATAGTATTTATACCCAGCATTTATGTACATAGCATAGTACATAAGTTCTTCTATAGAGTTTACATTTTATTTTGTTCTTGTCTCTGTGTCTGTGCAGTCGTAACATAAGCAATAGTAAATCACATTTATTTCATGATGTGTATTTTTCATTCTGCATTTTACGTCCTATCACCCCTAGAATATCTCTCTTCAAAACACTCTATAGCACCAAAAGGCAGCTCTTTTACTATAAGAGGGTTTGCTAAATAAATAAAGACACATGAATTTAGATTATTTTTAAGCCATCAAGTTAAATACAAAATTGGCAATTCATTATTTGCTAGTCTAATAGCCTAATAACAATAATACACTGTATTTGTTTCCTTGAGACATTAGCAATCAAGGGAAAGCAGCCCGTTTTGGGAGGTTGTTGGACAAACTGAGACTGAGATTAGGTCTTCTGCTGTCTAGTGTGAAAATGGTTCTAATGTCAGTATTCAGGAAGCATATCATTTTGGGGGAAAAAAAACCCTTGTTTTTCTCCAGGTGAACTGAGATGTAGTAGCTGAATTGAAATGAGCACACAAATCTCTTTGATTGGATTTTGTGCCATGTGTGTAATCTGATCAAAGGGATCAGACGCTAAAGCAAGGTGTAGACAGGACCACAGGGAGCCCGTTCAATCAGCTCAACAGCTGTATGACAATGACTGATAAGAAAGAGCTCTAGATTGGAAAAAAAAAAAAAGGTCAGTACAGTTGTTGGATCTTCCTATTGGTGGATGGAAAGAACGTTCATCTTTTTAACTACAGGCCCCAAGTTAATGTAACCTCAAAATCAAACCCATTAAACAAGTGGTGTCAGGAAAATAATGTTTTTCGCTCTTATTTCCAAGGATTCCACACTAGTGGTTTTTTTTGGGGTTTTTTTTTTTTTTTGCTTATCAATAGCAAATTACAATTCAGACTGTGGTATTCATTTCTCCGTCTATAATTAAAACAGACCCACTCCTTCTCGAACAGACCACCACATTGCCCTTTCCTTGCTCTGAGGCAGAGGCGCATTTATTATGAATGAAATTCTTCATCAAATAAAAAACAGCTCTTTTTTGTGAGGTACGGTGGGGAGACTTTAAATGTTTGATGAGGTCTACCCGATCGTTTAGTGAGGGACTATAGCACATCTCTTTACTGCTGACACAGGACTCATACCGCAGCCGAAACCTCAGGAGCGCGGGCAGAACGGCAGACCATTGTGCCGAGGAGAAAAGAACTTAATTCAGGCCCTGGATACAAGGCAGCATCCAAAAGAGCATCGGTTCTGCATTAATGCATGACTCCTTGATCCACGGTGAATAAAGTCTGTGTGTCAGTGATAATAAGGGAAAATCAATTCAGCCAATTCAGTTTAACCATATTCTCACTGTGATCTGGAAGATCAAAGCCGATCAAGGCTCCTTTCAAAGACTGAAACAAAGTCTTCAATCCTGTCTTACCACACTGCATTATATTGATACCATCATCAAACAGGTGACAAATGTTTTCAAAAGTTAAAGGGGAATTCCATCAATTTTTCAAAATGCATAATTCAATCATTCAATCGAGACATTCAGAATGATTTGATGTGAAATATTTTACTGCAGAGAATTTCACCAACTCAGGTTTTCCTTTAAATGGTGGCAATAGGAACCAGGGGTCGATGTCTACCATGGAAATGCATCCAGTTTTATTTAAAATGCAAAACAACCAGTAAGCCTACGCTCAGAAAAAGTGAAATTGCTCTGTTGTTGGTTTTCACTCGTTCATGTACTTAACGAATGTGTGTAACTGGATGAAACTGAGCAAATTGTTCTGTTTCAGTGAAATACAGTATAAAAAAAACTCCAAGGAGCCAAGTACAAGAATTCTGTAATTCTGTGAGGTAACTTTTAGAGGCATTAGATGCTTCGGATGTCTGGATCCCATCACTGATCACTGCCATGGTGAACAATTCATTAGGCCTGTCTAGAATGGTGCGTTTCACATCAAACCACTCCGAATGTGTTACATCTTAATGGTTTTTAGACAGGATAGGGTAACAGAACATCCAAAAATAAGAAATGAAGCACTTACCATATGTTAGACAATCTTAAACCATGAAAGTATCTAATAGGCACTCAAGACACCATAAAATGGTCGTTTTATAAAGGCAGTTAAAAACAAAACATGGTGTACAGGCTAAAAATGAAGTGATTGTCCAGGTAATTAAAAGCCTAGCTTATATCTACCAACATCTACCCCAATTTAGCCCAATCTAGACAGGCTAGGCTTTAAGGTTTTGGAATTTTAATGTACTTATTGCACTTGCTTGTGCTGTATTCTCTAAAAAAAGTGCAGATACACTCAAGATTAAACTTCTTAAACTGGGACCGGAACCATCCAGCCATTTCCTGAGCAGCTTTTGTTTAACCAGGGTTCCAGCGGTCACAGGGCAAAAGACAGAGACCCCGGACAAGTCACCAGGCCAGAGCAGGGGATTAGAAAAACAAAAACAAAAGAACAGCCACACAAATCCCAACAAACCTCAGTATTCGTGGACTTTGGTAGGATTTTAAACTCATTTTCTTCCACCCCAGTGCTGAGCCAGCAGGCTACTGTCATACTTTCTTCCCTCAGTTAGCATGAAGCTAGCAATATAATTTGGACAAACTTCCAGCTCTCTGTTTTTGCTTGCCTCTTCTGGGCCCACATCCTCGCCCTACCATGCCTGAAATTTACTTGGAAACGCAGGTACCTCTGCGCTCTCAGGACGTCCACAGTAGTAAATATGTGCTTAGAGAAGCCAACAAACAGGGCTGAGTTTGCATGGAACCTTCTGTGAGGACGCTGACTGCCAAGCAGTGGGATAACGCTCCAAAGCTACAGCTGGAGACAAAACTATCAGAATCCCCCCTTACACTTTGAAGGCTTTAGCCTTGGCATAGAGATAAAAAAAAATCTGTGAACTGTGCAAAAAAAATGACAAAAAAGAAGAAAAAAAAAGACAGACAGACTTGCATTATTTTCCCCCCACTCTAAAGTCATTCAACTCCAGTAACTAAAACTACAGCGAAGGTAAGGGATAATCAAACCACTTCATGAAGACATTTTCACAGTATTTTTCACAGGTCAGACACCAGTGGCGGCTGCGCGACACTCATGGGTCTGTTTACTGGGAAACATCATGTTCCAAAGCAGAGGGAGCAATCAGAGCTGCAGCTAAATTTCTTGTACCAGGCCTGTAATTTCACTCCCGAGAGAGAAGGAGATCACACCCAGAGCCTTTATCTATAATGACGATCAATGTTATATTCCTCCATCCTGGCTGAGGTGATGGAGAGAGAGAGAGAGAGAGAGGGAGAGAGAGAGAGAGAAAGAGGGTGCAAGAGAAAAGAAACAGAGAGACCGTGTAAGAGAGACAGGGGCATAGAGAGAGAGAGGCATAGAGAGAGTGCAAGAGAGACAGAGAAAGACAGAGATGGAGATTCAGAGACAGACAGAGAGAGAGACATAGAGAGACAGTGAGAGAGAGAGAGAAAGAGAGAGAGAGAGCAAGAGAAAGAGACAGAGAGAGAGAGAGACATGGAGAAACAGTGTGAGAGAGAGAGAGAGAGGGAGCAAGAGAAAGAGACAGAGAGAGAGAGAGAGATGGAGAAACAGTGTGAGAGCGAGAGAGAGAGCAAGAGGAACAGACAGAGACAGTGTAAGAGAGACAGCCATGGACAGTGAGAGAGGAGGCATAGAAAGAGCACAGCGTAGAGAGAGACAGTGAGAGAGAGAAGCATAGAGAGAGAAAGCAAAAAAGACAGAGAAAGACAGAGCTTAAGATTCAGAGACAGAAAGAGAGAGAGCGAGAGAGAGAGACAGAGAAAGAGAGAGTGAGTAGTGGTTGTTTACCAGTCTGTTTGACCATGTTGTTGCTGATGCACAATTATATAAATGTCCAGAAACAGCAATGCCAAAATCACTCACAACAACAGACTTCAGCAGCCTGCCACACCATCACTCACAACAAAGAGACTACACCTACAGCCAAGCTCACCACGCAACACGCAGTTTCCTGCACATCATAAACACACCCCGAGTGAGACGTCTCTGTGCTGTCTAGGCTACGCACACACTAGCTCTTCTCTGCATGGTAACAGAGATAAAGAAATTAGAATCATAATTGGCCATAACTGCTCTATTGACTGGTTACTTCCTAGAGGTAGGGGAGATGTGCTGCGTGTTGTAGGAAGATAAAATTCACAGACAATGGCCAGACCTTTGATGATTTGCTGTAAATGTGGCTCTCCTGCTGATTCTTTTCTAAATCTGTTTCCTTTGGAAAAACGATTCTCAGATTCCCCACACATGATTTATTTTTGCCGCAGGCCCTGGAATTACTTGGGTTTAAAAGTAGTCAATACACAGGGGAACATGTAACAATGTTTATTATTGACTTATTATTTTTAAACATGTATTAAGTCAATTATTAGAGTAATACATTTGAGGGGGATATGGGGTGGCAGCCACTTTTCTGCCACTATGCCACTGGCAGAAGTCACATTACATTATTGATTTTTTTTTTTTTTTTTTTTTTTCATTGCATTCTCTTGCCCTCATTAACTGTTCTAGATAAAATTATTTCTTAAATATGTCAGATTAAAGCCTGTTTTGAATATTCTTTGACTACTCCATAAATACACTGAGACTTATGCATGCTTGGGGTGCATCATACTCAGATCATGATTCAATTCTGGCTTTACAAATCAAGCTTCTTCTGATATTTTGAACAAAATTTGAATGAAGAAAAATGTCTATTCAGTAGTTGCCTAATCTACTAACGAAACTGGAATATGACAGGGATATATGTACTGAACTGGACTGCAGATTGGTGTTGGCTGTTTAGAAAGTGTTTATTCTACAATGCATTGTCACAGGTCCACAATGTACTTTTTTAAATTGTGATTTTTATGCTCTGTTATATGCCTTATACATATAAGGTCAAGGTTTTCCTTTCAATGGTATTTTGTCTGCTTGTTTTGGTTCAATAAAAAGCTCATTACAGAAAACAAAGTTTTTCTTTTGGAAGAATAATTTGCAGCAAAAAGTAATACATTGTCATATGCATGTCACGTAATTTGTCAAATTTCACTACTTGGGAAACTAATTTCCCCCTCATGACAATCAGGACAGGATGACAGTCCTACTTTAACTCCAGAAATACATTCTGCTGTGCCAGACAGTGTTGGAGGTTTTAAAATCAAAACCCTTATTACCAAAACAAGGGCTAATCGAACAAACCTCACTCCCTACTGCTTTCAACTCTCACACTTGTTCCTCTTCCTTCATGAATAAGTTAGGCTGTCTTCACCCCCTATTGGCCTACAGCTCCATGTGCATCTCTGTGGGCCTGTAAAAGTGAGTGAAGTGTTTATGGGAGTTAAGAGAAATAGAGGTCGCCTTGCCAATAATGCCTTTTATCACCCCTTGTTCTCCGCTGGACTCGTTTTTTACGACACGCGCCCACTGCTTCCGAATAGCTAATTAGAGAAGTTTGGGGAACTACAGTAGTTTGAATGATGGAGGGGCTAAAAATGAAGACATCTGCAAACCTCGGCAACGTTTTTGCAGTGTCAGGGGTGGTCGCTCTGGGAGACGTTAGCTCTTAATCTGCTGCCCTAAATGTCCAGCTGTGTTAAATATGAATGAACGCCTTGTGTGAAGAAGTTGGATTTGATTTCAGCTCTTGTTCTGAAGATGTCTTTGGCAGTGCTGCAGTAGGAGGACGCGTGGAGGCAGATAAAGGAGGCACAGCAGAAACCCGAGACACAACATTGATCTGCAAGCTCTTTAACCGATCGTTTCCTGTCAGACCAAGACCATCGATAGACCAAATGTTCAGCACTTGTTTCAAACTTGACCGCTGAACCTCAAACAAAAGCTATGTGGATCAACACTGCAACAATACCTTTTATGTCCACAGCACCCACTGTGCTCTGAATACACAAGGGAGAAAAAGGAGAGAAACGCACAGTGAGCGCCGACTTGATAGCCGTGCTCCTTTCCGGAGACTGAAAGGTGAGAGTGAAGATGTTTCTTCGCAGATCCATGAAATGGTTACCGCTTCTGAGCAGTTAATTGGCTCCGGTGTAGCGACTCAGGCTGGTTCAACTTTTAATTAGCTATGCAGACACATTTAAAAAGCCTCACTGATAATGGTACCCCACCCCCTCCCCGAGAGAGAGAGAAGCTGACGGAGAGAATTAATTACTCATTTTCCTTTGGCTGAAAAGAAGAGATATGGTACTTGATTGCATAATTTAAGTTTTAACTCCAAATACCATAATCATTGGAACTCCACTGTGGCAAATTAGCTTGAGGCAGTTATATTGCGTGGGCTGGCGTCCTTGTTTGATTGTTGGAGAGAAGAGGAGTATGAAGGGCTGGAGGGGATTTGGAGCCAAGATGCTACAAAAAGCCAGGACACTTCCTTTTTCTTTGGTTTCATGCCATGTAATACACAGATCAGTTATAACAATAAAACCACCTGCCTAATATTGTGTACCTCCCTTGTCACATCAAAATAGCTCTGATCTGTCGAGGCATGGACCAAGACATTTGCAGTAACATGGGCACTCTGACTAGTCTGCAGCTACGTAGTCCTGTATACAGAAAGCTGTGATGCAATGTGTATTTTGACACCTTTCTATCAGAGCCAGTATTAACAGTTTCAGTTCTTTATTGTACAGCTCTTGAGTCTGTAGTGGCCAGTGCCATTTTCTATGCTGTAGTGGCAGCAGACACCAAGAGACACATCAGGATAGCAGGCTCAGTGGTGGGTGAGGAACTTGACAATGTGGAAACTGTGGTTGAAAGGAGAACATTGTCTAGACTTCATTCCATCTCTGATAATGCTGATCGCCCATTCCACAGTGTAGTGGTCAAACAGAGAAGCACTTTTAGCCGCAGACTCACCAGCATAAAGTGCTCAACAGAAAATCCTTCCCCCACAAACTCATCAGACTCTATAACTTCTCTCACTGTCACAAGCCCACACAATAGTCTGTGTAATAACCTGATGTTACCATTATGTGCAGTATCTTATAGGGTTTAATTCTTTATCATTATGTGCAGTATCTTATTACGTGCAATAGTCTAACCAAGTGCAATTTCACTACTCGTCAGTATAACTTATCCAACACTAATCTCTATTATGTGCAATAACAGACTCAGTATAGAGGATATCTTCAAACCATTATTTGTTAACTAATAAATTACATAGCAGTAATTTATTTATCTATAGTATCTATATACACCTTTCTTACTGACAACAGCATCTTGTATATATTGCATAGTGCATTTTGAACAGAGCACTTTTCAGAGTTTTATTTGACTTCATTTTACTTTTTATTTTTGTATTGTTCTTGTCTCTGTATATCTGTGGAGTCGTAACATAAGCAATTTCCTCCGGGATCAATAAACTTTTGCTCCCCAAGGGCATCTCTAAGCCATGGGCGCCCATGATCCTGTTGCTGGTTCAATGGTTCTCCATCCTTGGACCACTTTTGGTAGGTACTGACCACTGTATACAGGGAACACTTCAAAAGACCAGGAGATGTTCTGACCCAGTCGTCTAACCATCCCAGTTTGGTCAAAGTCATCAGATCCTTATGCTCACCAATTTCTCCTGCTTCCAACACACCAATGTCAAGATCTGACTGTTCACTCACTGCCTTATATATTCCATTCCTTGACAGAAGCCATTGTAATGCGATAATCAATGTTATTCACTTCACCCGTCAGTGGTGTTAATGTTGTGGCTATAACTTGAACTATTGTTCTAAATGTTACGCCGCCATTTTTCATTCACTAAGCAGTTAGTGCATTCCTTCAGATGATGACATTTTGCTCATTTACACTTTCTCTTCTGCATAATAGCCTTTTTATGCACTCATTCCTCCCTCTATTCCCCTCTAGCCATGACCTTTTCATAATACAGCCATTAAAGTCAAGCTTTTCCCATCTTGTATGATGATGGGGAAAAGTGATCAAACTCAAAAGGTGAGACTGGAGTGCGCTCAAGTGGAGACTGCAATCCATTGGGTAACATGCAGTTTTTAACTACTGATTCATTTATGTAAAACAAATATTCAACTAGGAATTTATTTCTGGAATCTTACTGATCAGGGCTGCCGGCTGCACATAGATAACATGAATAGTATAAATATTCTGTAAAATAGAACAGTGCAATTACAACACAGTTACAATTACAAGGAAAGTAAACAGAAAGGTAGCTGTTATAAGAATGTTATAATGAGTATGTAACGGGGTGGTGATGGCCTAGTGGGTAGGATACTTGCCTCTGGACCAAGAGTTCATGGGTTTGAATCCTACCTTCAGCATACCACCACTGGGTTCCTGAGCAAGACCCTTAACCCCAAGTTGCCCCAGGGAGACTGTCCCCTGTAGTTAGGGAATGGAAGTCGCTTTGGATAAAAGCGTCTACTAAATGCCGTAAATGTGACTAGTTGACTTATCATTTGTGGGACTGAGTATATTATTCATAGTTAAATATGCAACATTTCCAAATGCAGTGCTTTGCACTGGACACTAAATGAACAGTGAAACAGTTACTGTTTGCTTCTGCACTCCAGCACACTGGATTTAAAATAAAACAATGATCACAAGGTTGAAGTGCAAAAAATCAACATTAATTAATCAGCACTCTTAAAAATAAAGGGGGCAAAAGGGTCTTGGCACAGTACCATAAAAGAACAACCTTATTCATAATCACACGGCAAAGAGTCATGTGATATGGTTCTTCCTTTAAATATGCCTAGATTTGCGTATTTAAACCAAAAGTCTAGCCTTTGAATGGTTAGAATTAAAATGTTTATTTCATTGTAAAGGCACACTCCAGAGAAAGGATTTTGTAAAAACAGATGAATGAAATATGAAAAAAACAGATTACTGAAATATGAAAAATGAAGAAAACTACATGCATTCTTATTACAGAATGTAAAAATCTAGCACATACAATCTAAAATTTACAAAAACATCCAGTTGTGACCAATATGTTAAAACATTCCTCAGTAAAATATATCAGAACATGGTCAGGAATTAACATGTAAACTTTCACGAACACGGGCATTCTAGAAGCTAAGATTAAGGATGGATTTAAGACACAAGACATGCATCATTTATGGTCATGTTGTTGTTAGTATAAAGGAAACAGACGTATCTGGATATTCTATGTAGATTCTACAGAAAACGAGTTTTTCAGGGATATATGACAACGTGGTTGGCCCAAATGTGGGTGGAGCGAAAGCTGAAACTTTTTGGAAAATAAAGTTAGACACAAGTGGACATGAAAATACTGAACAATATTTTTTAACAACTTTTGATTACATTTAAAGAGCATTATAGACATTATAGATATGGATTTCTAGTCATTTCTGCCTGTAAGTCTTTGCCTTAAATTTATAGACCTTTTACTTCCTTTGAAGGTTAATAAAATCTTTAAAATTTTCTTCACTCACAGAGCTCTTTTTCAACACGGTTCTTTAAGGAACCACAAGAGGTTCTTCTACGGCATCAACCTTACCCAACTTTATTTTTAAGAGTGTGGGTGAACCATTTCTTTTTAAACAAAGTCAGTTTCTTTTATACACTTTATAACGTCACAGTTCAGTTCCTTATAGACTGCACTGTGTACACACAGTCACCTGTGGTATTTATTGTATTCCTGTCTCACTAGCTTAGTGACTAACAACAATTATTTAATAATTAAGTTATTTAAGTTTACCTCACATGCTAACAGCATTTAAAGCTAATGCTGTCAAAATAGCCACTTCGTCACTTCTGGTATAAGTCTAACACTACAGAAAGGGTCACCAATGGTTTCATATACTAGATATCAGAATATTACATTGTGCTGCAATGGAAACACAGAGCAGACTATATACTAGAGATTGATACATTGCCTTACCTTTAGATCAGTGACACTATACCAATAACTTTCAGCCGTTATGAAGACCTAGAGCAACCCTTCAGAATTTAATGGGAACTAAATAGACAAGAAATGATGCTGTCTGAAAGCACACATGAAAAATAAAGTCAGCCACAACAAAAGCTGCTATTTTAGGAGACGTTACACACACATGAATAGTTTATACTGTAATTTTGTCTACCAGCTGCACATTTTCTGTTTTAGAAAAGTTCATGTTTTGCAGCCGTTGTGTAATGCTTAAAGAAGCTAGAGGGTTGCCAGTTTAATTCCTGGCACCAGCAAGAAAAAATGTTTGCGGGGAAGTGGGACCTTGGGTAAGGCCCTTAACCCCGAAACCCAGCATACACTAAGCAACCCACTGCTCCAGCTCCTGCTCTTCACTACCAGTAGGGCTGCACAATGCATCATCTGTTAATCATTATCGTAATATCAGTCTCTGCAATACTGATATCGCAAACAGCTCAATTTGCAAATAAGCCTTTAACCAATCACAGTGTTTCTGACAGGGTGACCAATCACAGCTCCAGGTGAGTTACTGGGTATTCTAATGAATCAAGGTCTTCATGTAATCCAACAAAAGTCTCATTTGTAACTATTAAATGTGTTGGCAAATCTGTGCATGAAAGGGCAGAGCTAAACTACTGTAGGCAGAATAAGGAGATGTATGTAAATGTGTTGGTTTTGTGACATCACAAAAACTATTACTTGAAAACTGCAGGTTATTTGTAGTTTACTTTTCATATATGGACTGTACGGATGAGGGGAGTAAATGTACATTTTGAAACAACATTAACAGACATCAAGCCAGACAAGTGATGAGATGGGCCCTTTAATATCGTGCAGCTCTTACTATGAGTGTGTCTAGGATGGCTTAAATGCAGAGTTGCTCACAGTGTGTGTGTGTGTGTGTGTGTGTGTGTGTGTGTGTGTGTATGTGTGTGTGTCTGTGTGCGCGATCACACAGTTTCTAATTCCAATTATTTTCCTAATCAATGAAGCGATCAGCTTGGAGTATTTTGTAGGATTGTTTTGAACTCAGCCTCTGCAGGGGACTTTAAGAAGCTAAACGTCAAAAAATGTTTTGCCACCTTCTCCATTCTAACATGAGCATCACTGTCAGTTCTGAACCCAGTAAAGAGGCCTGGCTGTAATAAAACTGATTCTGATTCAGTCAAATGGACAGCTGTTAAGATACTGAGGTAAATTCACTGACCAACATTATTTTTCTTTCTTTGTCTCGAGATTAATGAGCTTAAACTTCACCCATCTCCATCATAAGTGACTTATTTATCTCACTCTTCTGTCAGCGCCAGCAGTGCTGCTAAGACGATGACGCTGAAGCTTAAATGGCAGCACACAACACCTCAGACACTGACAGCCAACACTTTTCTCGTGAAAAGCCTGACCGTAATTCTGAGCAATCTATTCCAGTCAAATCCTCGATGAATCTGGTGAGGAGTGTGTTTCAGTGTTTTGTGTGTGTTCTGGTTTGGGGTGCAGGGTTGTAAAAATTGCCAAATCTCTGATTCAGGCCTTTTTTTTCCAGGTGACTCACAAAAGGCCTGCTGGCAGAAGCCTGGCTCTCGGCACTGTGTCCACAAACACAAGCTTTTCTTCACACAGCCTGGAACAGCCTCAGCCACGATGTCCTTAGTCTGTTCTCATGGTATGACCAAGGAGATTAGAACCCCAGATCAGAAAAGACACAATCAGAAGCAGTTCCTGCACACAGATCTCCTGCTTCATCCATTTTCCTCTCCAAAAAAATAGAAGTTTACAAGTTAATGCATCAAGATTTTATTGCAAGTAATTTTACACCATATCTGTTGCTACATTCACAACAACAACAACAAAAAAAATCACACTATGCAGCTGGGATTTTGAAATAGTAATAGAGCTGTTCTACGGGTTTGCTATAAGCAAACTAAATAATTAAAATGACTTTTTAGAACAAAAGGAACTTAATAGACCACAACTCAGATCTTTGAATCTGAGATCTGTAGACAAGATAAAACAATAATAAAATTAATGCATTAAGATTTCTTTCCAAGTAATTTTATATGATTTCTGCTGCTAAATTCATAGCAAAAAAGGAAGTCACACAATGCAGTTGGCATTTTGAAACTGTGTAAAAAAAACAAATCTGGAGATACACTGTATTGGTCTGACAGTCACTGCATGCTAGTGTAATTCATATTTATCCATCAGTACCACCTTTAAAAAACAGGCTTCTCTATAAGTTGACGAGTCTCTTTAACCGGATATTGATGTGTTTTACTTTCAGTTGTTAGAATCATATATCATACAATTTGTTACAGAACAGTTAAAATTACTTATTAATAATAGTCATAATAATAATAATACTACTAATAATAATAATAATCATAATAATAGTAATAATAATAATAAAAGCTGTTTTACTAGAAGCTGTTTAACTAATGATTTAAAATGACTTATCTGAGATCTGTAGACAAAATACTACTACTACTACTTTTACTACTACTACTAATAATAATAATAATAATAATAATAATAATAATAATAATCTGTTTTATAGGTTTGCTATAAGCTGTCAATGGATGAGTGCTCTGTTAAGAGGTTCAGTCATTATATTATAGACACTTTAAGGTGACAGTGATCATTTGGTCATACGTGAACACACCACAGCACACAGTGAGAACAGCACGAAATTCTTCCTCTGCATTTAACCCATTCACCAATAGGGGTGCAACGGTACAGGTATCCCACGGTACGGTACGTACCTCAGTATTTGGGCCACGGTTTCGGTTCAGTTTAAACACAACACTGCAAATAATAACACAACAAAACAAATAATAAACTGCCTCTTATTCATGTATAAAATATGTATATAGTGGTACCCCGCATAACGAACACAATCCGTTCCAGCAGCGCGTTCGTTATGCGGAGAGTTTGTTATGCAAAACACAATTTCCCGTAGACTTCTATGGGAAATCGTGTAATCCGTTCCAGGTTGCCGCGAAAAATCAAAAAAAT
>JBBPCZ010000156.1:5138994-5149430 GCA_037974445.1 Brycinus macrolepidotus | reverse complement strand
CTGTTGTGCTTGAGAGACACCATCGACCGGAATCAAATTCCTTGTATGTGCTCGCTCACATACTTGGCCAATAAACGGAATTCTGATTCTGATGAGGAATTTCTACCAGGTCCATAATGATGTTTAGGTAGGTGGCACATTTCAAATTGATGTCCACATGAATGTCCAAATTCAGTTTCCCAGCAGACCATTACTCAGAGCATCACACTCCCCCCACTGATTTGTCTTCTTTCCCCAAGACGTCACTTCCCCAGGTAAACAGCACACGCGTACCCGGCCATCCACTTCCCTGGCCATCCACATGACGTAATATGACCTTCTTCCGTTGCACCGAAGTCCATTTCTCATATTTGCATGCCCAATGTAGACACTTTCAGTGGTTGTCATGGGTTAGCATAGGCACTCTAACCCAACGCTATGCTGCCTGTCAATAGGCACTCACCACTGATGAGCACCTCACTAGCCTTGAAGATTCAGAGGTGGTCCGACACAGTCGTCTGGACATAATATACATAAGGTGCAATATTATTATTCATTCTGGAAGGTTTAAATCCCTTTCACATTTCACTCTTGAGCAATATGCTCAATATTATTAATTCTGGGAGGATTTACTTCCCTTTCACACTTTACTCTTGAGCAACATTATACGGATGGTGCAATATTACTAATTCTGGGAGGATTTACAGAGCATCCACACTGTGCTGCTACATTACATTGATTTTGTATTGTTGTGGTGTCTATTTGTTGTGTTGCCCGTGTTGTTTCTGTTGTAACTTGCACGCTGTAGAATGCTGAATGTTGCTATATGTTGCACTGTCCCATCGCTGTCTCATCACACTCTGTACATGTTCACAGCTGCTGAAGACAATAAAGTGACCTTGAACCTCAAACCTTAAAGCCCTTGTCAAAGTTGTTCATGCTTTTGCCTTCCAAGATTTCCACATCTAACAATTCAACCACAAGAACTGACAAGTTGCTTAACGTCTAATATATCCCAGACCTTGACGGGCACAGTTGACGTGCATCGTAACAAGATGATCAATATTATTCACTTAATCTGTAAGTGCTCATAATGTCTTAACTCATCTGTGTAATGGATCAAGCCATTTGGCAGGCACAGCTAAAGCATTATTGTAAATATTCACAAATGACTTGAATGTGCACATAAAAAGGACAAGCAACAAACACAACTGAGCAAATGCATAATTTTAAACTTTGGTGGGCAAAGTATTATTAAAGTCCTAAAATAATTATAATGTTCATGAATGCACTTAGTAACCCACACAGCCACACACGCACATCCATATATGTACACACACACACACACACACAGACACGCACATCCGGATGCTCCAGCAGCCGGGGTAATAACTCCTCATCAGTCTGTTCTGGTACTGTTTGCAAATATGAGGAGACGAGTCCTACCCTCCCGGCTGCCATAAGAGCTGATTAGAATTGAGGGAATGCTTGTAATTCTTAAAATTCCTATTCTGTATTAGTTCGTAAGCAGCAGATCACTTTTAAAATATAAGTCCAATTAAAAGCCAATTAAAAATAGATGCGGCGCATGACCGTGGTGAACTTTTATCTCTGAGGTCTCCTCAAATAACAGTTGGCGCTTAATGTTTATTTAATGGCTCATATTCGGAGTTCAAAGTACTACAGAGAGATCTGCCTGGGCTTCTACTTCTCCCTGCTGCCGCAAACACAAGTTTGAAGAAAAACTCTGTCAGCGTGCCTTTGGGCTTGCTGAAAACAGCGCTGTCATAAAGGCAACAGGGTGAGGGGTTTCTTGCCACATTTAGATAAACAAAACATGCGGTTATGAACGGCATTGCTCGTAACTCGCAATTCTGGGCACGAAGACTGCAGATTTAGGCATGCTTACGATTACAATTTTTTTACGATTTTCAGAATCCCTGAGGTTTTCCAAGTAATTCCCATTATAGAAATCACAGTCAAGCTCATCAACATGACCTTGTATCTTCTTTCTCAGGAGGAATTTGTGCATGCATGTGTAGTACTCTGTACTGGGAGGTGTGTGTGTGTGTGTGTGTGTGTGTGTGTGTACATATATGGATGCATGGGTGGCTGTGTGGGTTACATTCATGAACATTATAACTGTTTTGGGACTTTAATAACACACAATTTGTGATGTTGCTCTATAATTTTTTGAGTAATCATCCATCTTTATGTCTGAGGTGTGTGTGTGTGATGTTGCTGTTTGATTTATTTATTTTTTGCTCTGTACATCAGCATTGGATTCAAATGACTCCATCAGTTCAGAGACCAGGTGGAGGGATTTACACACTTGTTGTATTATAAGTCAGTCGCCATGACGACATGTTCAGGTTCTGGTACAGATGCAGAAACGTTTCCTTTTGGAAGGACAGGTTCAAGAGATGCGACCCTTTTTTTTTCACCTGCTCCTCAAGTAGCGCCATAATCTTCACCCCCGATTCTCTCTTGCAGCCATCGCAGCCAACAATGCACACACACTTCACGGTAAAGAGCTGACCTTGGCAGACTGAAACTCACTCTTTCAGAGCCTCCATCCAAACCAGGAAGGAATGAAATGGAATTTTAGAGATGTGCAGAGAAGCTTTTCCTTAATAAATGCCACTCTTTTTAACGAAAGAATAGATCAAACACACATGCAAAGTTGTATAACAGCCGAGTCTCATTGGGCCGAGGCGGAAAACGAACAGAAAGAATTACAGGTAGAATTCAAGTGGTGGAACTTAAGGCTAAAAAGAGGTGCTTGAAATTTGTGTTGAAATGTTTCTTCTTTCAGTGCATCCAACGGGGCCTTTTTGGGTTATTCCAGCATAAGTTATCTTAGATATATGTGAAATGCAGATGAAGTCCAGAAAGTCTTCACAGTTTATGAGCCTGTGATATTTCTGCTTTTCATGAAAAACTGGGGTTTTTTTTTTTGTTTTTTGTTTTTTTACTTTTCTGAAATGAACAAGTTTGAATGAGTACAGAAAAATCAGGCGAGCATGAAGCTTAACTGTAATGGCATTTTGGAAGCTCAGACTTTTGGAAAAAAAGTTTAGACGGAGTGCATTAGATGTTTTTCATATTTCTTTTTATGTTCTTTGTTTTTAGGGTGCAGTGAATCTGTGCTGTAACTGGCTGTAAGTAATAGGTGGGGCATTTCTAACTGTGGGACTGTGAGAGTGTTGTGAACGGTCAGTCAGATTAAAATGAACTGGCTTTAACAAGTTGATACCGTTTGATCTTTTTTAATTTATCTGGTTGTCTTCTGTCAGCTATACAGTATCATTATGGAGTCAAAATTGCATAAGGGTCATCTAAGCAAATTCAGACAGACAGAGATTCAGTATGACTTAATACAGGACATATTAACAGAGGCTAAATGTTATCTTTGGTTCTTTGAAGTCTGTAATATGTTGGGGACACAGTAAATAGAGACTCTGGAATAAAACAGGCCTGCTGCGGTAGTCAGCAGCTGAAAATGCCGAAATGCCAGATGTAAGCTAGTGGCATTTCATTTAATCACTGCAAAATCTAAATGAAGGAGCTGCCAAATTTGGCCTTGTATACACATGAAGAAATGGGTAGTTGCACCCAGTAGTGCTTTGGCTTGGACTGCTTTTTTAATGAGGTACAATATTGGGCAACCAATCAGAATCAAATGTCCTTTATATACATTATATGGCTGTAAGTATCTGGACATCTGACCATCACACTTCAATGAGCTGATTGGACATCTCATTCTAAAACCATTGGTGTAAAATGGAATTCCCCCTTTGCAGTTATAAAAGCCTCCCCTCTTCTGGGAAGGCCTTGTGCCAGGTTTTGAAGTGAGCCTACGGGAATTTGTGCCTATACAGTTAAAAGAGCTTTTTTGAGGTCAGCCACTGATGCTGGAAGAGAAGCCCTGCTCACAATCAGTGTTTCAATGTCTGTATGCTGTAACATTAAAAAAAAAACCTTTAATTGGAACTAAGGGGCCAAGCCTAAACCCTGAAAAACAAGCTGTGACCATTAAACCTCCTCCACCAAACTTTAATGTTGGCGCTATGTATTCCAGGAGCATCTCCCGGCCTCTGCTGAAACAAAATTCATCAGGTTGCCAGATAGAGGAGAGATTTGACACACCCAAGACCTCGTCCAGAGTCCAGTGGCAGCATGCTTTACACAACTCTATCAAGAAATGCTTAGCATTGTACATAATGATTATAGGCCTGTCTACTAAAATCCCATTAAATGAAGCTCCCAACATGCAGTTCTTGTGCTGATATTGCAGAGAATATATGATTTTTACACCCTAGGCACTTCTACCACTTCTTGAATGAGTTGTTGTTCCTCCTAGATGTTTCTATGTCTAGCCCCTGCCTAACCAAGTACTTCCTCACTGTATACTTTATATACCTCTCATATTACACTCTGGACTTTCAATGTCACCTGCCCTTTACCTTCTGTTTACTGCCACAACAGGTACACTAATGTCATGTTATTTGATAAGGTACAATTTACACTCCCTTAATGTGGTTCAATGCTTCTAACTGCCTCTTGTACAATATTATACCTACGGTGCAAAATTATTCCTTCTGGAAGGTTTATATCCCGTTCACACTATACTATACTGTTACATTGCAGTAATGTCTATTGATTGTATTTTTTCTGTCATTTTATGCACTTCAATGCCGCTAACTGCCTCCTGTGCAGTATGATACTTATGGTGCAACACTAGTCACTCTGTGATATGGGTGATATAAATGAAATGGGTCCCCTTTCTGTACACATGATATCCTGTTTTTGAAGATCCTCATTTAACACCTGTGTTCTTGTGGTTTTAACACATGTCCACATGTGTGTTGTCAAGATAAGCATTATCACATCCCGCACAGCTAACGCTAGCAATGGATGTGTATCATATTTAAAGTTGACTTGCTTAGTTGTTTTGTTTAGAGATACTTTCATTTCCTTTCCTACTATGTATAAGTACACTTCTGTCCATAATAAACTTAGAGGGCTGATACATTCATTTTGGTATCTGTGTCTGTGTTCTCTGGGGCCTCGTGATACCAGCATAACCAGGATGAGAGAGAGAGAAAACCCTAGACTGAACCAACATTTTCATTCTGGAAGATTTACATCCTGTTCACCCTATGATGTTATATTGTTGTACTGTCAATTTAATGTATTGTTTCTGTCGTAACTTACACTCTGTTGGTTGTTGAATGTTGCTATATGTTGCACTGTGGCCCATGGAGAAACGTCTCATCACACTATGTGTGTGTACACAGCTGCTGATGACAATAAAGTAACCTCACCACCTAATAATAGCACTTACAAATGACCAAGGCTGATCTAGCAGACCAGAAAAACAAACTGGCTTGTGGTAAAGTTGGCGTCCTAGGACAGTGCTTAGTCACTGAGCTCTTCAGTAAGAGCCGTTCTATTGCCAGTGTTTGTCTGCAGAGATTGCACGACTTTGCTCAAGTGTGTTTGAATATATACACCTGTTAGCAATGGAAACACCTGAACCTGATTAATTAGGACAGGTGTCCACATAACTTTGGCCATTATAATGTAAATCAGCATAAATGGTACAGTAATAAAAACTGCCTGCCCAATTCTAAAGAAAAAGAGGTTATGTAAAAATGAATTATGACTTGGTAAACAAACTCACACAAATATCAGCAAATAAGTACATATAAGTAAAATAATTATAAGTAAATAGGTTTCTCACAATGCTCAATTGTACAGTTGTCTTCCTCTTCACCAGTAAAACAGCACAGATGAGCTGGTTCCTTTACAGCAAATTTGGCATGCTGCTGTAACACAAGATCACAAATTTTATTTGCATCTCTTTTCATTTTCAACCATAATTTATGTTTAGCTTTTTCAGGTACTGTTTAGAACAGGTGATGTATGAAATGTATAAATATGTTTTTATTTGTGCATTTGCAACTTATGTTGTCGCCATCTGCTTCCTGAAAAAAATAACAGACATATTGTCATCTGAACATTCTCTCCGCTGGGGCTTCTCTCCCTCCGTAAATGAGTCGTGTGCTTCATTGGAATGATCCTGTAATTATAACTGTGCGTTGGATGAAAGCTGTGAATGTTAAAAAACACTTAAGCCTCCATCTAGTGCTTCCTAGAGAACATGATAGCATGACACTTTCTGAAACTCTTCACATGAAGTCAGCCGCCGCCGTGTGAGTCACTGGCCGACAGCTTTCGCATCCTGTAGATTCCTCGTTTTTTTTTTTTTTTTAGAGCCCTTAAGCTCGGGATGAGGGTCATTTTGTTCGGTAATGGCCTCTCTCCAGAGACTCATTTACCGTCCTCTCTTCCAGCTCGGCCTCGGAGAATTGACCTCTTGAAAGAAAGAGAGAATAATCTAACCCTTTCCTTCACTAGCGCCCACGATTGCGCTCTTTCACTCTCTTTATTCTCTCACTCTCTCTCTTCTCATTTGCCTCATTTCTCTCCTTCTCTCTCGGCCTTTTTAACACTCTCTGCACGAACAGGATTTAACCTGTTCTTTGTTTGCAAATCTTCCCAAACGTTGGAAAGCCAATGCGGCTTTATTCAGCTGGCCCGCCGTTCACACTAAAAGTTTTGGCAGAGGGCAGAGTGAGCTGAGTAAACTCAAGTATCTGTGTAAGAATAATGAGATTCATTTTCAGAATCTTATTACTGTTTCTGGCCGAAAGGACTCGTTCATTCATTATCCAAGCCACTTTCCCAACCAGGGTGGTGGGTGGTGCCAGAGTCTGTCCCAGCTGTCACAGGGCGAAAGGTGGAGAAACAACCTGGAAAGGTCACCAGTTCATTGCAGTCACACCTGGGAGCAACTGAGCATCTCTGATTCAGCTGATGTGCACGTCTTTAGAATGTGGGAGGAAACCAGAGTACCCAACAGAAACCCACATAGAAAGGACCCTCAGCTGTCCCGGTCCTCCCCGGCCCTCCCCGACCCAGGACCTTCTTGCTCTGAAATGACAGTGCTACATACCATGCCACCACCAAAAGAACTGTCCTGAAATAATATTTAATGCATTTAAACTGTATATACACTTCCTTGCAAAAAAAAAAAACCTCTTTAAAAGTTCACATTTCCAAATCAGAACCAGAAAACTTCATTGATTCCCAAGGAAATTCTTATGTTACGACTGTACAGTCACACAGAGACTAGAACAGTATAAAATATAATGTCTAAAATAAAAGTCAAATAAAAACTGACAATTCACATAAATACTGTGAAAACTACTGTGAACAAAATACATTATGCTATATTCACAAAATGCTGGCGTATAAATACTAGAGATAAATAAATTACTGCTGAAGTAATTTACTAGTAACACAAATAGTGGTTTGGAGTTGTTCTCCATACTGAGTCCATTGTTGTATGTAACAGAGGTCAGTAGTAGATCAGTAATATTGACATAAGTGATGATATTGCACACGGTAAGACTATTGCACATAATAAGATATTGCACATAATGATAATGATTTAAACCCTATCAGAAATTGCACATCTGAGAAACAGCAGGTTATTGTACAGATTGTTGTGTGTATGTGTGATAGGGGGAGGGGTTATAGAGTCTGATGGGTGGGTGTGTCACAGGGGGAGGAGTAATAGAGTCTGATGGGTAGGTGTGTGACAGGGGGAGGAGTTATAGAGTCTGATGGGTGGGGGTGTCACAGGGGGAGTTAGAGAGTCTGAAGGCAGTGGTGAGGAAGTATTTTCTGTTTTCATACTATGGCATTTCAAATGATACTTCCATCTATTTTCTTCCAACCAATACTTTCACTGTGAGTTATGCTTTAACACAAACTTGTTCAAGACAATATTAATTTCAAAAGAGGCCTATCAGCCTGCTCGGCTCCTCTGCAGGTGTGTCTGTTAATTAGCTGTGTAAGTAACTTGAATGGTTGTGACCTGTTGACCTGCAAGTTCAGATACTCTTCTTACTGTTAAAGGTGGCTGCTACGCCTGGGCGGTTTTCTCTGTTCTGCCTCAGCCTTTTCAGACATTCTTAAATGGACATGTCCTGGAAATAAAGGCAAGTTTTAATGTTCAAGGACAATTTGTAAGAGTGCCTTGGTGTGAACTTAACTAATCATTCAGCGGAAATACAATAACATAACTAAAGGCTGATCAAATCCTGCTGAGCTTTCCTTCATTCCTCTGTAAAGTTAGAGAGAGATTCTCAAAGCAAACCATTTTTATTCGAAAAGCCAAAAGGGGGAAAAGTGATAATGTGGAATAAAACTTCTGCAAACATTTACCAGCGGTGACGAAGAGACACTGGAGGCGAAAAGCCCATTGCATGCTGGATCTTACAAACAGTACCTTTGAGCCTCATGCTGAAGTCTCAGCTTCCCTCTAGCCCTACTTTAATCTGCCTTTTAAAAAATGACTAAACGATGAGGTACACTTACTATTAGCCAGTACAACAGGCTAACACCAGGAGCAGCATCCTTAAGTTATTAGTGTTCGAGAAAGTGGGTCAGTATCAAGGAATGAGGATAGAGAGTTAAGCTTCTTAAGTATGCTTCAAAAATGAAATTCATATGTAGAGAAGAGGCACACCAGAAGTGAAAAGCATGCCAAATATGCAAATATATGTAAATACGTGGAAGTTGAAGTGTTGCTAAGCTGAGTTCGCCCACTTGCTGCGGAGAGGGTAAACAAGACCTTATGGGACTGTGTTCACTTTCCTTCGGTTCCATGGCAGAAAAAGTCATCAACATCGTACCTATGGGTTGATATTCATTTGATAATAGTCAAGCATGCGGAACACTGCGGAACAGCAACACCATTAAAATTGAGCTTGCTCTAATTAAGGTTTTATTTCTCGTGCATACCCCCTCTGTTCCACTGCATTCTACACTAATTGCCAATTAATCTGTGCACCTGTTTTCCACTTTTAAATAGCAGATTAATTAATTGTGACCTCCCAAACAATCTTGGCATCATTGCAAGAAAGGCCAAGACCACTTTTTCAAGCAGCAATTCTTTCAGCCGTTTACAAAATAGTGCCTTACTGTGACCTAAATGTAAAGGCTGATACCCATACCAGTTCAGAATGGGCCAATAGCTTAAATCAAATGAAAGTGTCAGAAGAGTGAAAATAGAGTGAGTTTATGCTCAGACCAATGTGCTGAAAGTTAGTAGTGCAGAATTACACAGGCAGCTCAGATCCAGTTTCTCAGAAGGAAAAAAAGCACTTTAAGCCTTATTTTTAAAATCTGAATTCAGTACAGACAAGAAATGATGTGTAAGGCTTTAAATATTAGAAAAGTAATGCATAAATGGGAAAGGGTTCTGAGGCTTCTGAGGGTTAATCTCAGAATGTGCAGCAAGAAATAAGTGCTCAAATCATTTAGGGCTTAAACAGGGAGCTGAAGCTTTTAACATTTAGGCTACATTCAAACAGCAGGTAAAAGTAGTCCGAATCTGATCATTTTCTCCAAATCTGAAACAGATTTGTTGCTTGTATGGCTGTGTGAACAGCAAAAAACACAGTGAATTGGACATTTTGAATTTTGATTTGGGTCCTCGTTCATTTCTGGTCCTCAAATCCGATATGTGGTTTGTAGCAGCAGATCAGAATTCATGTGGTTTTCTACTGTGCATGCACATAGCACATTGTTAATCCATGTTCACAGTGTAGCTTGATGTTCGTGCCGGTAAACGCTTCAGAAGCATTAAAGCATCTGTCTTTTTATCATTTTCTTCCTCAGACATGAAGAGCTGCAAGCTGATAACAGGTGAGGATCTCTGCGATGCTTATTTACCTTTACGTTTCTGGCATTTAGCAGACGCTCTTATCCAGAGCGACGTACATCAGTGCTTTAGTAGTCCACATCTGTTCTTCATACCTGTAAAGCTATACTTAAATCAACATCTGCTTTTAACCAAGTTGTGCGAAAGGTTTCTTCATTTGTTGTTGTCATTCATGATGCATATGAATCGTTTGACTGAACACCTGATTTGAATGTGTGAATGCAGGTCATTTCAGGGAGCAGGTTTGTTTTTTCTGCTGTGGATGCACATAGCATATTTTTAATCCATGTTCACAGTGTAGCTCGAAGTTTGTGCCAGTAAACTCTTCAGAAGCATTAACGCATAGTCAGATGGTTCTGGGCGGAACCAATGAGGGCCAGTCATATTTTTGCAGCACTTCCTAAAGTGCCCACCTAGGCCTTTATGGACATGCTAGTCCTGTTCTTAATGATGTTATCCGCTGATCAGGTCATCCTACTCCAGTGTCATGTTTTGGTGATGATGGTTTGTGTTAAAAGTTTCTTCATTTGTTGTTGTTCCTCATGATGCATATAAATCGTTTGACTGAATTACCCCTTACAAAAATTAACCATGGTTTTACTATGATTAAATAACCATGGTTTACAATGGTTTGCCGTTTTTCATGGTTTTTTGGGTA
>JBBPCZ010000156.1:5118947-5134612 GCA_037974445.1 Brycinus macrolepidotus | reverse complement strand
AGAGAGAGAGAGAAAGAGAGAGAGAGAGGGAGAGAGAGAGAGAGAGAGAGAGAGAGAGAGAGAGAGAGAGAGAGAGACCGTGGTTTACACATTTTGTAGTATTCAGCAGACCTCCAGTGAATCATAATAATTTAAAGTGCAGCTGTTTAAATATTTATTTAAATTCAAAGCAACTTGTTTGTTAGAAGGCTTATTTGCTTCCAACTCCTGTATTTGCTAAATACTGAACAAACAGTTGAGGTGACAGGTCACTCTTAAGCGCAGGCAAGATGTGCAGCTTTTAAAGATAATGTATCACAGCAGCGGGCCCTGGGCTGCTGAGTGCACAATTTAGTCATGTTTACAGATTAGACTATAAATTAAGGTTAATGGCTTTTTTGCAAAATAAATTACATCAGGAAAGCGGAGTCAGGAAATAGAGATAGTGTATCATATGGTAATAGGGTATCAATTTGTGCCATTGCAAAATCAATATTGGTATTAAAAAGTGTTCAAATTTGGCTTACCTTTGTCCTCTTGCATTTTTGAATTATCAAAAAGAGTAATACTCATTAGTTCATCATTTAGACTTACAAAGTTAAAATATCAATAAAATAAGTAATTTTTGGAGCTGAAAAGTCAGATTTTCAACAGTCAAAACTATGGCCATTCTGTTGCAGAGATGGAGAGGATAAAACACAACATAAACAAACAAACAGCTATTTTTTTATTCGTACCCAGCAGAAACAGGCTTTCGTACAAAAAGGATGTGAGCAAAAGAGGGGTTTATATTGAGCTGGTCACATGTTAATTACGAAGTTATGTCTTTGTTAGATTAGATATCATGCTAAACTAGCCATCCATATCAGCACAAACTATCTGCAGACCATCTGTAATTAGTGCCAGGCCCAGATCCCAGGGATAAGACATTAAGGGGCAGATTTAGTAGAAGCGGCTCTAATTACGGATTCAGTGACCTGGAGGCAGACGTGAAGAGGACTGGTCATACATGGGGACAGCTGGAGAAATTGGCCCAGGACCAGCATGCCTGGAGAGCCTTTGTTGGTGACCTCTACTCAAAGCGGGGTCACAGGCATAGGTAGAGAGATAAAGAATGTCATATCTCAGTGTGCTTTGATGCACCAGCATCAAAAACCCCATAAAGCACAGCCTGGTTAGCTTGGACGTCGAGCTGGCATGTGTCAGCGGATGCTTTATTCGTGTTTAGCATGGTGAAATTATCCAGGCCTCAGAGCTCGGGTTTGTCCGCCAATGCGCAAGGACTCACCCCGGCTGATCTGATAAAGAGTGCATTGCAGCTGGCTGCTGGGATGAAAAATTATTCTCGCAGACAAAATTGTTATCTTGTCAGAACTTCGGGCCATCCAAACGAGCTTTGATCACCTCTGCAGTCTTTAATCGCCCTGGAAATGCCATTAAACTCACATCTCCCCAAACAAAACAAAAGATCCTTTTTTACGGTTTCGCCCCAGACCCTTTTTTTACATCTCCTTTCCCTCTCCTCCCCTTATTTCTTTCTCAAGGAAACTTTGATGTTCGCCGTATCCTTAAGCAATGCAAAAGTACTGAGCGTGACGACTTTTTTTGTCACAGTCGGAGTTATCGCTCTCCTTCTTGCATCCCTGCTCTCTCTCATATACAAAAACACACACACAGACACGCACACACACACACTCATCCACTCATACCCCCTCACTGTTTCTCTAGCGTGGCACAGTCGGTTGCATTTGGCTGTTTAAAGGAGCCTGACTGCGCCACATCACGGCAGCCAGTGCTTAGCACGCTCACCCATAGAGCTTCAGATCAAAATGCCACCACTCTGATGTCGAAACAGAATGAGATACATGAGAAAATAGAAGTCAAATCCCTTCGCTTTTCTCTGGGAGCTCCTATCAGTGAGATAAACTGGATCCCTGGATAAGGATTCCTTAAACCTGGCTTTAAGCCCACCGCTTCTTGAATACAGACTCTCGCTCCCATCCCATCACTGCTTTTTGCTATCACTCTCACAAGGCCAGCTTTCATGCTATTAGCATGAAAAGCTGATTTTCAATATCATTTTCACTATTATGTTATCGTATTAGTGTGCAATTTGCTTTGGATTAGATTTATTTATAGTCAGCTTGGATGACTCCTTAGTGTGTTTCCTTAATGTGTCTCTGAGCCATGTGGAATCTCGTGCAGGGAATTAATGTATATACACACATACTCATAACAAGGTGTGCAATGCGGTTTATGTCCTGCACAAGCCTATAGGGACCGTCTGTGCTCGTTGACTGTATAAGCCATCGTAGCCCGGTGAATGCGCTGCTTTGAATTATTCAAACAATGTTATAGGGCAGCTGCTGGAAGAAATGAACTCACCCAGCCTACAGATTTGCCTATGTTTAGTTGCTGCTGTTCTCTCTCGCGCGGAGAGGGTATGGCTGCGCTGAAAGGGAAAATTGCCTTTCCACAGTCTGAGAGCCGGGGTCCGCCCAACTGCACAATGTGCAATTAAGTAAGCAGGCAGCTGGCAGGATAGAAAAGAACTCCTCCGGTCAACAATTATGAAAAATAATCAAAATTCAGCACGCACAGATCGTCCCCACGCGTATAACTACATATATGGGTATATTATCTCACTCGATTCCCCAGAGAAAACAGAAGCATCTCTTTTAATAGGACTGCCAAGTTTAATCAATAATACTCAATTACTCAATCAAAAGTCTGATTAAGACTCACCTTGTCAATCAGTCAGCAGTCATTAGGTGGCCATTTGCATGATGACCAAGCATATTTAAAACTGATCCCCTGATCTCGATTATAGCAAAGCCTGATAGACACACTCTCTTTTTGACACATGGTGTTTTAATGTATCATTTCATATTTCATTTTTATATTAAGTGATGCAGCCACATCATTTAGATAATCACTTAGGATAATCTCTCATCAAGCTACCTGGCTGCAGACATAGATACGTTAGACTGCTGGAGGAAGATCATGTTATTTCAAGCATGTCCATATTTTAACAGTCTGTACTGATTTTTTTCTGTTCTGGAATTTCAGCATTCTATTTTATAGTTAGATGAATCCTGATCAGATTTGATTTGGTGGCACGATACCACGTTTTTGTGTCCGATACTGATACTGATACCGCAGCCTTGAGTATCTGACGTCACTGATATCAAGCTGATATCATTTTTTTCACTCTCTTAACCAACTGAGCTGTTAATAACACATTTAAAACAGCTCCATGCTTCCTCTAGAGGGTGCTATGTAAGTTATATAAAATTCAAGTTTCTAAACCCCATATAGTTTACAAATTGCCCATTGTTGAGTTCTGCACACATAGCTGAATCTCCAGTGGCTCTTTGTTAGACATATTATAGACTGTGTTTCAGTCCCCACATAGTGCAATATGTAGGGAGCAGGGAGGCTTTTGAACAGCCTTGATGCTCAACTGTGTTACTTGTGTCATCTTCTATGTATCTCTCTATACAGCACGTTGAGTTCAGTTGAGCATTTGCATGATAGCATGAGAGTTCAGGCATTTTCAAATATCCGATCCAGCAATTTTGGCACATATTGGACTGATATTGATACTGAGCATCAAATTGGCACACCTCCATTATAAAGCTATTTCATAATGTTGTGAATACATTATGATTTCATATTGCTATAATGCATGGCACGGTAGCTGCTCCTGTCTTTTTGTTTTGAACAGGAGTTTCAAATCAGAAGCAGCACAGTTGGTAAAGCAACACATTTACATACCATTTTTGTTTTTATACTTCGCACGTGAAAATATGGCTATTTTGTACATACTTCTGGTGGAATGCTGCGTGCAGTAAGTGACATAAACTGTAATAGACTTAAACTGCAATAGCCACACACTCACATTGTACGTGGCAGAATACAAACAAACTGTGAAACGCTGTAGAGCTTTTTTCACTTTAAAACAGCTCCTCACTGCAGCCATTTAGACCTCTTCATTAACTTCTGAAGACATGCCTCGCTTCTGTAGGCTGTAGATACTGCTGCATGTGACCTCCATGAGAGTTTATTAAGTAGAATGCAAAAACAAGAAATAGGATGAGAACTGGATCAGGCTTAATATAGCCGATACCCATTAAAACATGCTTGAATCAGGTCGCCCTTACTTGCATATTTTCTTCCGGCCTCTGAGCAGTCAAGGGCAGTCGAGTCCCTCTTGATTGCTCTATTGATAATTAAAATAATCAGATGGTTACTCAGTTACTAATATAAGTGAACCCTAATATTGACCAATACGTGCTCTCACATACTGACACTAACCAGAGTAATGCACAGCACACCATTATACATGCTAACACGCATTCAAATGTCTGTGAAACTTCGAAAGTGCATTGCTGTGCACAAACACTGACCCGGTCACAAGCAAAAACTGTAACCCGCTCAGACAGGGAAGCGAAAATGGTGATGCAGAAATTTGACTGATTTTGTGCACACCTGTGCAGTGCGGTCGAGGCTCTGAACTCAGCCTGACTCCGAGGTGTGAATGTGCTCAGCAACAGACCTGAAAAATTTGTTAGCTGGCAACTGAACTGGGACAAATTTTCCGCTTGGCATCCCAGCACGCCTTCCTCTGAGTCCATGCGTAGACGTGTGGCCGTTGGGGCATCCAAGCTCTCAGATATCAAACAAGAAGAGGATGTTACACACACCTTACATGCCGTCTCCTAAAGACTGGATGGTTGATTCATGCGTTTCAGACATCCTGTTTTTAGCAGAACAGCTGGCCTAACCTTTCTTCTCAATGCACTCTCTGGCATTGGGCCCAGGCATGAAAAACTTCAGAAAAATGCCCTCATTTCTGAAAGCCTTCCTTTCCTCTCCCCTTGTTCAACTCTTCATTAATGCTGACCCATCACAAAGAAGAAACCATAGCTCACCCAGGGGTTTTACAGTAACAGGGAATGGATATGGCATGTGTACAGACAGACTAATCAATGTGCATAGGAAGACGCGTCAGCTAGTGCTATTATCAAATAACCAAGTCGCATATTGTTCCAGACGATAACTTCAGGCTGTCTTTTAGACAATATCCTGAGGTCTTTGTATCGATTTTAAGCGTAAAAAAACGTCCCAGATAAAAAAGAAAAAGCCTCAGGGGACATATTCCATTATCTTCATTCTCATCCTAATGTGGAGTGAATTTGTGCTGCTTCGTGGGTTATTTGTTGGTCAGTCTTCTAACAGACTTCACTGGTTGAAGCCATCGGTATGTGTATGACAGACCAGGAGGCAAGGAAAGACATGGGTAAGGCCAGAAGCTGTCCTCCACCTGTCTGCTTCCCCAAAGCCCCCTCCTGTTCGCTATGCATATGTACCCAGCTAACTAATGCCAGAAAAGAACAGCACACTAGCATCGTCCCACCATAAATCGGGAAATGATCCACATCTTCGAAGGCAGGCTTCCTTCACACTCCATTTAGCCCACAGCAAATATAAATCATGTACAGATAAATCCAGTCTGTCGACCCTTTTGGAGTGCCCTTCCCGCTTTTGCAGCCCCTCCACCCTCCAGATACATCCCTTTTATTTTCATTCCATCCTGTTGTTTCTTACTGGAGATGATTGTTAACTGCTTTAATTGACTGTTATCTGCACCGTGGAGCTATTTCTGCTCGTCGCTGCTCTGGCCTGCAATTTGCTTTGTGAATAGAATAGACGGCGCTGGGAGAAACCTCCAGCCCGACTCTGGATGTACAGCGGTTATGTCTCGCTGCAGTCTTAATCACCGTCTTCACCGCTCTTTCAAGTAATGTGACAATTAGTCTGCCGTGCCTCCGGAGTCAACCAGCAAGGGAAAAGAAAGATGTCACAACCTTTTGTTAGCAGAGAGAGCTCCAGTGGAGGCAGTACTTGTTAATTTCATCAAGTTTCTAACTACTGTATAAGCTGCTCTTAATAGATCCAGGATTTCCAATTAAGCTAAATACTGTATCCGATAATGGCTCGTTCTTTGGAAGGTTAGAAGAAAAAGCAACAGCTCTAATTACAGCTCATCAACTCTTTTTCATACCTTCAGGGGTTATTAAGAGTTACTGACCCAAAGATGCCATGGAGCACAAAGTAAAGCAGTTGAAAGGGGGAGCCACTCAGCAAATGTTATATTTGTCGTTAGAATTGCTTTTATTCCCATTCGTTAGTCTCTGCCTCTTCTCATCACAAAAGTCTACTTCTCTATGAGGTGGAGATATGTGTAGGTGCATCTGGGGTCTATTCATTGTCCTGTCTAGACCTATTTGGGAACTAAGATGAACACTCAATTCAAGGTGACTAGACCAGCAGACATTTGTAAGCACGATCTGCCTGGTCTCCATTTATCATTCGTTTGCCTCAAGTGCATCATTAGTTCTAAATCTGAAGAATGTTGTCCACCCAGTTTACAGGGCAGTGAAGGAAAAAGATAGTGGCTGTTGGTTGGTGTGAAGCTTCAAGCAATTGGGGGAGCACTTTGTTCTCAGTTAAAACATTTCACTGATCCGTATCCACCCCACCCCACTCCACCCCACCCCACCCCACCCAGCCTAAGAATCATCATCTACCTGATTTATTTAACTCGTCCTTTCTGACTCTTGTGGGTCCAAATTGAACATGGTGCAAAGAAGATGAAAACTACAGCTCCTCACCTCTTTCTGATGGTGCCCATTAAAAATGAATAGACTCCTTTTATCTCCTTCAGTGCAGGAAAAAAATGGAGCCTGGTATCATACTGTCTTTAGTTTCAGTAGAGTCTGAAGAAGCTGCTGCTGAACCTTTATCTCTTCTGTTCTCAGACTTTTTGGCTTATGTTTACATTACTGGGTTGAAGTCGGAGTTTTGGCTTGGTGTGACACAGATCTGGTATATTCAGAGCTGTGTGGACACACAAATATTAGTAGATCCATTTCCATATGTGGCCCCTCCACTGAGTGTGTTCTGATTTGTGCCCATGTGACCTTACTGACATTCTTTTTTTTTGCACATGCACTTATTACATCATCATCCCATGTTTCCAGTATAGTGGCCACAACATTTTAGCTAGAAAACACTGCTTGTGGCATTAAAGCATTTGGCCCTTTTTCACCTGCTCCCCTAATCATGGACAGCTGAGAGCTGATCAGAGTTAATGACCTGAGCGATGAAGGTTTGTGCTGCTAGTTTGTACATTTCTTCTTGTTGTTAGTCATGATGTACAGTGCTCTTCAGAATTTTTGGCACCCTTATTTTAGTACAAGTGAGAAAGGCTTATCAAATGTTGTCTTTACTCGGCGAATAAAGATAATATATGAATTCCATAGTAGACCATTACAACAAAAAAAATCACAAATGATTACAAAATAAACTTAATTCTGAAAAACGAGTCTTAATTATTCATACATACTTCTTTAGTATTTTATGCATCCCACTTTTGCAAACAGCATTGAGCCTTCTATATAAAATTTTATAAGAACCGAGAACACAGAAGGAAAGATTTTCACCCTTTCCTCAATGCAGAATCTCTCCAGATCTCTCTAGAGTCCTGAGTCTTCCCTTGTGCACTCCCGCCTTGAGCTCAGTCCACAAATTTTTTTCAGTTAAATTGAGGTCAGGGGGTGGGGATGGTCATGGCAAAAGCTTGATTTTGTGTTCATTTACCCATGAGTACTGTGGATTGTTGTCCTGCTGGAAGGTCTAATCCTGACCAAGTTTCAGCTTGTTGGCAGAGGCATTTGAAGTTTGAAGAGCTCAGTTTTTTATTTGTCTAACAACAGCATCCTGTCCCAGTTAAAGTTCCAGTGGCATCTGGCAAACTCCAAACACTTCTGCTTGTGGTGAAAAGACAGGAAAGGCTTCATTAAGGCATACCTTCCAAACAGTTTGTTGGCACAGAGGTAATGTCTTATAGTGGATTTGGAGACATGTTGACCCTAACATGTTACTAACCCCTGTAATTCTGAAACTGTGGTCTTCTGAGATTTCTTTTACTTCTCTGACCATCCTGAAGAAATTTAAAAACCAGGAAATGAAATATGATCCCATGCAACAGATTATCCTTATTAAGTGTTTAGGAAATTTTAAGCAGTCATCATCAATTTCCTGTTTCACTGGGGTATAAAAACAAGGTGACATGGGGCCCAAATCCCTTAGTCACCATCGCTATGGGGGAGATTCAAGAACATTCCACTGCAATAAGGCAAAAGTGTCTTGACTTGCACAAATCAAGGAATGAACACAAGAAAACAGCTGCTTGACTTAAATTCAATATCAACACAGTCATCAAGAAGTTTAAGAAATTCAAAGCTATCAAGAACCAGACTGGAAGGCTATTTTGTCAGCAGCCTTCAGTCATCAGCTTTTCAGTCATCTTTAGCAAGGCTGTCAGTTGTTATGGAGGGCCCTGTACATGGATCATTCAGGCTTTGTATATTGTGCTGTAAGCTGTGGAAGGTTTAATAAAAGTTTGATAGTTGATCCTTCAGGCTGACTACAGTCATTTCTGCAAAAAAAAGATTTGACAGATAAGAGCTACCAGACATCTTTTTACAGCCCCTGTCAAAAATGATGGAATCAGCACACTTATTTTCACCCAACCTTTTTACTTCTTAGCAAAAAAAAAAACTCTAATCACAGATATGATATTAACCAATTTTCGCCTAATGGCTGAGCATTCCGGCTTCATGAAACATACCTCATACAAATTTAATTATATTATTTTATGGCATATTGTTTTATTAATGGCATGTTTTCAGATCAAGTAGAGGTTACTAATATGGAATCAGACAATGTGGGGGAAGAAATGATGTAATCATGAACAAAAATATCATAATTAGTGCTTTATTACTCTTTCTTGGGCCTAATTTCTTTGAGGCATGGACTTCACTAAAGAAAAACAATATACTCCATCAAGTTGGTTCCAACTTTCTCGAGTAGTGGTTGACAAATCAGCTTTGCAGGAGGGAGCCTTGTCATTCACCACTTTTTTTTATTTCCACAAAAAAAAAAAATGTTGTGGAAATTTTGAATGGGATTTCACCCCACATCATTGAGCTGAAATGCTTTTCCTGAAGAGAAGCTTCAACGCTCTTTGTTCTGTTGCATTATCATCCTGAAAAATGACTTCATCAGTAAACCAGTAAAATAATGTTCTATCAACATAATGAGAAAAGCTGACTGTTGAGGTGATGATCGTCTCCCCTGCTCCTTTACCTGACATGCTACCTCAGATCATAAATGAGTGGGGGAATTTGCTTATTTTCTTCAGGCAGTTGTCATTATATGTTTCATTAGAATAGCTGCAGACAAAAGTTCCAGCATTATCTCCTCGGCCGACACTGATCCAATACCGAAGATCACGTCTATCCCATCATCCTCTCTCCATGACTGCTTCTCTTTAGCCTGCCTCTCTTTCTCTGTTTAGGTGTTGATTTTCTTTTGGCTTTCCTGAATCTAAATCCCATTTTATTAATATTTCTACACTGACTGTTCGTGCCCATTTGTTTTTCATTTGTTTTATTGTGCATTTTTTATTTTTAGGATGTTACGTTGAGCTTTCTATCCTGATGTGTTGATGTTATCCTTTTATAACCTTCTCTTTTTGTTTAAGCACCATATTTCACTCACTGACAGCAATTTTTTTGCCACACTCCATGCTGGATTTCCCTCTTATAGGACATTTGATAGTCCTTTTCATTATTTCAATTCACAACTCCTGTTGGGGCCATGTTTCCTTTCGATTAGCCAAGTCCAACAGCTTGTTAAGGCCTACAAACACTCTGTAAAATTATTTTTACTGCAAAATAATTCGCATTTTTTATATTTGTTTCAGTATTTATTTTGATTTTATAATTTTCTTCCTCCACAATAAGTGATTATTTCCTGCACTTGATCTGAAAATGCTACATTAATTAAAATAATTAAATTTATTCAAGGTGTGTTTTATGAAGCCAGAATGTTCAACATGTTTTGTGTTGTAGCTGTGATGTTTTCTATTTGCAACACAGTAAAAATGCTGGGTGAACATCTTCAAAGTGTGGAAAATTCCAGCATTTTTTGCTAGGAGTTGTAGTTATTCACTCAACATCAGCAGTCGGCAGCCAGAACAACTTGACAATGGGATGTTCACCATATTTTTTTCAGGTCTCTGGCTGGACAGGAAATTTAGCACTTGCTTTGGAAAGTTTTCAGTTTACACCAAAACTCTGTTAAAGACGTACTTGACGATACCAAGACCTTCTTCACTATGCTCCTGCTGTGACTGATGGTATTTCTGAATTCAGTGCCAAATGAAAGCCTAACACATTCTATGAAGAAAGGAAATGTTCTGTTATTGCACTGATGGAAAAAGTTGGAGAGGGTTCAAGGGTTTTTTAGTAAGGGCATGGTGATACAGAATGCCACTTCAGCTATCAAAACTGAAAAATGGAGCTCTGAAATCAGGACAGTATTCTGGAACCAAGAAAATGTTAGTATAAAAAATGTTTCAGCTTTTAGACTGTGGCTTGCAGGCTTTTAAACTAATTTTGGTTGCTTCATAATTCATTATTGCATCAGAAATGCCTAATGGATCGTTGGGAATAAGGAAGAGAGAGAAATATCATGAATATTTGCTGAAAATCTCTGACCATCATGAACTAAATCTTGCAAATTCAAGGTCATATGATGTAAAGCGGATCTTTCTCTACAGAGTTCTTTTAGTGTATTTTAGGACTGAGACTGAAGAATCTGACCAATCAAATGCAACTGTACATGACATAAATTTTATGCACACACACGCACATGCGCGCCGCGTGCACACACACGCACACACACACACACACACACACACACACACATTCATGTATGCACAGCAGAGCCTGATTTGGAGCTGCTGAATTATTTATAATTGTTGAAGATTTAATGATTTGTGCATAGTGAATGGAGCTCCTCTGGTCAAGCTCAAGGTACTGAGAAGCATGTTGACGCTATAGGAGACTGCAGCAGAATTCCAAACGAGGCTCATGATGAGGACGGGCAACGGGGTGGCCAGAGAGACGAGGCTCCAGAAACCAGAGTTTGCCAGGTGCAAGAAACACGCATCTTTAATTCCATTGCTGCTTATCCTCCATCCCCAGTCATGCAATGAGTCTCAGCAGAGAAACCCTGGCTTTAATTACCTCTCATTTCAGCTGCCACAAGGAGGAGGCTGCTCTCAGTAAACATCAAAAGGTCTTAATAACATCAGCGGTGGAAAAAAAAAAACATTACATGAAATTGACTTCAAGCGCTTTTTATGAGCGTTCACTTCCTACAGGTTTAAAACAGTGTTTATCTCAAAGCAAGAGAGGCCAAATCCTACTGCAGGTGGCGAGGTGAGGCGAGGTGAGAAGATGAGGAAAGAGAAGAGAAGATGAGGAAAGAGAAGAGAAGAGAAGAGAAGAGCAAAGAAGAGAAGATGAGGAAAGAGAAAAGAAGAGAAGAGAAGAGCAAAGAAGAGAAGATGAGGAAAGAGAAGAGAAGAGCAAAGAAGAGAAGATGAGGAAAGAGAAGAGAAGAGAAGAGCAAAGAAGAGAAGAAGAGAAGAAGAGGGAAGAGAGAAGAGAAGAGCAAAGAAGAACAAAGAAGAGAAGATGAGGGAGAAGAGAAGAGAAGAAACAAAAGAAGAGAAGAGAATAGAGAAGATGAGGGATGAGAGAAGAGAAAAGAAGAGAAAGGAAAGGAAGAGCAAAGAAGAGAAGAGAAGAGAAGAGAAGAGCAAAGAAGAGCCAAGAAGAGAAGAGAAGTGAAGAGCTCTAGGCTGGGTACAGGACATTAGAGGATTTGTGTGCCTGTGCTTGCTGCCGCCTCAGCAAGAAATCTGCCCACTGAAATGTTCTGATGACCAGAGGCGTGCATTGATTAATTAAGAATTAAGAAGCATGAGTGGCTGGTGTAAAAACAGCAGGGCTGAGAGGAGCTCTCCACTGGACACATCTTCCAGACGGGTCGACCCACTAAGCACAGCGTTAGCCCTTCTATTTTATGAATAACTTCAGAAAGCCAAAAAGAAGAAAACTGAACTGTCAATTCTGACTTATGACCAGCATCACTACCTTTGAATGATGAGCGGAAAAAACTACTATTGCTTCTTTTTTATCGGTACTTCTCCTTTATGCCTTCTAAAGACTGTGCTATTTCAGCCATCTTACTAGATCATTATAAATCACACTAATTGAAATGGATCTAATAAATGATGTGTATGAAGGTGTGTAGATGTATGATGGTATGTATAAAGGGGTGTAGATGTATGGTGGTCTGTTTGAAGGTTGAATTTGACTCTTTTGAGTCGAAAACTATGACACAAGTTAGTATAGGAAAATAAAACCTCATCAGTCTGCGCTGGTGCTGTGTTAACAGAACAAGATGACTTGTGCTCTGGCGATCGTGCTTTCAATGTGTGCGGAGAAAAACCCAAAAAAGAGGCGGCGTACTGGAGTCCCACGTACCGGTGTTCCTTCATTTCTCCTCCATGCTGTTTGGACCTTGTTGCGCCATGTTGCATTGATAAATCCGTCATTTCATGCTGCATTTCTATTGGCTGGTAGTAGACGTAGGCTGTAGCAGCACACACACTGTGAGATGGTCGTCCTAAATTTCTGACATTGTCAGAAAATAATCGCAGGCTGTCTTTGGTCTCTGTGATGACGGCCGTCTTTGAACATCTCTCACAGAGTGACGTAGGACCGTCGTTTAGAAGCCACAACCAAAGAAATCGTCACGTGTGTTTCACGATTGTCATCTTTCGTCTGAGACTGCCCAGAATTTTACAGTGTAAACTGGGCATTAGGCTACAAATTGATTGTTAATAGACACATAGTTCTCTTCCTAAAATCTAATTGGTTGTAAAATACTCTTTGTACACACAAAACTGCCCACCCAATTTATGTAAACCAGGCATTAACAAGATGATTTCTCAACACTGTTGTCATATTTATGAGAAGTGTAAAGAACATGATCCACCAAAGTTGAGATTTCCTAAATTGGTTTATGTCTCAATCTTTCATTTCCAAAAAGTAAACATGAACGAGGCGCACTTCAGTGAATATGTCTTCACTTCAGGGCCTCCGATTAAACAAATCACTGCATCATCGGTGACACGTAAGTTAGGATTGGGTTAATGAATGAGATGTAGTTTAGCAAGTGGTGACCTTCCCTCATCCTTGCTTGTAACACTTACACTTAGGAATGACTCACATATGCAGAGCATCACAACACAATCTGTTTTGCCATAACCAGTCATTTCATGGTTGTTAAGGAAGCACTGCATGGTTTGTGCCAGTCCACTAATCAGTGTAATGAGGTATAAAAATTCTTTGGGGGGAGCAGAAACCATCTTAAAGTTTTCCCCAGGGCCTCAAAGCTCCCCACTTCACCAGGGAAGGGCATTTAGCTCTCTGGGCTGGTATATGACAGACACTAGACAGTGGGAGTCTCCCTCCCCAGTGCCTGCCGGAGCAGCCAGAATAGATGTGATAGATGTTTGTTAATAAAAGCAATTACCAGCTGGCTCAGTAACTCTGAGTGACAGGTGTGAATTATTTACAGGTGAGAAAGGGGAGTCACAGGAGGAAAAGAGGTGTGTGTGTGTGTGTAGCACTATCTGAGCACTCGAGAAAGTGTGTTAGCATGTGTAGCACTCAGTCTGATATGGATCAGCTTATGACAAGAAAATTCCAGAGTAGTATGATAATATTAGGCTAGCTTTGTAAAGGCCTCAATTTACATTGAAATGAAGATAGCAATGAAAGAATAAACACACAGTTGATGTAAACCTCTGTAAATTCATTCAGCTGAATTCAATGCATTGATAAATGAATGCTATCAGTGGTTCAGTGGTGGTCTTCACCACTGGACAAACCATGCATATTATTAGGCCCCCTACTGGTCACAAGGGGTTGGATGAATAATCCCATCCATCCATTATCTGAACCACTTTTCCTTAATCTCAGCAATCATAGGGCAAAATGCAGGTAAACACCCTGGAGAGGTTACCACTCCATGGCCGTTTAGCACTTCCATTATGTGCATTCTTTTCATTATGTGCAACATCTTATTATGTGCAATAGTCTTACCATGTGAATATCACTACTTATGTTAATATTAATGAACTACTACTGACCTCTATTATGTGCAGTAACAGACTCCTAACCACTATTTATGTTACTAGTAATTAACTTAACTGTAAGTTACTTATCTATAGTATTAATACCCCAGCATTTGGATTTATAGCATAGTGGGAGTAGCTGGGAATCGACCCCAGGACCTTCGCACTGTAAAGCAACAGCACTACCTACTGCAACACTGTGCAGTCTACTGGCTGGGCAAATACTGAATCATTTTTTTGATGCCAAAGAGATAATATGATGTCTTAGCTACCTAATCAGCACCATAAGCAGCTCTGAAACACTCATTTATAACTGGGACTCAAAAAAGAAAACTGAGCTCTGATGAGAAGGAGGGGATGGGTCATTAGACAAACTCGGCCTGTGGCTGAAGTTGTTACAGTTTTCCCTGAGAGTAACGTAACCATTTCTTCTTACAACGCAGTCAACAGAAATGTTCTCTGATCAAAATGAAGGACATGATCAAGGCTTTTCCTAAGGCATAACAAGGATGGTTCAATTCTGACTGCTGTGAGAAGCACTACAGGTAAATATTTCATTCTGCATTACAATGAGATGCCTCTGATTGGGGCCTCCAGACATAACTTTGCTTGGGGTCCCAGAAACACTGAATCTGCCCCTGCGTATGATTCAGTGAGCCCAGAGGTATAGTTCATTTTTCATTACTCTTAAAAATAATTGTTAACACTAAATTATCTTGATATAGCCTCTTCAGAAGCAAAATTCTGTCACCAGCACTCCATGGCCATGCTAGCTACTAGTTGTTTTTCTCAGTTGTTTCTTTATCTACCTCTGTACAGCCTCTCAGTGTTTGTTTCAGCGCCAGTTCACAGTCTTTATTCTAGTTTTATGTGAAGCACTAAGGTGATGTGACCAGAGTAGATTTATTGGTGCTCTGATATGCTCTGGTCATGCAGTCTTTACCCAACTTTTACATTAATAACTCTCTCCCACAAAGACACAGTTACTTTGGGCCTTTTTAATGACTCCAGACAGAAATTCAGTTAAGATTAATATAAGCCCGGCAAGCAATTTTGGGGAGGATAGATAGCAATTTGGGTTCGCATCATTGGCCTCACACTGCTTCAGATACCAGAGAGAACAGAGGTGCTCAATATTAAAAACAGGGCTCCAAATGGTCTCAAGGAACTGACACAATAGCATAAACTGGAGAAAACAATTCCCCGCTTCAAGAAAAGAAGAATTAATTTCCAGTTTCTGTAACTATTTAATAACAACATTCTTCGTTTCATTTAGCCTACGACTTTCAACAAGCTCATTATTTATGTCTTACATCTAAACTCTTAACTGTCTTTAGATCTACAGAATGTCAAATGTGCTTTATTCAGTGTATTAACTGATGTGCTGTGTTTAGTTTCTTACAGATTTTCTCCACTGGTTTGGGTCATTTCTTGAAACAGAAATGACATTCTCAAAATAACATGGACAAATCTCCAAACCTCCTTGCAATTGTTCACAACAGAATGGCATTTCTCATTGATTTCATCAAATTGCAAATGTCTTAGTACATGTCTCAAG
>JBBPCZ010000156.1:5069022-5087702 GCA_037974445.1 Brycinus macrolepidotus | reverse complement strand
ATAGGCATATATATATAGGCATATATGTGTATTCATAATACAGTTTTTTTTCTTAAATAAACCACACCACATAACATAACAAAAGTAATCTGAATGCTGCACCATTTGTCTTTTGCTCATAATCAGCTTTAACCAACAAAATCAAACTGTTGGGTTTGTCATTGCTCAGAAATGAAAGCATATCGTGAAGTATAGATGAATGGATTTGTGCACTGTTTGCAGTAAAATAGGCATCTAAACGTTGGCTGAATGAAAGCACTTCAAAGTTCTATGCGAGCTTCTCATAGACTGAGAATTAATAATTAAACAAAATGAAGAAGAAAGACATTTCAGAGATGTTAAGCACGGGATTCAGCTGGTGTGGTTTTTTATGCTCCATGCAGTTCTACAGCTGTAATGCTTTGTCCTCTTAAGCAGTTCAGTGTTATTGTGCTCCTAAATCTCTACACACTGGTATTGAAGATTATGATAATATGGAATCTATGACTGAGCTTCTACTATTATTTCAGCATTCTGGGGCTATTCTACACTAATGAGGCCCTGAGATGCTGGTACTCAATGATATTCAGTGAACGTGGAATAGAATATCAGTTAGACTGCTATTTTGGGCTTATTATAGCCACATAAGGTCCTACATTTGCAGTCATATTTCTCTCTCTCATCTATATCTCACTCGTTCTCTCTCTCTTTCACCCTTACTCTTTATCAGAGACTCAATAATTACCCAGAATGAATAAAAAAAGACTACATATGTGCCCCACATGCATCTGCACGCTGCATTGTTTGTAGTACACATATAACAAAAGAGCAACCGTTCCAAAATGAGAAGCTGTTTCATGCTGTTAGCATACAATAAAGTTAATGGCAAGGCATTTTTCAATGTTTTAGCTGTTGGGTGAGATGAATCAGTGACTGATGGCATTAAACGAGTCCAGCAGTGTGCTATTAAAACAGCGGGGAGCAAGAACAGCTGCGGGACTGCGGATGATGAATAAGGCGAGGCCTATGCGTTCCTCTGCCAAGGCTCGATATAGTCCAGACCCAAATGGGCAAAGATGTCCTCCTCTGTCTTGGCCTGCAGGAAGGTATTCTAGAGAGAGAACAAAAGAAGGAAAGACAAAACACCAGTGAATTGATGGCCCTGCAGATTAGCCTGCTTGAAAACATACAACAAACGCCAGAGGAAGACAAAGACACAGATGAGCTGGCGTGTTGCGAGGACTGTGGCTGCGTTTGACCAGCGATTTCACTGAGAGGACGTGACAGAGACAGAGAGTTCCACGGCTGATGATGCTCTGGTACAAAAGGTCAGACAAGGCAGGGTTTCAGTGCAGGAACATCCAGTCTCACAGGAGAACACGCAGCCTTCAAAGATTCAACTGAAAGGAGGCGGCCTCTGTTGTTAAGTATTCAAGAGAATATTTTCATTGCTGCTGTGACACTTTAATGAATCCTCTTACGTCTAATAAATACATCTTATATTATTCATTATCAGTGTATAGTGAAATTATCCTATTCCACTGGTAAATCATTTTGAAGTAAATATTTAGAAATATGCTGAATATTTTTACAATACTATTATAGCAATTTCATGAGAAATATTAGATGTGTTCAGACAGCTAAGAGGCTTGGTAAGACATTGGTATCTACAGTGTAGCAGAGCGGTGGATTTACAGCATTTCTTTCGTCTTTTGCTGCATTGTCATAACTCCTTCATGACAGTTCTGCAGAATTTTCAGAAAGACTAATTAGAAACACGCAGGTGACAGCAAGTCACATATTTTCCAGGACAGTCCCATACTTCAGCCTCATTTAAGTCCTGGCTTTGTCTCGGAAGTTCTTGATTTGTCCCCTATTTTAGACAGCACTCTGGTTTTCTCGCTGCTAAAATACACTAATTTCACATCAGAAGTGTCTTCTGACCTGTCTCTACAGAATGTTAGAGGTGCAATAAAAATGCAATAAACATTTAATTCTATACTGTAAAAAAAGGCAATATAACAATATGATGTATGCACACATACATTATACCACATATAGACGGGAATCCAAATAATTTGATAAGTAGTGGCAGCTAAACATACATTAAGAAATGATGATGTGAAATAATGGTGTTGGTGAAATCTGACATTTCACTGAACTATTTGAATTGATTTATTATTTATTATTTTAAATAAGTGAGGTCATAGATATACATCCCTTTTGTGTACAAATCTTTGCGCTTCAAAAGGGCAAGAGTCACAGCACATGTATTTTAGAGTACAAGAGAGTCACAGAGTACAAGAGAGTCACAGCACATGTATTTTAGAGGACACGAGAATCACAGAGTACAAGAGGAGTCATAGCACATGTACTTTAGAGTGCATAGGAGTCACAGAGTTCAAGAGAGTCATAGCACATGTAGTTTTGACTGCAAGTGAGTCAAAGCATGTACTTTAAAGTACAAGAGAATCATAGTGCATGTACTTTAGTGTACAAGGGAGTCATAGCACATGTACTTTAGAGTACAAAGGAGTCATAGCACATGTACTTTAGAGTACAAAGGAATCATAGCACATGTACTTTAGAGTACAAGTGAATCAAAGCACTTGCAGTACTAAGACATTCTGCAGAATAAGCTATGCGTGTGGTTTCTATGACCTCTACTCCCTTGCCTCCATCCCAACACATGCCAGCCCTCAGAGAACTTTTCATTTCTATAGTTAATGAGGCTCAGTTAGGGTTTGCAAGAGACTCATGAAGATCTTGCAAGGAGAAATGAAAATTTAAACAGTCTTACATGGAACTCCTTCAAAACTGCTCTACATATTGGATGCCGTGGGTTTATAGGAGGTTGTGTCTATGAAGGTAGCTAAGGACTTTTTCTTGATCCATCTCTCCTCTTGATTTCTCATGAGAGCCTTGCCGTTTTCCTCAGACCCCCATGCAGGCTCTACCGATGAGGAATGCGCGATCTGTCAGAGTGTGTTTAACTGAAAAGCGGCTCCAGATTGCGTGACCATGTTAATGCAGTGCACAGTCAGAGTCTGAGGCAGGGTCAGCCTTTAAAAAAACAGCTATGACCTTGTGCTGAATGCTCAGTTTAAGGACACTCTAAAGCAGTTATTACAGATGTCTTTACTGATATGTCACAAGAGGCAGGGGTGCTGGTAATAAGGACATGGAGTGTTACATCTGGTGTGAACATTTAGTGTGTGAGCGTGTGTGTGTATGCGTAATAAGGGAATTTACATGAGTGCTAACATTTCGAGAGAGTGCGAGTCAGCCTCTCAACACATTTGTGGTCTGATGTCATAAAGAAGTAGATATGAGTGGGCATGAGGCGAGGCTGACTTACCTCAGCAGCACCACAGCCAAGAGGAGGCTGTAAATCTGGCACATCCTGCCTCGGAGTGTTAAATTGTAACTAACGTGTCAGAATAAAGCAGCAGAGGAAAAGCACATCTGTCCGTGAGCAGACAGCGGCATTAAGAGCCCAGTGAAGGAGCTTCGGGCATTCCGCACATGCTCCCCACCCAGGCCTCGTTTAAAATGCAAATCAGGCACAGTGGTCAGAGAGTTGCGTGTGTGCACGTGTATGTTTACTCTGGTTTGTGTGCCGAACGAGCGCGGGCATCAGAGGACGCCTGGTCTCCGACTGAGCAAATATCACTCTGTGTTTATTTGTTTTTTGTCTTTCCGGATTTTGTCAACATCAAAGGCATGGCGCATATTGTGTAAATTATGCATCTCGATTAGATCCATACAACCCCCTTCCTCTCCTCGTTCAACCCCTCTCGCTTTACTCACTTTACTCCTCAGCCTCTCAACTAACTTTTCTTTCTACCTCTTGATATCTCCTTTGACAGAGATTCCTCCTGCCTCTCTCTCTCTCTCTCTCTCTCTCTCTCATTTGCCACATAGAAATGAAAACAACTTTGACTCATCATCGCAATCCTAGGTTAAAGTGGCATCATTTATTTAGACTTTGGGCCCAACAAGATCTTGCGAAGTGTTTACAAAAACACGAGACTGCAGATTTGTCAAAAACAGAGGGATTTAGTGCTCCGTTCATCAGGATTTGATGAAATCTGGATGGAATGTGTGGAGAGTTCATTAACGAGATGCAGCACACCCACAGCTGAGAAGGTCTAGCAGAGAGAGCACCAGCATGAGGTGGACAGGGGGCAGCTTTGGAGCTCCTCACAGCAGCGCTCAAATTAGGCCCGGCTGTGGAGCGGAGCTAAGCTGGGCTTGTGGGAAGCCCATTCCCTAAAATCCCCCCAATCCCTCTGACACTCAGCATTAATTACCGTGCAGAACACAGTGCTGCATCCACTGCACAAACATACACACACACACACACCCTGGCTTAAGGTTTGGCCAACGGTGAGCGGCCCCAGTGTCATGGGCCTGCTTTAGGAGGCCAGGCCAATTTTGGATGACCACTTATCCCTTATCCCGTTTCTTCCCCAAAGGCACTTAGTGTCACAAGGCCAGATGCAGTTTCATAACAAGAATTTAGGGGACCGTAATGAGAAATTTTGGGATAAATGTGGGTGAGAACTGAGTGTAAACTTTCTAAATCAATTCAATGTCTTGTGAAGGCAGAGTACAAAGTAGGATGCAATTGTGCACTCATCAGCATGGATGGAAAGTGAAGGGTTACGAGTAGTTTTAGGTTATGATGTGATGCAGAAAGAACTGTCAGCAAAGCTTGGAAAGATGAGCTATACAATTTGAATTCAAGCTGAACAAATGGTACATACTGTACTTAATTTTTTTTTTTATCCTTGTTTACTATATTCTAAGTACATTGAGAGCAATGAAAACTGGAGTCGAATTCCTTGTAGGTATACACAAATCCAACAAGGCTGATTCTGATTCTCATTCTGACTGTACTCTGGATGGTAAAAGAGAATTGACTATAGATAACTAGAGCTCGGTTTCAGAAGGGAATGATTCCACATGACATCCTTAACTTGCAGGTCCAAAATAAAAACAACAGCAAAAAAAACTAAATGGGCCAAAATCAGAGATAGGATTTGTAAATATTTTTCTGTAAAATGTATGATGTTTTATTGTCACCTATAATATTTCATTGTCATTTAAAGCTAATAGTAACAAAGCTATTGCTACTGTTATGTATTTTGGCACCATGTGACCATTAGCTGGTAAAGTTACTACAAAGCATTCATAAATCTGCCAAAATAGAAAACAGATTTGTTGTTTGGTTGTTTATGGTCCATTATGGTCATGTTTTTCCCTTTTGTCTGTGTGTGATAATGTTCAACACTGAACTTACTGACAGCAGAAGAAGCAATACAGCACATTATATTTGCAACAGACGGAGACTGCAGTTCCAGTACATCAATGCTGTCTGAAGTCTCTGCACCCTGAACATAGAAATGTGAGGAACTGAGCGACCTTCTGAAAGTCAGGAACCACTGCGGTAGTCAGTGAAGCTTAGTTGTGTTTGAAATGCCAAAATGCCATATTAGATACCGGTGTAGTGGCTCAGACAGGGCATGAGCCAGGCATAGCGGAAAATATCCCAGCTGTTATTGTACACATGATAAAAATACTGAGGCTCAACTTTCTTAATTCGACTGGATGCTTCTACAGTGGAGGTGGCAAATTAAAACATTCTTCCACCAATCTCCATTATCATTAGTCATATTTTCTTAAGCATTTTGATTTCTTTCATTCCTTTATCTTTTTTAAGTGCAATAACTAATATGCAGACCATTATACTGAAATAGCTGAGAAGGCAAGCTTAATAAAAATAAATTTAAAGAAGTGATCCTGCCTTTTTTTAATCTCGTGATGGAACCTTTCATTGTCCCTATTTTCCATAATTCAGTTAATTACTAAATCACTACTAAACTAGGTCTTATACCTATCCTGCAGAAAGACTAGCGATAAAGGAGAGCCAACAGTCTTCCCATAGTGACAGAGAAGCGAAGACTTAGCCATTGTAATCTCCCAGCGAGGACTGGGTCAGGCATGCATCACGACTGGGACTGGAGTCTCAGCTGTGCTCATTCTAAGAAATAAAGGTGCCAAAAGCATTATTTGGAGTGATGCTGTGGAAGAACTGCCTTTGGTTCCCTAAAGCCAAGTGCACACCACAAACTTTCCAGTTGCAGGCAGTTTTTTGGGCTCAGCTACAAACTTTGGCGACAAATCGCTGTGTGTACCTGTTACGAGCAATCGGGTGGTGCATAGGGTTCAGCGATATGATTTTCCCAGTAGACAATCTGCATGCACCCCTAAACATGTTTGAATTTTTTTGCAATGAATTGCATAGTGTGGGTCCTTCCATTACATACAGAAAGATCAGAGATGAGCAACAGCCAATGAAAGTGAGTGAAAACTCTCAGGGCACTTACCAATATTTTCAGATTTTTGTATGTAGAGTATTCATATCATCTGCAATCCCTCATGTATTGTGCAATTTTTTACACCAACAATGTAGAACTGAAAGTTGGTAGAAGTTATGTTGTTGGATCTGTATTGCAATTCTTACACATTGAAGATCACATGTGGTCTATAGCTTAGCACAGAATAGCACAGAGTCTGGTAATAAAGAACCTTTTGATGGATCTCTATCTGCTCCTTCTATAGCATGTGTACTACAGACAATAATATAGCCTGAACTTAATAAAAGAACAGAAAACCTATTGACTCCAAATACACAAAATACACTTATCAGTGGGCAGATAGGTCAATGGGCGCTTGAGTGTTAAAGTTATTGCCCTGAAATTATTGTTCATATTAAGCGACCGCATGCAGCACACAGTGACTAGACTGAGCAATACTAGAGTTTTCCTTTAAAGAACGTTTACGTTTACGGCATTTAGCAGACGCTCTTTTCCAGAGCGACGTACATCAGTACACCATTCACTGAAAGGTTTCTTAGAGAACCAGATGCATTTCCAGCATGGCAGGGGTGCCCATTCTTGGAGCTGAGATCTACCACCCTGCCAGATACCAACCAACACACCTGAACCAGGTAATGAAGGCCTTCAGGAGTATCTGAGTGTCAGAGCAAGGTGTGTTGGTTCTGAACCTTTGTTCTGAGGTGGTATTTGTCCATGACCTTAATTGGGCCCCTCTACTGGTCTAAAGATTCCTATATATAGTGCAGTTCATACCAGCTCTGCTATGTAGTATTCTTTACCAGACACATTGTCTCTAATTTGTATTTAATTTAATTCCTTGCACTTTACCAGCTATTACCTAGACATCTAATTAAAATGCTAATCAGTCAATCTCGATTTCTCCTTAGAAGCACTTTGTGCTGTAGCTTTAGGGGAAATATCTGCCTGAATTGGGATACAGAAATGAGTCTCATCTATGCGGTTCTTTAAATCCCTCAACTAAAGCCAGGAGGAGAAGATGATGTGTTCTCGTCATAAGCGCTAACATTAGCCACATTCCAACTGACAGCTTGCTCTCATGAGGTGGCCCTCTATGAGAGCAATGGAGTTTTTCCACAAACTGTGTTTCACAAACTTCTGTCATACTGAAATGAGCAACACTGACTGCTTTAGAGACACATTTTGTGTGTGTGAGTATGTGTGCGCGTGTGTGTATATGTTCAGATGCCTATAATCACAAGATCAAAAAATGTAACTCATTCCTTTCTGTTGGCTCCACACTGGCTGCTGACTGGTTGTTTTCAGAGCTAGAAAGGGTTTCGGTGTGCTTTTACACATAACAGCACCTATTCACAGCTGCACTATATTATTGCTTTCTATATCAGGTGTGAAAGCGTAGGAATGCAAAAGCTTCGAAACACAGTTTGGTGGTCCTCTTAACCGGTGATTTTCAAAAATAGCTGTGATTTGATACTAAATTTGCTCAGTGACTGCTGGTTTGGTTGGCATGCAGTATGAAAGGGCTGGTGACGACAAGGAGCAAACTACACTGCATAAATTAGGTTTTAGATATTTGTTACTTGTTCTATTTGGGATTCAGTTTCAATGTTTTTTTTTTTTATCTGAGAGGATTTGAGATGCCAGCATGAATGTAAGGCCAAAGCCAAAAGAGTGCAGTCAGTGCAGTTCCATTAAAACCTCATAACGTTGAGTGTGGAGTAGGATTTATGCGCGAACAGGAGTTTATTAACAAAAGAACGAGAAACAAGAGACTAAGCAAGAAATTAACAGAACACTGATCTAACGCAGGGACTAACAAAACAAAACAAAAAGCAAAAAGAGACAGGAGTGGACAATACATAAACAGGCTCACAAGAGGGGCAAGAACACAAAGCCAGAAGTACAGGGCAATCCAAAAATCCACCAATCCAAAACCACAGAGCAAAAAGAACACAGCAAAAATACCAAGGGGGAGAGAAAACGGGCAAAAATATGAACAAAACCTTAATCCAAAATCACTGAACAGAAACACCAAGAACCAACAAAAACTAGCCTGAAGACATATACATATATACGGGCTATATATACATACTAACTAAACAAAAGAGAAACACCTGGGAAGGGGCGGAGACAGGAACAAGACACAGGTAGAAGTACTAATCAGGAGGCGGGGCCAAGACCAAAACACACTCACACGGAACAGACACATTAAAAGGCACATGGAGAATGTAAACAACAATAGACAAGCACAAAACATTACAAAAAAAAACAGGGAAATGACAGGAAGACTATTATAATAGCCAGGGTTTCCAGTGTATATGCTTACATGTCTGACATACAACGCAAGACACTATCTATACAATTATCTATAGTATATATAGGCATAATGTTCAAGTTTTATCTGTGACACCTTAGAAATAGTGATCTCCCAGTGTTATTGATGGTTGGTCTGAAATCTGGTTTTTGAGCGTATGGATATGACCCCAGTTAATGGCTACTAACATTGTGCCTGTCATCAAGACGCCTAAACCCAAACTCTCCTGAAGAAAGAGTCACTTACCAGAAGTATCACTGGCAACACTAGGCAAGTGCACTTATCCAGAGGAACTTTAGATCATGCACTAAAAAAACAAAACCATAGCCAGTGAAATGAGCTCATTTCATGACAGTACTTCTTCATTTTTTCTGTGATAAATATCACTTGTCTTGCAAAGCATTGTGAGTGTAAGATTATTATGTTCACTGTAAGAACAACTACTTCAATCAGTCGCAATTTGAAATTGTACCTTTTGACCTTTGACTCATTCATGACACAAAACAAGCACAATGAGTCACTCATCAGGTTATTATGATTATTGTGTCAATAGGCCTGATGTCAGTAGGCTTTTTCAGAATATCGTCAAGATAGTCCTCCTCTTACATTGTCTTACTTCAAGGATTTTGAGATGCAAAATGCATTCATAAAACTAGAAAAGATATTGATAATAACATGTAAATGCTTATTATAAAGCAAAACGTGTGCTAATGAGGTGAGCAAAACGTGTGCTAATGAGGTGAGCAACATGTATTGAGCAACATTTCTTGACATCAGCAAAAAGTATGTTCTTCACTTCTGAGTAAATATCTAGAAGTAGTAGTGAGTAAGTAGTAAATAACAGATAAATTATAAATATAGCATTTTAAACATGATATCTATTATTCTGTTTCCTTCATCCAGACCTCTTGGTAAGATTTCATTGCTAGTAACCTGAGACTCATACTCATAAGTATGAAGTATAAGATTTTGAGTATTTTCTTACCAATGTTAAGATATTTAGAGTGATGTGAAGAGGTACATATATATATATGTGTGTGTGTGTGTGTGTGTGTGTGTGTTCACGTGTGACAAATGTACACTTTACACACACATATATATATATAAGCACTTACATTTCATTTTCAATATATTTGATCTGTGAATGCCTTTTCTAGTGGTGTGTTGGGCAGTTGTAGCATTGGGAGTCTTGTCCAGGGACTCTTTTGGTAAAGCATTGAGTGATTGCCAAGACAGGGACTCAAACCCCAGTCTGATACATGCATGTGAGACACCACTATGCTACACCAACTGCTCAGAAGAGTTTCACTGCAAAATCTTACACTTACAGCATTAAGCAGATCTCTTATCCAGAGTGACCTAAAGAAACACTCATGTTTCAGATCAAGGCATATATAGCATTAGGAGTCTTGTCCAAGGACTCTAACTGGTACAGTGTGGTACAATTGCCGAGGTAGGGAATCAAACCCCAGTCTACCACGGGGAGGACAGCAGTGTTCCTCTTTACACACTCCTGGATTGGTTATTAAAGTCCAGGAAAGTGGGTTTAATTGGTCATATCTAACATCTGGAAGAAATCCGCATGAAATTCATTATAAACAGTTTTTATAAAGACGCTGGATATAATGTAGAATGGAAAGTATTTGAATGGAAATGATTAGAAATAACATGCATGAGAGTCCTTCAAGAAGTTTTGAAGGCACAGGTTTGAAGATGTCGTGTACTCAAATTTATGAGTGAACAATTCATTCCTATTTGAAGACTTCTGTCACACGCACCAGATCGTGACGTGCACGGGATTCCGGAAATGACGCACGTCACAGGGCATTTAAACGGCATGGCGGTAGTATCACATCGCTCAGTCATTGAGTCAAGCTTCCTGGCCAGCTCTGTGCGGTTTTCAGTACCGTGAGTAACCCGGGTTCTTCTCCTCATCTCTTTTCTACCCTTTTCTGTGTGCATGAATGAGAACGCAGATTCCGGTGGGAATCTTTACTCTATTCGAGAGCGTTCTCATAGCAAAGCGTGTGGTTTACCAACTCACTTCGCCTCTGTCTGCGATTGGGTTCATCCACCACGCTACACTGGTCTAACCGTGGTTTCAGTTCACCTCTCGTCTGCTCCGTGACAACTTTAAGCTCAGCCCAGCCATGATGAGGCGACTGTGTGAACAGAGGTGCTTGGTATCAGTTCCCTCTTTGTATTCATGTGCCTCAACTATAAAACTGTGTTAACTGAGTTTCCTGAACTCCTTAATCAGCAACTCAATTGCACGGTTACACACATTTCTCATTGTAATTTAAAACCCTGGGTGACCACCAATCCATCTCCAACTCTGCCCATTATGTCATGTGATTGCAGTGAGCATGTCATTTATCATAGATCCCAAAGGGGGCCTCATTATTGTTTGGAACACGACTTTGGGGGCAGCATGAAAAATTGAAGGTTGACACCTTGACAATTTTGGCGAAATCTCAAAGCTAGTAAAAAATTAACACTCACACACAGACCTTATTACTGGCCTTCGTTTCTTTGCATAAAAAAAGCACAGCATCAACATCACACCCATAAATAATGTCTAAGTTGTGTTTAAGCAGCACAGTGGAGCTGCTGGTAAGGCCAGTTTACTTATAGCACTGAAGTGAGGATAAATATATCCAAAATTATCCAAAAAAGGCATATGGCAATAAAAAAACAAAAAAGGCATTAAGGCATAAAAAATATGAATTCAAAAAGACACAAAATGTGCACAAAATGTATCTTTCTTTGTTTATGTCAGCTGTTTTTCTGCATCTGTACCGGTTAATTTACCTTCTCTCCAGTGGGTGCAAAAGGTTAAATACTTTGAAATATTTAACTGAATTGTAAATACATCAGCCTAGGGACTTTTTTATTTAAATTTTAAGTTTCAGTTTGTTTTGTGATTGCAAAACTAAAAACTCTGCTACTGGTGAGTTATTCTCAGGGTCCCTGCCACATTAGCTTCAACCGAATGTTTCAAAATTTCTGACCTAAAAGGCCAATTAAAAAATAAATAAGTAAAAAATAAGTATGTTCAGTGTGAACCAAGTAGTACAAATCAGCTCCCAATGAAATAGGTGATAATAGGCTGATTCAGTCAATTAGCAACTTAAGTATATTAGGTATCAATAAATGCAACATGAAAAGTAACCTGACAGACTCATTCATTTTCTAAAGTATGTTTTGAGTAAACTAACAAGTTTTACTCTAGGCAAGCTTGGTCATGCATTTCTTGCACTCTTAGCTGAAGCAGCCTTAGTCAAATTTGTACAATAGTGTTATTTTCTGCTGAATTAATTTGCTATAATACACATCCACACAAACACATACTGTTTCACTCTTGCTCGCAAATGCTTCATCTGTCCTGTAATGGCCATCATGTCCCTGATTAACTAGGTAACCACGTGCAGTAGAGTACCAGTCTTACACCCAAGATACTTCTCAGGCCCTATTCCGAAAATAAATACTTTCCAAGTACCAGCGTTTTTTTTTTGTTCTTCCCGAGAACAGACATAATGGGACTGCAAAGCATTTTCCCAGCAAACCCTTTTGTTCTCCGCTTCCTGCAATATTAATAATATTCCTGCTAGCAAGTTGCTAATAAGAAGTAAACAGAATGACGCTTTCATAGCAACAGTAAACAAGAAGCTCGGCTGCAGAGCATCTGTTTATCCCACTTATTGCATTTTGGAATGATGAAGTTACTTTATGTGAAAATGCAAAGCTCCTACACACTGTTTATAATTTATGGCTCATCACTACAAAGCTCAGGAAGGAGTGTGACTCAAGGACAGAATGGTGGCCCTGAGCTGGACCGAGGGCCATAACACATTCAGAGCTGTTCCCAGCCTCCAACCAGTCATCTGAGGCCATAACCTTCAACAGTGCAGCTGCTCTAAGGCACTGGACACACTGGACTCTATCTTTTTCACAGCCATGTCCTCGGTTTTCTGCCTGGATTTCGCCTGTGTCATTTAAAAAGCTCTGTTGTTATGTCGCACGTTTGAAAAATACATTTTCCTTTACACCGTGTGGACTTTTCATGAAAAAATGGAACAACTGAAATTTGACAAGTTCTACTTTAGGTAGTAGCTATTTCAGTGATTCACTGTAGACGTTTTGTTGGTGAGCATTTTGTATTTGTCTAACGTTCAATTAAATATCTATTAAATTCAACTCTGAAAGGTGAATGCAATAGATTCTCTTAGGTGCTTTCACACCTATCTCGTTTGGACTTTTCAGACTTTGCAGTTTGGTCCAATCTAAAATGTAAAAGGTGTTAAAGGTGCCTCGGACCACAGGCTATCAAAGAAAAAGGGCCTGAATAAAAGTAAAACGAGCCGAGTGGAGGAGATGAAGTGTTTAACTGCAATCTAACCGAGTGATCCAAAGCCAACTTGAAAAACGCACAAAACTTCAGAAACATAACTTGTTTTGTGAGAGGATGAGAGAGAGAAGATGATGTGTGAGAGGATGGAGATCGATGCCACCTGAAGATAAAGAAACTGCAGCAGTGTTATATGGAGCAGTATATAAAGGTCTACAATGACATTAGAAAAAGCGCTGCCAAATTGACGACATACTGACATCAAACACCCATCAACAAATCAATCAGTACCAAGAACAAAATTGCAATGTAAAACCAAAACTAATCAGATTAAATCTACACAGGGTAACAATAACTTAAACCTTGGTTCATACTTTCAAGTGTAAAAACATCCTTTAAATTCTAACCCTAACTCTATCCCTAACCTTAACCAAAAGCCTAAATGTAGTCTTAATCCTAAACCTAATCCTAACCATAACCTTAACTCAAAACCTAAATCAAGTCCTAATCCTAAATCTAACTCTAACTCTAACTCTAACTCAAACCTTAACCCAAAACCTAAAACAAGCCCTAACCCTAAACTTAACCCTAACCCTAATCTTAATTCAAAACCTAAATCTAACCCTAACTCTAACCTTAACGTTAATTCAAAACCTAAATCGTGTCCTAATCCTAAATCTAATCCCTAACCTTAACCCAAAACCTAAACCTAGTCCTAATCCTAACTCTAACCCTAACTCTAGCCCTAACCTTAATTCAAAACCTAAATCTAGTCATAATGCTAAACTTAAACCTTAACCTTGTTTCTCTTACGTGCAATATTTCTCTTCTGTGCAATATTTTTATCTGTGTGCAATATTCTGGTACAACAGGTGCAATTTATATATATATATGTATAGGATAATATAGACACATATATTAGCATACACATACTGTACAAATGTCTATTTATATTTTTTCTATTTTTGTATTAGTTGTTTTTGTATCTATTGTTTTGCCACTTTCTGCTGCTCTTATCTTTGTTCTGTCCACTTTCTGCCGTAGCAATGCAAATTTCCCACTTGTGGGACTAATAAAGGTTTATCTTATCTTATCTTAACCCAAAATCTAAATCTAGTCTAAATCTTAATCCTAACCATAACTCTAATATTAACCTTAACCCAAAACCAAAATCTAGTCCTAATCCTAATCCTACAGCTAACCCTAACTCTAACGCTAACCTTAATTCAAAACCAAAATCTTGTCCTAAGCCTAAACTTACACCTAACCTTAACCTTAACCTTAATCCAAATTCTAAATCTAGTCCTAATCCTAACCCTAACCTTAACTCCACTGAGTTTCACCCAATAGTTTGGTTACAACTAAAGCACCTGTAGATAAACTGTATGGGACTTTAAAAACAGAATGTGACCATAAGTTACATTTAGAGATCTAAAACACTGCTCCATTCTCCTGTAACGTTAATATTAAAGAGTTCTAAGGTTTCCTCATGACAGCCACAATTTTTCCTCTTCTATAAAATCACCATTTCTGAGAAGTTTTATTATAACAGTTATGGTTTTCCTCACACAAGAGAAGAAATTCATTGCTCCAGTTCATCTGCAATTCAACTGAATCACTGCAATCACTTTGCCAGTTCATCTCACTATAATTTGTTTACAATAATAACAGTATATACCATCACTGTCAGAGCAAAATCTACATTTCTATCATGTATCACATGATTTTTATACCATTTTAAAATGCCAGATGCTCTTTGCACTGTATCTACGATAAATGCTCCCGAGATCATATAGACTATGGTCCAAAATGACTGTTCACAATATATGACATTTTTAAATTCACAATATTTTATTCCGAAATAGAACTTTTTCACAATAAATTGTATTAAAAGTTGAGAATGCTTCATGTAAAGCTGCTTGTTTGGAGATATACAAAAATATTCAAAGAACGAATCATAAAATCTTCATATTACAAAAGCAGAACTAAAAGAAAAGCTAGTGAACGGAGGGATTTGACCTCGGTTCAGTATTAGAAAGACAAAAGAAGCTCTCTGTTGCTTTAAAAGTTCGTGATAAAGCCCTGGCCAAGGGATGTAACTGGGCCGAGTGCTGTTCAGATGTCATTACCAGACCCATCATATAGCACTGTAAGGCTCTTTCAAGCCGGGAGGTGAAGAAAAAAGGCTTTCATCAGGGCTGCGGCGGTGTAGATGTCTGAAGGAAAGCGCTGTTGAATAGAGGCAGGAATGTCACCACTGGCTGCTGCCTTTCATATCTCAGACACCATAAAGAAGCTGAGACTGGAAAAAATCTCCCATTAAACGCATGCCAATTCTGACACGTGTGGGAAATGCTTGATGTTTCCCGAAGAGCCGGCGAATTCAATGGCTCCCTCTTTCACTCGGTGCATAAATAAAATATGATAACAACAACAACGACAAAAAAAAAAGTTTCACTGTGGCGAGATGAAACACCTCTGATTTGTGTCTCCTCGTTTGCAGGAGATGAAATGAGATTTCTCTGTTGTGGTGAAGTAAATATCGGAGCGCTGACCTGTTTATTTGTAACTGTTTACTGTGGATCCATATTTATTTGGCCTCATAACAAAGGGATGGAAAATAAAGTATGGGTTACACACACTCACACACTCACATGTACAGGCACACACACACACACACACACACATACACACCACACGCACACACACACACACAATCACAAACACACATACACACCACACACACACACACACACAAAATCACAATCACACACATACTTACCATATATACCACACACAATCACACACACATACACAGACACACACACACAAACACTGTGGATCCATATTTGTTTGGAGGTTTGGTCTCCACAAACACACACAGACAACTCTCAGTATCTATGGGTCAACACTTTATAAACAATACAATATGATACAAAATTGCTCCTGACTTTGCGGCCTATGATTTTACCGCTCCTTTTTCTCCATCTTCGGGTTTTATTGCCAGGCTGGAAAGAAGAGGCTGTTAGTAGCGGGAAGTGATAAATTGAATAGTCTTTTGATTGCCTTAAAGCTAATTTGTCTATATTGCTGGCAGACATGGGCAGAAATGGCTGATGAAGGCAGAAACCAGGGAAGTCGATTAGACACTCACTCCCTCTGTTCCTCCTGCCGGAACGGCTTCCTCCACACCCCTACACACACACACTCTCGCTCTCTCTCTCTCTCTCTCTCTCACACACACACACACACACACACACACACACACACACACACACAAATACCGCTCCTTACTAATCAGTCCTACAATTGCTTCCAGCATAATAAGCCAATCTGAGCTATAAAAGCAGCCTAGTTCTCCACACCTTCATCCACATTACAGCTTCTTACATCACTAATCTTCCTACCTGCTGCCTCATAATTCCAGCACCATGATCATAAACGCAGGCTGATAGCCCTGGTTAGCAGGAGGGGAGGGTTTTGGCTGTCCTGTCCAAGGACAATGAATCTGGACCCCTGCCTCGCCATTTCAGAGATAAGGCCAAATCCGAGAGACTGGAGTAATTTTTGACATGTATTTATTTATTCTTTTATGCAGTGAAGACAAAAAATGCAATTAAAGAAAGTGTGAGAGACACGAGCATGCAAGAAATATACAAAAAAAGGCCAAAGGGACTTTAAAGGTACTTTCCCTCAAGCACTGAACATGAGAGGAAACACAACACAAAAAAAAGCAATTAAGAAAAGCAGTCAACTTAAAATATAAAAAAGTGAGAGAAGAAGAAAAGAGAAGCGAGGAGTAGATGGGTGTTAAGTTGAAGGCATTTATTTTTTAAGTACTTATTTTTTGAAGTGCAATTACTGCTCTCGCTGGGCTAAATGTGGTCTCATAACGAGAACTTCTAAAGACAACCATGAGAAATGGTGATTTTCCACTGGCACAAGGAACCATGTCGTACTGTGAACAAATGTTTTTCTATTACAAATAAAGCGACCCGTAACCCGAGCTGCTCGGCGGCAGGGCCAAAAGCTCGCCTGCGGCCGAGCCAACTGCGTCACTGCTTTGTGATTGGTTAAAATGTTGTCATGACAACAGATGGACTTGGAAAGATTCCATTTTTTACTGTCCACGCAAAAAACATCAACGAAGATACAAAGGAAGTCAACGAAGACAGTCAACGAAGATACATTTCAGTGGGAGATTTCTATGATGCTAACAAATTTATCTTTAATGCTGTGAGAAACGTGAAGGGTGAACCAGGACATCACTAACAAGTTAGCTGGGTTAGGTTTTCATCACATGGCTAAACAATGCCAAGACTCAAACTACACTGTAAAAAATAAAAGACCACAATAACAAAAGCAGCTCTGACAGAACAACTTTCCGCTGGTTCGACTTCATGGACGTGGTTTTGGGACGACAGGCCATAAACTGTGGGAAGAGAATTGGGCTGCTAACGCGCCAGAAACTCCGCTACAGCATAGTTCTTGTATATCTATGGAAAACTGCCTGAAGCTGCATGGACATTCTTAGAAGATCTTACGTTAAAATTTAAACATCATCAAGTCACATTGGAGAAAATATGGACTCTGCTCCAACATATTATTTCCCTCTCTATGATGAGCTGCCTTTTCCTGATGAATGTATAGGCCCCTGCCTCTTCTGTCATCTGTCATCCTAAACAGCAGAACCACCAGCAAGATGTTCAAAAGGAGAGTGAGGAGAGGTTCTGACATGCAGATTCATCAGTCCCAGGCTTGGACAATAACAATTTCAAGAGGTGCTTGTTGACATTGTGCAGTCTGTGACCGCCCGCATGAATGCAGAACAAAAAGAAACTAATGAAGAGTCTGTCACATAAAACACTTTCGATTATTTGGCAGGGCAGTAACAATGCTGTCGCTAGCGGTCAAGTGAAGCTAAAACAGCATTTTATTATTCCCCTCATAACACTCCACAGGATTTCATTAATGATGGCCTTTCTAAGCAAGTTCATACTTCAGGCTTCTCTTAAGAGAGATAATTCTCTCTCTCTCTCTCGTTCTCTCAACTTCCTCTCTCTCTTTCTCTCCACTCTCTCACTCTCTTTTGCTCTCTCTTTCTCCCTACTCTCTTTTTCTCTCCCCCTCGCTGTCACTCTCCTCCACCCTCTCTCTCTCTCCACTCTCTTACTCACTCTCTTTCTTTCTTGCTCTCTCTTTCTCTCTACTCTCTCACTCTGTTTCTCTCTCGGCACTGAAAGGCCTCTTATGATAACAATAAATTAAGTTTCCCTGCTCTGCTGAAGCCTGTAAATAATTAATTGGCTTGTTTCAAAAGTAGCCACTTTTGCATGACAAATTCCCCCCTCCTGGCCCAGACACCGGCATCCAGCGGGGCTGCTGTTTCAGCACTTGAGCTGTTTCAGCATCAAACGCCATCACAAGTGTTCTGCCTGCACACGCTGCATTATCTGTAGTGTTAAACTATTGCTAGCAGGATGAGAGACACTGGAGGGGGCTTTGAGTTCTAAAAGTATGAAGGAAAGAGAAAAAAAAAAAAAAAAGGAGAGGCCTGCTAGAGCCACACGATACAGACAAAATACTTGTATAGTGGTTGAAATGCTACATACTGCAAGTGCGATACACAACAGGTGAATCGGTAATGCGATGTGGG
>JBBPCZ010000156.1:5052893-5062893 GCA_037974445.1 Brycinus macrolepidotus | reverse complement strand
TGGTTTTCAGTCAATAGTATAGATCATAAACCTCGCAAAGAATTAGCTTTATCCCAGGTTAGAGGTAAAACGCACACACTGCATGATGAGCTCAGCTTTTATCCTTTGACTCGTACTGAAGTCAATGAGTGGAAGGTTACATATTATATTATATATTAGTTCTGGAAACTAAACGCCATCTCATTCCCCAAGGTACTGTCACTTCTGAGTGTAGTGAAAGTTTAAAAACCTGGCAAAGCTTTCTGGAAGCATAAAATGACTATTTCAACTACAATAGACCCTTTTACACTTCCAGACTCTGCACAGCAGACGAGAATCATTACGGCAGTGATGGCGTTTACAAATGAGAGTGTAGAGGACTCGCATATTTTCAAATCCTCATTAAAGTATTTACAGTCTTATGCAGGAGTTCGGAAGCCACTGGTCTAATTACCTGTTCTGTGTATTTTCTGAGTGAGAAGAAGTTCACATGCTCGACTGAGAACACACTCCTGCACATTTTAATACACAGTTAATGTTTATTTGATGAATTTCACTTAGTAGAAAAAAATAAATAATGAATAAAACATATAATGTGGGTTGTGGAAAAGTTATGGCATTATATTTGTTTTTTCTAATATGTTCGGTTCAAATATGTAGACATTGGGTGCTAAATTATGCAGAAAAATGTTTGTTCCATGTAGAGCAGTGGTTTCCAGCTTTTGTCCCAGAGGCACCCCAGTCCTGCATAATTTTGTTTTCTGTGCTCTTACACACCCACTTCAGCCCAGAAAAGGCTGGCTAATTAGTTGAATAGATGGATCAGGTGTGTTGGGAGCATAGAAAACTCTAAAATGTGCAGAGTAGGGAAGCCTCCAAGACCAGGGTTTGGAACAACCTTTTTTGCGCCATGGACCAGTTTCATGTAAAACAATATTTTCACGGACCGGTACAGATACAACTAAAAACAAAGTGCGGAAAAATTTGAAGAAGCTCCCAAAGATGTTTGTTTTTTACTCATTTTTGCTTGATGTACCGTATCACGTGACCGAGCGTTTTTTTTTTAATAAAAGATCTTTCAGACTCTGATAATCAATAAAATATTTTTTATTCTGTCTTTCTGTGCAGCCCAGTACCAAATGACTCACGGAGCGATACTGGTCTGTGGCCCAGTGGTTGGGGACCTCTGGTGTAAAGGACCTGTTAACTCTTAGAACTGTTTTAGTAAAATCTGGTTTCAGTAAATATAACCGGTGTAAAACAGTCTAAAACCGGTGTTTGTTCTCCTACACACTCGCCGTTTGCTGCTCTTTCTCTCGGTGCGCTACCGCTCGGCCGCTCTCCGGAGCCCCTCCCTCTGTAGGTTTTCCCCACCCACTCATGGGCGGAGACTATCCTGAAAGTTCTCCCGGGTTCAAAAGATCTTGTGTTTTTTCCGTTCGTTTCTAAGACCTAAAATAAAAGAAATTTGTTCATTTTTGTTCTTTATGTTCATTTGCTTGTGATGCTGTTTTTAACCCCCAGTAGTGGTTATTATTATTATTGCATGTTTTTAAATCACAATAACTTTGGTTCTACGTGACCAAACAAAGCTCAGCATGACGTCTGACACCTCGAACATCAACACAAACCGGGGGAACTTCCATTTAAGTTGTTTAGCCCTATGATGACAATTTACCATTTGTTGCGCTTCTGGCACGTTCTAAGGGTTAACTAAGGCCCTGTTTACACTCAGCATTAAAAGCATCTCATATCTGGATGTTATATCTTATATGGACCTCATATATGATTATGCATGCTTTTTATGATTTGTTTGGATCTTGCTGTCCTGATGTTGAGGTAGAGCATGCATTGTGATCTAAGTGTGTGCAAATGCCAATGCCAGCCAATGCCTAAAGTCATATACAATTGATGTTTTCCTTTCTTCGTCATTTAAAGTGGCTGGGACTGTCTGCAAAATGTATTATAAAGCATTAAATACTACACAACCTGTAGTGCAGGGGTGCCCAAAACCAGCCCTGCAGTGTTCAGCACAGTTTGGCAGTTATGCTCTTCAACACACTCTTACTAAACCTGGGAGGTGAACCAGGTGTGTTTGAGCAGGGGATTCACCAAACTGAGTTGAACACTAGCCCTCTGGGACTCGAGTTGGACACTCCTGCTGTAGAGGCTGAGCCTTCTCTGCTCCTGCACTGATTAATTTTGCACAGAGCAACAGACCTGATCAATATCTGCATTCAGAAGCTACATTTCAACAAGGCAGGTGAAAATGTGCTGTGTCAGACAATGATTTGGCAGATGTTCTTATCTATAAATGCTTTTGCTAGGAGAATGTAGTGTTAGGAGTCTTGCCGAAGAACTATTATTGCTGTAGCGTGGACTTGCCTAGATGGGTGAAGGACCCCAAGTCTGCTGCATGGAGGATATCAGTGATCAGGTCAAGATGATTGGATGTTAATAACAGGTGTAAACAGGGCCTTATTTTCACTTCGACAGTCAACAAAAAGTCATTTGACTGCTGGGTGCTGAAACTTTTGCATTCAATTGGATCAAATTGTTCCACAAAATACTTTTATTTTTGGAGCTGTTTTCATTTTTAGACAGGAACAAGGTTGACAAGGATCACAGTCTGTTTTTTGAAGAATTACCTTCAGGGCTATGAAGGTAAGGTCTCATGACAAGTTACCCAAAGAGGTCAGCTCATGTAGTTGCTCATGTTTAGTAGTATATAATAAATGTATTTGTATACTTTTTTATACTTATTGCGTGTCTAAGGTTGATTATTTGTACAATGTAGTCAGTTTTTAATGACAAACTGACTTGACAATGTTTAATACTTCAGTGTGTGACCAGTAGTGTCATGAACATTAATGTTTATTGTGCAAAAACATCAAAGCATACCAATCAACACAATCACCACACATAATAAGCATGTGCACACAGTTTACTGACTCATCTACTTAACGTTAGCAGGTTAGCGCTAATTTTTAATTATAGAAGTTCAGCTTTTGACCTTCTTTTCAATTTGTACTGCTTTCCCAGCTGGTACTAAGGCAACACACATCCATAACCTAATAATGTTTAATGCAGACCTTGAAAACGGTACATATCTTGATGAAGACATTACTTCTCTTCGACGCTCTCATAAACGGCATCATTGCAGTAATATTTTCTCTCTTATGAAAATATCTGCTGTTTCGGAAACAGACGTGTGAAAAAAGTTTATTTACCACCGTATCAGCCCTCTAAGTCAACAAACACACACGTGCACCCTTCAGCAAACAGAGATAATCAGCTTGACAGAACTCTAGCGCCTGAAAAAGTAATTATAGGGAGAGTAACGAGTGTGCATATTTACATCCATATCAATAATTGGATAAATGTCTGAGAAACTTTAAAAAAAAAAAAAAAAAACACAAAAGAGAAAGGCCAGGGCTGAGCCACAGGCCTGGAAATGAATTTTATTAAAGGCCACATGGGGCCTCAGTGTCATCCTGTATTTATACTGTTCACTTTCACACACCAGACACTGAGGTAAAGTCTGTGTGAGCCGCAGTGTTTGGAGGTGGCCCTGTACACGTTTAGAGTTATGAGGATCAATGCTGCTCCGCCTGTAAGCCGACCACACGCTGAGATCTCATCTCCATGCCGGCGGAGCTTCAATACTGCGATTAGTGTAGAGAGAAAGTGGATGACACGGCACATAATGTCTGAAAATGATTCCCGCATATTCTTCTCTCCGCTCTTCGGGATGCGCTGGAGAGACCAAAGCTGACAGCAGCGAGCAAGGAGCAGCCGCGCACCTCCTGCTGGGAGACATTAGCATACACTCAGGCTCAGCTAGGACTATTGTTCTGAAAAATTGAGCCATTTTGCAGAGATATTGGGCATAATAATTTTTTTATTCCCTCTGATATACAGCAGGTTGGAGTGGTACAGGCTTGCCGTCTCCAGTCTAAATATATCACCACTAATGTGTTGGGTTTGCCTACTGATCCTGAAGGCTAGCACATTAAGAAAAGAGGAAGAGGGAGGAGATGAATCCCATATGTCTGATTTTTGAAACACTTTTGTTGTTTTCTTATGGATTTTGAGGTGGTTTTGAAGCAAATTGTTCCAGTTTTAAAGACCTGAGCTTGTTAACAAATGTATAAAGTAGCTTGTAGCTGTATAGCTATTAACAACAAAGATTCTGACCACAGAGGTGCTTTTGGTTGGATATTTTGGTGGTAGGCAACAATCTTTAATCCGTAAATCATCAGAATACAAAAAACAGACACTGGCAATAGGTTAGCAATAGGTTAGTGTGAGGGTTAAGGTTAGAGATAAATCCTGTCTGATTTTTGAAACACTTTTACTGTTTTTTATGGATTTTGAGGTGGTTTTGGAGCAAATCATTCCACTGACAAAGACCTGAGCTTGTTAATAAATGTGTAGAGTAGTTTGCCGCTATATAGCTAATTATAACTACACATTTTCTGACCACATAGGTGATTTTGGTTGGATATTTTAGTGGTAGGTCACTCTCAACCTAGCTGTCAGGTTCAGACTAAGATAGACCCAAGTGTGGAGTAAAACAGGCAGCAATATTAAATCCGTAAATCAGCTGAATACAAAAAACAGATACTGACAGAGTTTCAAAACCAAAGGGCAGCCAGATAAGCAAACAAATCCAAATCGTCATACCACAGAGCCGAGTACAAGAGAAGAATCCAAACTGTCAGAGTCCAGAAAGGGAACCCAAATCAGTGAACGGAACAAAGGAGAGAGACGGGAATCAAAGTCGAGAAAAGACAGGCAGGGTAATTCAAACCACATAAACTGAATGACAAGATATAAAAATGTTCAGTATGCAAGGACAGTCAACGGCAATACTTCACAAATCTGAATGTGGAAGTCTGAAGAATTTATGTCCATTCATTAGAGCCATGTGATTAGAACTCAGGTGAATTAGATCTAGGCATTAGGAGTCGTTGAGAGGAAGAAGGGTGGAGTCTGGGGTTAGTGCTCTGACGGGATTAGACACTAGCAATGATTTTAATCCTTAGAACATGAGCGGAAGCGCAACAAATGGTAAATTGGCATCATATGGCCAACCAGCTTCTTATATGGAAGTTCCCCCGGTTTGTGTTAATGCTCGAGGTGTCAGACGCCATACTGAGTTTTGTTTGGTCTTCCTATATCACATAGAACCAAAGTTATTATAATTTAAAAAACATGTAATAATAATAACCACAGGGGTTTTAAAAATGGTGTCATGTGTGAATGCCATAAAGAACAAAAATGAACACATTTCTTTTATTTTAGGTCTTAGAAACAACTGGAACAAAACCCAAGATCTCTGAACCCGGGAGAACTTTCAGTTTAGTCTCCGTCCACAAGTGGGTGGGGAAAACCCGCAGAAGGAGGGGGTCCGGAGAGCGGCTGAGCGGCGGTGTGCCGAGAGAAAGAGCAGCAAATGGCGAGTGTGTAGGAGAACAAACACCAGTTTAAGCCTGTTTTTCACCGATTATATTTGTTGAAATCAGATTTTATTATTACGCTCTAAGTCTTAGGGTTAAGAATGGGATAGAAAATTGTGCATTATTGCAGATGCCCTACAGACACCTGTATGATGGATCTATAGGGTAGGTAGACCTCATAAAGTGGCAGACGTATGGAGTAATTGTCTGTAATGAAGTCAATGATGAGTGTATGCTCTAAGACATAAAAATCCCCCCCAAAATTCAACTGTTCTGCTCGAGTGTATCGCAGAGCATTACGGCTGCAGTTAGTTTCCCAGATGGCCTGGGTTTTATGGGCAGTGCTTTCAGCGCTTTTGAGGTGTGATTGGTATGGTAATCAGAGTCTCAACAAATTTATGAACTGTTTCATGGAAAGCAATTAATTTATCGGCTGTGCCAAGCAGCCGTGTAATGAGAGGGATAATGTAACGTACAGTGAGTGTCAATAATGACCGTGTTTACACGCGCACAAATATTCAGAGTGTTTACTCGACTAAATGTCTTCCGAGGATCCCATATAAAAACCACTTAGCAATACCTATATGTATATATGTGGTCATGTGTCCTCGGAACAACTGTGCTGCAGCGCCTCTGAGTCTGGTTATAAAATAGGGGTGGACCATATCCGCAGACCATTAGTCCCACTCATATGCCACAAAGAAGGTACTATTTCAAGTACATTTTTGTGGGACAAACATCTCATTTGATGTTCCAAGTAATCTGATTGGTTTCAATATATATCATAAGATGAGATGTACCAATAGAATGCAGTCTAAATGAGCTAAAGTTCCTTATCTTTGACTTAGAAACTTTAACCCATGGGAGCACCTAGGTCACCCCATTGCCTCAGATGGTTTAAGTAAAGTAAAGTGTCCATTTTTGTAACACATGAACACACCATAGCACAGCACAGTACACAGTGTGAACAGTGTGAAATTCTTCCTCTGCATTTAACCCATTCACCAAGTGAAGCAGCGGGCAGCCAGGAACACAGCGCCCGGGGAGCAGTGTGTGGGGACGATACCTTGCTCAAGAGTACCTCAGTGGTGCCAAGGGTAGTCCTGGAACCCATGACCTTCTACAGGGGCAATTCCCCAACCACCAGACTACCAGCTCCTGGTTTCATTCCATCCCTGAGACCCTGGCCTGATTAAAAAGAAATTCCATGGCTATTTGCTCTAATTAGCTACACGTGGCACAAATTAAGCACATGCTTCACAGTCCAAGATCCTCAGTATTTTGCAATAGGAAAATCATGGGAACAAAAATTAACATGGCAGTTTGAAAGACAGTGGTTTACTAGAGGTCATTCTACTAGGAATTATGATCAACTAGAAGTGTGTGTGGGGGGGGGGGGCGGAGTCCCGATGGGCCAGTGCTGATCTGATTTCTTTTTTCATGCACATATCTTTCGAAGGCACTAAATGTGGAAAATGTGGAAATGTTTCTCAGTCAGAAGTCCGGAGCAGATTTTGGTCTTGGCTATGGAGTTAGAGCACTACTGGCTAAAGGAAAGTATCTGAGTCCAAAAGAAACTTTCACGCACAGCTCCAGAGTTTGCGTTACAGAGAAATCCAACTTTCATTTCTGTAAGGTAAGAATGCAGTAAGAATAATACATTTCAGACATTTTACAGCAGTAGCCCAGTGTCCCAAACATTCGGTTCTTCCAGAGGACTTAACTGCATCGACAAATATCGGTTTTAAATATCAGCTAAATCTACATTTTTTATAAACATTTATCTCCTTACAAAATGATAATTATTTCTCTGATGTTATTCCCAACCATGCACAAACATAGTGTCACAAACATAGTGATAATAATAATAATAATAATAATAATAATGATGATGATTATTATTATTATTATTGTTATCATCATCATCATCATCATCATCATAACAACAACAACCATAAAAAAAAAAATAATAATAATCAATTAATATTCACAGTAAAATCTATTTTAGCCTATTAAAGAATTAGGGGTTAAATTTACTGGATTCAGCTGTGATCAGAGGTTCCACATGACAATTTATTACACACAGTTAATCACCACTGTCTTTTTTTATCTTTCAGTCATGTGGAAGCGATGTACACATTTGAATTAAATTCAAAGCACTATTTATGTTCAGTGCCTGAGCTGTGTATGTTTTCTCTAGCTGTATTTTTTTACACGCTTAATAAATCATATTGTAAATCTCGGTTCACATGTGACAGTCAGTCCACACACAGATCTGAATGTATAAGAGAAAGCGCCTATGTGTGTCGAGATTCATGGCACTGATCATGTACATCCAACCCACCTGCCCTTTAAATACCGCAGATCTAATTCTTTCTCTTTCCAGTGTTTGGTCCACCCACCCTTCTCGCCATATGCGCGGGTGACAGAGCCCAGTCGACGTGAAAGCCCGAAGGTTCAGAGCTTTTTATAATCACTCTGAGAAAACACAGCCATATATCAAAGGAGTCTGATTCACTCTGCAAGCCAAGCATGTGTCAGAGAGGCTGACCTTGGCTGCTAAAGCAGCACGGGCCATCGGCGCCCTGACCAACGAGGCCACGCGCTCCACTGTGGCTGCGGCTAATGAAACTCCATCTTTTATCTCCACTATCTGCGTTCGCTGGAAGAGCTTCAGTAATCATTCAGGAGCAACAAAGAGGCTGAAGTCTCCTCTGCTGTGACCCGGGCTCCGGCAAACACAACACACACACTCGCACCCGAGCACTGAGTCAAAGCTCCAGAGGGGAAAAGAGCCAAAGATGGCAATCTATTCCCCCGCAACACGCGCGTCAATAACCCTAATTAGTGAAGATGATACATGCATTCTTTCAGCAGCGTGACAGTGTAGCTGCATTACTGTACTGAAAAAAATGATGCATTGAGTTTACTGGCTTTAGAAGTGCAGATCATTTCCACATAAAAAAATATATGGTGTCAACCTAATTTTGTCTTTGGGTTTGCTCACTTTTCTTGACTTTGGTTTAATTACTTTAGTGCTGATGTAATATGTTCTAGTCTTTAATGGACACCTGGGGGCTTCCTATTAGAATAAGGTGGGCAGGGAGTAGGATGGGTGTTGTTGGGATTTTACTGATACCCACATCAATACTGATATAATAATACTCATCGATACCGACACTCTTCGATACTCTTAGTGATACTACTCTCAATAATTTGGTGAGAATAAGGATATCACACAAAAAGATGTGAAAAGATTCAACAGTTATTTTATTATGACTTTTTTGAGAAATAAGGATGTAAACTGTGTCCTTAGTTTCCTTTATATATAAAATACATATTTATATATATGGGAGGAGCGATTGCTACAAATATGTGGTTAACAAATGTCTGGTGGTGACACAAGTGTCCATCCCACTGATTCAATCCAGCATCAACCATTTTAAAGTACCAGATATGTTAGAATGCATTAATGTTGCTTAAATAATGATTGCTGTACATTTTGTCCAGGAGCTTATTCATAATTCAGTATTAACCATTCAGTACTGAGACAGTCAATAGCAGAGAGAGTTTGGGACTTATGCTGTAGACACTACCCCACTTAAATGACTGACCTTTTTTTTTGAAGATCTCAGACATGCAATTTTCAGAAATTGTGATAGAATGGTGTGACAGAGACTCTTTGAATCAAACCAATGTGAATCATCTAATCTTGACCTCAGAATCAAAAATTCTATCGAAAATATGTACCTCGCAAACACCCCCTTTCGTGTATTGAAAATATATCACATCATGGTGCAAAAAATGTGTCCAATCATACATATCATACAGTGTATGATGCTCAGGAGGCTAGTGATATAAAGTGAAACCAAATTTTAAAAAAAAACATACTGCCCATTCTTCTTGTCCCCATTCTCTCTCCTTATGGTGGACCCCACCTTCATTATACACACTCCAATGCACATATACACACACACACACACACATACACACACACACACCAAGCCCACCAGCTGGGAGTTTTCAAAAGCGTCACTCCCTAAAGCCCAACGCAATTGCCCTGTTATTGTCCACTCATCCACTACTGAAAGGTGTGTGCGTTTGTGTGTGTGTGTGTGGGTGTGTGTGTGTGTGTGTGTGTGTGTTAGTCAAACATTTATTAGAAGGAGAGAGTGATTGTGTACTGTTTGCATCTGAGATTTTTTTAGATCAAGGCGTGGGATAAAGGTTAACTGCTAAACGTTAACTTCAGAAGAGAAAGAAAAAATGTTATAAACTTTAATGTCAATTAAAATGAGATTTCATTTTAAGCAATTTTGGACCATTCCTATCAGTCAGTAAAGGACAACTGGTGTTTTCAAATAGTATGCAAGTTATACGTACACTATATGGACAAAGGTATTGGGACACACCTGTGTTTCAGGGTTTGGTCTAGACCCGTTATTTCCAGTGAAGGACAATCTTAATGCTTCCGCAGACCAAGATATTCTGGACAACGCCATGCTTCCAACTTTGTGGACACAGTTTGGGGAAGAACCTTTTCTATTCCAGCATGACTG
>JBBPCZ010000156.1:5016829-5039050 GCA_037974445.1 Brycinus macrolepidotus | reverse complement strand
ACCTGTTTCTTCACTGGTTCAGGACTTCAGTTAGATGGTCTTTGTTCTGCTTGAATGATTCATACGTAGGTCACTGTTTGTCTTCACAAACAAAAAACATTCCTCTGAAACTGGTCAGGTTCAAGGACTTTGAAAGTCCTTCAGGAAGTCTGGAGAACTGTTCCTCAAGACTACATTAAAATTACAAGAAAGTCTAGATCTTTGGAAGCAAACTATGAAGAAATGAGGGATGTACTTTTCCACAGTACTGTAATATATAACCTTTCTAACTTCAGTCTGATGTTCTCTTTGCTTTCATTTTTGATTTGTGTTGGGCATTGTGTATTTTTTGTGTGAAATATGCTTTATTAATACATTTGCCGTTCCTTGCCGTACTTGAAATTACTGTGAAATGTATTCATAACTGGGCTAACAAGGGCTTAGAAAGCCAAATAAAGAAAATATACATTATATTGAAAAGCCAATAAAAATGTTTTTGTGCTTAATCTAAGTTATGTTAACTGGATGTTTGAAATTTAGAGAAGCAGAAAGAAGAAGGGCGATTAGGTAAAGTCCATGAATTTTCTGAAACTGTACTGAGACGAAAGCTGCTCTGAAACACTGAATATCCACCACGTTCAGTCTGAGCCAATTTTGCTGAAGAACGGAGGCTGCTAGAGGGCACATTTTCTCGATACACAAACCCCCGCTAAATTGTAACCCTTAATGCAGCAGCAGCAGCAGCAGCGGGACGCCATTCTCAATCTGTGCTAAATGGTTCCACTCCATAGGAAATGAAATCAATTCCAGACTTTACCACAGAGAGGATGCAGGCGAGCAAGAAACAGCACAGGTAAGGAGGGAGGAAGAGGGAGAGACGGAGAGAGGGAGAAAGAGAGAGAGAGAGAGAGAGAGACACAGAGAGAGAGAGAGAGTAAAAGAAACGGAAGAGAGAAAAGTAAGATAATGAAAGATAATGTAAAAACACAGGAGAAAGAGAAATGGGGGGTGAAGAGGAGGATGAAGAAACGACTAAACTGCAAAAAGGAGAAAATAAGGTTCCTCAAAGGGGTAAAACTAAAAGCCAGGTAGAGAAAGAAACGCAGCATGAGAGGAAGAGAGGGGGGGGGGTAAAGGAAGAGAAAGAGAAGAGAGAAAAGTAAGAAAAATAATGGAAAAACACAGGAGAAAGGGAAAAGGGGGTGAAGAGGAGGATGAAGAATAGACTAAATTGCAAAAAGTAGAAAGCAGCAGGAGTGGACAAAAGAAAATAAAGCGAGAAAATAGGATTCCTCAAAGGAGGGGCAAAAGTAAACAAAAGGCAGGTAGAGAAAGAGATGCAGTGTCAGAGGAAGGGGGAGAGAGATAAAAGGAGAGAGAGAGAGAGAGAGAGAGGAAAAGAGAGATGGCCGAGGATGGAGGCTGTAAATTGATTTCCTCTGGGCCTGGGCCCAGTCTGATTATTCAGCTCCCGATGGGGCAGCACTAAGGCGATTAACATTACAAATTGTCGGTTTAATTCCAGTATCCGCAATAATTGTTGAGTTTCTATATTCCTCTCACAGCCCATAAATCTGCCCTACTCTTACTAAAGAGCAATAATTGCCACAGGAACTACGGCACTCTCTTCCTCCCTCTCTCACACAGTCTCTCTCTATCTCTGTGTTTCACTCTCTCTCTCTTGCTCGCTCTCTCTCTCTCTCTCTCTCTCTCTCTCTCGCTCGCTCTCTCTCTCACTCTCTCTCTCTCTCTCTGTTTCATTCTCTCACTCTCTTTCTCCCTCTCACTCCCTCGCTCATAAACACACACAGTCTTTCTCGTTCTCTCTCTCTTTCTCATACACATACACACTCTCTCTCTCCTTATTTTTCTCCCCCTCTCACACACAGTCTCAATCTTTCTCTTTCACTCTCTCTCTCTCTCTCTCTCTCTCTCTCTTTCTCTCCCTCACTCATAAACATACACAGTCATTCTCATTCTCTCTCTCTTTCTCATTCACATACTCTCTCTTTCTCTCTCTATTTCTCTCTCTCTCTCTCTTTCTATTTCTCCCTCATTCACCCACAATCTCTGTCTTTCTCTTTCACTCTCACTCTCACTCTCTCTCTCCCTCGCTCATAAACATAGTCTTTCTCATTCTCTCTCTCTTTCTCATACACATACACTTTCTCTCTCTCTCTCTCTCTCTTTTTCTCATAAACACACACACAGTCTCTCTCTTTCATTCTCTCTCATTCAGATACACAAGTTTTCTCTCTCTCTCTCTCTCTCTCTCTCTCTCTCTCTCTCTCTTTCTCTCTCACACACAGTCTCTCTGGTTGTTCTTTTGTTAATCTAAAAAAACACACACAAAAAGTCTTTAGCAGTACAAATATTGTAGTATGGAGGGTGAAGCTTCCCAGAACTCCCAGCAATTGGTTCTGTTAATTAGCTCTTTTTGTTCTTTTCCATTGTTTTCTTCACAATTTTTTTTATAGAGATATAGTAGTCACTGTAAAAAGAAAAGTTTTCCTCCTATCAGAAGTGTCTTTTGGTTTCTGTATAAAACAAGGCAGATGTTAGTGCTTGTTAACACCTACCTGTCAACTCCCCCCCCCCCCCACTTTGTTTGCATACAATTTGTAAATTATCATATGAATTGGAGAATATGCACATTATAGGCTCTACAACATAACATGCCTTTACCCCCATACTCAGCTACATCTGACATTACACACCAGTTTGTTCCGACGGCACAACCTGATTGGCTGAGGAGCATTCTAACCTTAGTGTTATGAATTTTCTACTTTACCACACACAGAAACAGAAAATGAGCATATTAGATATCTTCTAGAAGGTAACACTGTACCATTATACCACTCAGCAGGCCTGCATTCATGGAAAGTTACAGTGAACAACTATATATGAAAATATATCAAATAAAACAAGTATATCAAATATATCAAACATGCTCCGCATTTCTTATACCATCACTCTCATAACACAAACACATATATTTTAAACACTGCTCAGAGACTCTATGCTTTAAACAGCCAAGAAAGGATTTTTTCCGGCTTTACATGTCCCCCTCTTGCTTCTGATTCTGTAATTAAAGTCAAAAGCTGTGCTCGAAATAGCCAGCGGTAATGTTTATGTATTAAGTACCTGCACAGCATCATTCAAATATCATGAAGAAAAAACTGAGAGGTATTTAATAACTCCCAGTGTGAGTATATATATATATATATATATCACACCACACCACAGGTTTTGACCTTTCTACCACTTATCCATTTATTTCAAAAACTTCAGACTTTTAACCCTAGGAAAGTGGTTGAGTGAACAACCATGAATTAAAATATATCAATTAAAACAAGTTTCCTTTATAAGATGTAAGAATCTGTAACAGTGCAAGTCTGACATCCTATTAACTGGTTGTGTGGTGATGCAGAGTCAAATTCTAGAATGTCCTTTAACTTTAAACGCACTCCTTACCTGTTCTAGCACCTAATAGCTCGTTACAACACGTGTCTGCTGATCCGCATTAATTATAATTCTAGTTATGATAGGTCGCATTTGTAGATCATAAGTGATGACGGAAATATGACATTTTCTGGCTAATAAAGGTACTCAAATGGTGAACACACTGGTAATGTATTCATTAGCAAAGAATATTCACATTTACGGCATTTAGCCGACACCCTTATCCAGAGCATCTTACAATCATTAGTTACAGGGGCAGTCCCCCTGGAGACACTGAGGGTTAAGTGTTTTCCTCAAGTACACAGTGGTAGAAAGTGGGGGTTCAAACCTGCAACTTTGTGGCCATCGGGTTCACAGTCAAGTGTTCTACCCACTAGGCTACTACCACCCCCAAATTGAGTGCATTTTAGTAAATATTAAGTGAGTAACATGCAAATGTAGAAAACCTTAGTGTGTGCATCAACTTTGTTGCTCCTAAGCAAGAGTTTCACTCAGCAGTGACCTGATCTGGCCAGAAATAAACAGACTACATTTCAGCAAACTGGACGGGCAGTGAAATGTTTTACGACAGTCTGGAACAAAACAACATTCAGGCTAATCTGACAGATACTGAAAAACCTGAGCTGAAGTGGACACTGCAATGGTTTTATGGCTCTATACACTTTTATGCTGATATTAAAACTTACTTAACACAACATTTAGAGCTCCTTCACTTTGCTTTGTTCTTTGTTGTGCAGAACTGTTGTATAAAGTCAAAAAGAACACTCGAGGTTATGTTTTATCACAAATAAAATCACAGCTGTAATGTTATTCATAATAACACATTCCCTCCTGTGTTCTGTTGCTTACAGGGGTGATTTTTTTTCTCACCCAAATGTGGCACTGGATTCAAGCCATGGGTTTTTCAATTTAATGTATTTTAATCTTAACAGTTATTTATGTTGCAGTTATGTTGTATTCATAGCTCTTGTGCTTGTGTGGCTGCAAAACATTTCACAAAACTTTCCAGCTTTAATTGATTCTAAATCCATTATTGAATACGCCATTTTCTATATGGCAAAGTTTACAATTATGGAGTAGATGTGCAATTACACATTCCATATATACCCACCTATGGCCAGGTCCAGACTATTGATCTTTAGTCTCTAAAATTTTTAAAGGCCAAAAATCTTTAAAAAATATTTATAAATATCCATATTCATTATGCTTAATATGGATACATAAACGACATATGAGATGCTGCTCCACCCCAGCACAAAATATGGATGCTATGTATGGGCTCAGCCCTGATGTTGGAAAAGTTTTGATAACAAATGGATTACAAATGAAAGAAAAAAATCAAATTCTCTATCGTTCTCTGTTTACGTTTACTGTGCTTGAGGTGAGTTTTTGTACTGAGTGCGTTCTGGAAATGTGCTTTTGGTAGACATTATCATTAGATAGGCTCCCTGTTGCTACCAACAGTATCCAGAAGAAATGTTAAGACAGTACATAAATGTTATGACAGAGAATGAGTTGTTTCTAATTGTTTTCATTGGAAAAAACACATTTTGCTCAAAGCCCCTCACATACAGACCTGCTGCTGGAGCCGCCAAACAGGCTAAACTCTTAGACTCCACGGACCCAAACCAACTGATGTCGGCTATGCTGGACAACAATGACTTGCTAGCTGTGAGGATACTAAAAACACAGCTTTGCAACAGGGAAAAGTACCCAGCTGTAAAGTTACTATGGGAAATGGCTGTTTAATTTTATTATGGCACTATTTTTCATTCCACCCCTCTCATCCATAATCTAGGTACTCTTTACCACTAAAATCTTTCCTTCGAGCACCTTGTTAAACAATTCATTTTATTTCATTTCAATTTTATTTATATAGAGCTTTTTACACGCAATGTTGTCACAAAGCAGCTTTACAGAATCCAGGTCTGAGCCAGTAGTGAGCGACAGAGGTGAGGAAAAACTCCCAAGACTCAAAAGAGGGACCCATCCTCCTCTAGTCGACCTGGAGAGTGAGGAAAAGAGTCTCTATGGAGAAAACAATAGAAGGCCTTCGTGTACAGACTTAATCACTGCAGAATAGACTGGCAGTCTATTGCTAACAGAGTAGGTACAATTAGTGTCAGTAGAAGTAGTTTTGTTGAAGTCTGAGTGAGGAGTATTTTGAGAGTCTCTAGTTCGCAAATACAGGAACAATCATCTCCACCTGAGCTTTTGAATAGCAGTTGCCCTTGAATGGGGGAGGAGTACATGGGGAGTCAAAAACCATACAGTTAAGTTTTTTTCCACCTCAAAAACATTAGTCATTTTCATCCTTTCCTCTCATTTTCCTCTGCAGAAACTCTCATTCATACTTCTGTTATATCTAGATTAGATCACTTTAGCAGCATCCTTTTCAGCTTCCCAGCCAAAACAATAAAGAAACTTCAATACATCTCCTGAGACAGCCTCAGACTATGGATTACTCTTTAAGCCCTGTTCTTAAAGAGCTCCACTGGCTTCCTGTCCAACAGTGTATTCAGTTTAAACTTCTACTCTTCACCTACAAATCTCTCCACAATTTGGTGGCATCATAACTGGCTGATCCTTTCCATAGTCACTCCTCCAAATGCTCCCTTCACTCTGCTGATTCCGACCTCCTTTCCCTTCCTAAAAGAATCAAAAACTGCTCCTGGGGTGATGGGGCCCTGTTGCCCTCTCCCTCTGGAACTCCCTTCCTAGTGACCTTAGAAACACCTAAGCTCTCATTTACACAGTCTCTTATAACAAACCTTTTAGCTTTTAGCTTGTAATTGATGACAGCATTCTGTTGTGTTGCCTATGTGATGTTATTGTTTTCCCATCTTGTTTGTTTTTTGTTCTCTCCTTTATATTTCTACCTTTTGTAAAGTATTTTGAAAAGTGCTTTATAAAATGAATGTATTATTCTTATTATTATTTACTGTTATATACTATGTTTAAAATGCCAAAACTTTGCTTTAGAGCTATCCGTTTTCTGTTACTTTCAAGAGTGAGCATCACCTCATCCCCACCGCCTCCATGTAGATGGGCCCCACCCCTCTGATATTGGTAGACATTAGTCATGCGCCTGCCCAGAACCCTAATATCAGCCTATATTACTCTCCAATCAATATATCGGCTGGGTCTTGATAGTCGCAGTTCCAGTGAGACTGAGGACAAGAGGACATAATTTACAACAAAAGAGAGAATGAGATTCCTTCATTTCTGCCCTCCTGCCCCCTCTATCTATCATGCACACATATACACACACTCTTCTAATTAGTCTCAGTGAGCGGCGGAACAGCAGCCGGCGCGAAGAGGAACTTCCCTAGCCTTGTCACTGCGATGTGAGGAGCTGATTTGGCGTGTAATTACATACAGCATTTCACTCTCCATCAGTACGGAGCGATGTCCATGAATCAAGCCCAGGAACCTACAGCCGGCCTCTGTTTCCACACACAACCACTCCAAACCCACCACTGAAATAATGAAACCAATCCATCTATTGACCAAGAGCTACCGTACGGCTGCTGAGTTTCAACAAGTCCCAGCTTGCATGAGTTCTGCAGTGATCTGGCTTTGATTGCGCTCTTGAGCAAAACACAAAGCCCCAAGTTACTCTGGGCAGCTTTCCTTGTAGTGCCTAATGTAAATGAGCGCGTTCAAAGCATCAGTGATTCATCAGTAAAGCATCAGCATTCAAAGCCCTTTTATTCTGGTGCTCTAAAAAGCACCCGTTTTTGAAAGTGTATATAGATTCATTCTAAATTAAATGTTCACAGCTGTGCTTGTTCACCAATATAACTGAAAGGGGTTATGCAAATGATAAAGAGCCTATCCAAGCTTTAAGCCAGCCTACTGCTGAGTGGAATAAAGCCAACTAAGCTACAGTAATCAGGCCCTGCTCTGCAGGTGACGTGGAAATCCATCCGTATTTCAACATACATATGTGCAAAAGTATGAAAAAATAGACTTGAAGCTCCTGCTATCAGAAAGATCAGCTTTCCTAATTCCCTCTCTCTTTCAAGTGGGGCATAAACAGCTGCCACATCCTCCCCATCAGGCCCAGAGGACAGCAGCCGGCCTGATCCAATGTCACAGTGACTGCAAGATGGAGCAGGAGACTTCAAACCTCTCTGTCTTCACAGTGAGATTAGCTTGCGTTAGCACAACACGTTTGAACTATTCTTGCCTTTGATTCTAGGAGCTGTGCAGGGAACTGTTAAGTTTGATCGGTGAAATTACCAAGCAGATGAGGATTAGGCAGCTTAAATAGCGGGATGTGTGTGTGGGTGTGTGGGTGTGTGTATGTGTGCGTGGGTGGGTGTGTGTGGGTGTATGTGGAGTAAATGAAACCTTTTTTGACTGTTTTTTTTGACAAAAAAACCAAAAGTCATGCAGGGCGTAGTTAGCATGCAGCTGTATGCTAAAACGGACTGAGCTATTCCTCATATCAATCACAACTGTAAGTTGCTGTAGACCATATCCAACAGCGCTGGTAATTATGCCCACATTTGCTCATGGCATGTGAAAAGCCCATGAGATGCATGCTCTTCTAACCCCACAGTTACTCTGCATGCTCCTCTAACCCCACAGTTACACAGTTATTACAGCTGATCACACCCCATTCCCAAGCAGTTAACCTCTTACAGTATGGTTCTGAATCAGTGTTTCAATAAGGTAAAATCAATTTGATGTTTAAATGTATAAAATAAATCTAACATGCAGTTTGAAGCATGGATGTTAAATAATTGCATGTACATGTATATATATATATATATATATATTAACTGAATATCTGGATATCTGGAATATTTCAAAAGTGGTCATTAAATTTCAAGGCAGACAATTTGACTGAAAATCATTACCATTTATGTACCATTTAACATCTTGACTCAAAATACTTGAATTACTTCAATAAATCAAATTAAACACTGTTGGAACCTCTTTACAAGAGGAGGAGGAAAAGAAAACAATGTAACAAAACATTTTGAATCGTTTATATTGGACCAGTTCGTTTAATTCTGACACAGTGAAAATTTTTGAATTATGCAAAAACAAAAAAGTCAGGTTTTGTTACTGTTGTACATACAATTTGTTAAAAATGTTAATATGATGAGTGATTTCAAACCTTTGACCAATAAAGCACATTTGCATTCACACACAGACCCACCCAAACATACAAACACCACTGACTTCCACCTCCACGCACCCCGACCTTCAGCGGCGGAATTATAAAGGTCAAGAGCACCGTCCTGGTAGACGGAACAGGACAAATCCATAACCACAACAAGCTCACTAATCAAACTGACAAAATGAGACAGTGAACAGCGCAGTGGCAAGTGGCGAGCAGGTTCATCATGTCTTCTGGTTCTAGGCCAGCATTTGCTCTCATCTGTCTCTGTGTGAGCGACTGGCTGCCCTTTTTTCTGCCCCACACTTATGCTTTTATATCCAGCTGTAGGTCAAAAAAAAATAATGAAAGATGATGAAGCCCATTTTCACAAGGACATTTTTTTTCTGAGGATGTATTTTTACCTCCCCGCAGGCTGAATGAATGAAGCGCGGGTGTGTGATACTGAGCCTCAGCGACGCCGCACACGCCCCTGGGGCCCAGCTCAGCCGTGACAAGGTTACACGCCTTACTGCGACCTTCGCTACCTCCACTTAATCAGCGGCCCTCCCACACCGGACGGCCCCGGGGAGGCCTGCGGAGCCCGAGCCTCACCTACCGGCCTGAGGGACCAGCCGCTCCGCAGCGGGCTAACACAGGCTAACACAGGCTAATTACCAGCAGAGACTGAAGGTGGTGGGAGGGGGTGTAAGAGTGGGTGAGAAAGAGAGAGAATGTTTCAAATAAGAAAGAAAGAGAGAGAGAGAGAGGGGTAGAGAGAAGTAGAGACAGAGCAAGAGTGAGATTTAGCAAATGTCAGTAAGGAACAAAATAACAGAAAGTGAAGACAGAAAGAGTGTGAGAGTGAGTGAGAGAGAGAAAGAGAGATATACAGAGGAAGAGAAGCAGAAAGAAAGTAAGCGGAAGAGAGATGCTTCAGAGAAAGAGAGCAAGAGAGAGGGAGAAAAGCAAGCATGATACAGAGAGTGCGTGTGTGTGGGTGTGGGTGTGTGAGAGAGAGAGAGAGAGAGAGAGAGAAAGTGAGTGAGAGAAAGAAAGAGAGAGACTGAGTGAGATACAGAGAGGGAGAGAGAGAAAGTGGGGTAGAGAGAGGTAGAGGCAGAGCAAGAGTGAGAGAGTCAGTGAGTAAGCCAATAATGGAGAGTGAAGACAGAAAGAGTGTGACGGTGAGTGAGAAAGAGAGAAAGAAAAAGATACATATAGAGAGAGAGAGAAGTCAAGTCAAGTCAAGTCAAGCAGATTTTATTGTCTTTTTGACCATACACACACAGTACACAGTGAAATGAGGTATGGTGCCTCCAGGACCATGGTGCAACACAGAGCAGAACAGAACAGAGCAACACCACAAGTGCAGACAGGACACAAGTATTCAAGAGACACAAGTGCAACAATACAATTTGACAAGACAAGACAAGACAACATACAGTGCAAATTAACAATAGTTAATTAAACAATAGTTTATATCAGAAAGAGAGTAAGGGAATGTTTAAAAGAGGGGAGAGAGAATCTTTCAAAGAAAGAAGGCAAGAGGCAGAGAGAGAAAAGTAAGCAAGATACAGAAAGTGTGTGAGAAAGTGAGTGAGAGAGAGTAAGAGAAAGCAAGCTTAAGTGAGAAATGGGGGAGAGAGAATGAGAGAGAGAGAGAGAGAGTGGGATGTAGAGAGGTAGAGACAGAATGAGAGTGAGACAATGCAGATGTCAGTGAGGAAGGGAAGACAGTGAGTTAGAAAAAAAGAGAGATATCTAGAGAAAGAGAAGCAGAAAGAGAGTAAGAGGAAGAGAGAATATTTTAGAGAGGGCAGAGAGAATGTTTTGAAGAAAGCAAAAGAAAGAGAAAGAAAAGTAAGCAAGATACTTGAGAGAGAGAGAGAGAGAGAGAGAGAGAGAGAGAGAGAGAGAGAGAAAAAGTGAGTGAGAGAGAGAAAGAGAAAGAGAACTTGAGTAAGGGGAGAGAGAGAGAGAGAGAGAGAGAGAGAGAGAGAGAGAGAGGGAAACAATTTTTTGCAGAATGCAAATCTACAGAATGATTTGAAACATCCAAAGAAAATCTCAGACAATTACATGCAGGGCTGAATTAGGCAGATTTGCATTGATCATAAAAACTGAATAACAAGTGGTTACATTTTGGATGCATCTTAAATCAAGTCCCCAAACAACCCTGCAATTTCAGACACTCCGATCCCAGAGGCTGAACCACTCTCAGAATCAACCAAATTATTAAACACAGCACAACTGTTTGCCGGGAACATTAGAAAACCAAATTCACTCATAAAACAAGCTCAACTCATTTCTAAAACAAGAATACAAACGGGACAAATATCTTGTAGCAGAAAAGCAGAGAAATGTCCTCCCCACATACAGACTCAGTGACCGCAGCCTGAAGATCGAGAGAACAGGTTCAGAAAGTCTTGGCTTATGCAGGACAGAGGAATCTGAGACAGAAGTGCACCTTCGGCTAAACTGCCCAAAATATCAAATTATTAGAAGCAAATATTATAATTAATTTGAAGAACACCTCACCGGTTTCAGGACGTTGGGAGATAACAAGAAATTAGCACTATACTAATACCAAATATGAGTGTCATACAATCCGGGACAGTGGGTAAACACACACATACACACACACACACACACACACACACACTTACATGCACATGTACATTTACTTGAAATTGGAGTTTTTTCCTTATTAACCATTATATATGTACATAATCTGTTTCTTTAAATAGTACATCTTAGTACAGTTTAATTAACATTCACTAAGATGGATTAACCTCTTGAACTGAACTGAACTAAACTGAGTGAGTGAGAGAGTGGGTGAGTGAGTGAGTGAGTCTGAGAGTGAGTGTGAGAGGGAGTGAATGAAGAGGGATTGAATGAGTGTGAGAGTGATGAGAAAGTGAGTGAGTGAGTAAGTGAGTGAGTGCGAGAGTGAGTGACTGAGTGAGTGAGTGAGTAAGGCTATGTCCACATGTACACGGGTATTTCTGAAAACGGAGATTTTCCGTTTTCGTTTAAAACGTTTTCAAAAATATCTCCGTCCACACGCAATGGCAAAAAACGCTGACAAAAGCATACCAAGGCAGCAGGTGGAGCATTGGTGACCAATCAGAAGCCTTGGAGGGGGACATCATTACCAAAAACAGTGTCCGTGTTGACTTCTCGAAAAATGCTACCTTTAAGTTTATACAGTTTATAACACTGATAATATGCATAATCAGAGAAAAATATATTTTATTTAAATGAGAAGAGCCTAGATAGATAAATGTTAAGAGGTGCATAGAGCCAGTTTATACAGTCAGGTTCTAATGCTACTGTGAAGCAGCGCACAGGCTACTTCAAATCGTGCCGTGCTTCCAGCTTGTGGTGATTCTGGACAGTGCTGATGTTTCCTAGCTTCAGATAGCATTCTGCAAACTGCAGAAAAAAAGGCATTTTAGAATCAGAAAACTTTATTGATCCTAGAGGAAATTGCTTACGTAATGACAGCTAAGACACAGACCCCAGAGTAGTGACATACACTCATATTAAAAAAGCTTTTAAGATAATAATCACCATAAACCAGTGACCCAAACGCAAGACAGCACAGATAAACCAGTGTTCACCGCAAGATAGCACAGATAAACCAGCTTCCCTAACTCTAGGCAGCACAGAATCCCAAGACTGTGCAGAAGGGCACTGTAGCACATCTCGATGGGTGGCGTGTTTCGACAGAACACCGGGCCGGGTTAAAGTCACGTGGTGCGATTAATCAGAGTTAATTTTTTTTAACGCGTTATTTTTTCCTGTGATTAATTGATCGAAATTAACGCGTTAATTCGACACCCCCAGTATAAACATGCCAAAACTGCTAACAAGGTCGAGAGCAGTAGTACTTTCTATACGTCGGGCATTGTAGATGAAAACCTAATGTAAACACGGCGCATACTGTGATGTCATATGAGTGGCGCACAGTATGACGCGGAACGGTCCATTTTTCAAAATATTTGTTTTTCTTGTCCACACATAAACGCAGAAACGGAGTTTTCAAAAATCGCCAGTTTGGCCGGAGTTTTCAAAAACCTCCATTTTCACCGACCCAAAACGCCGTTTACGTGTGGACGAAAGGCCAAAACGCATAGAAAAACCTCCATTTTCAGAAATACCTGTGTACGTGTGGACATGGCCTGAGTGAGTGAGTGTGAGTGAGTGTGAGAATGAGTGAGAGAGTGAGTGAGTGTGAGAGTGAGTGTGTGAGTGAGTGAATGAGTGAGTAATGAAGGAGTGAGTGAGTGTGTGAGTGAGTGAGAGAGTGAGTGTGAGAGTGAGTGAGTGAGTGATGAGCAAGTGTGTGTGTGAGTGAATGATGAAGGAGTGAGTGAGTGAGTGAGTGAGAGAGTGAAAGAGTGAGTGAGTGAATGAGTGAATGTGAGAGTGAGTGAGCGGGTGAATGAGTGTGAGTGAGTTTGTGAATGAGTGTGAAAGTGAGTGAGGGATGAGCGAGCGAGTGAGTGAGTAAGCGTAAGAGGGAGTGGGTATGTGAGTGAGTGAGTGAGAGAATGAGTGAGTGAGGGAGTGAGTGAGGGAATGAGTGAGTGAGTGAGTGAGCAAGCGAGTGAGAAGGTGAGTGAGCGAGTGTGAGAGTGAGTGAGTGAGTGTGGGTGTGTGATGTAGTGAGTGAGTGAGTGAGCAAGCGATTGAGAACCACCTGAGTGTGAGAGTGAATGAATGAGTGAACGAGCAAGAGAATGAGTGAGTGAGTGAATGAGTGAGATCTGGACCTTCTTAAATGTTCTAAATGTCTGGTCTCGATGATGCTCTGGCAACAATATCATCAAAATAGAAAATAAGCTTACTGAACCGAATTCAACTGAATTGATTTGAACCGTATTGAATTGAATTCTTGATTTGAGTGTATTTGTGTGTGAAAGAGAGACAGGCAGAGAGAGATAGCGAGAGGGAGAGAGAGAGAGAGAGAGAGAGAGACAGAGAGAATGTAGAGAGAGGGTGGTGGGTGCTGGGTTATTTTTAAACCTGGAGATGACAGAGAGAGGACCAGCAGGAAACAGCATCAGCAGTGCAGTTACTGCCACTGTGCGAACTTTATCAAACACCTCCCACTCATTATCCCCCTACTACACACTCCTCACACCAGCCAGGTGCTGACAGGTCTCTCTCTCTCTCTCTTTCTTTAACTCTCTCCTCTCTCTCTTTCTCCATGCCTCTCTCTTGCTCCCCTCCAACAGTACTGCTCCATCTCTCCCTCTGTGTCTCTCTGTCTCTCGTGCTGTCTCTTTCACACCCTCTCACTCTATTCCTCTCTCTTGCCTTACCGACCTTCTGCTATTTAGAGCTGATTGTTTCTATGCACACTGCCACCCCTCCCCATCAAAAGACAAAGACCCTGAAATGTCTTTCTTGCTTCCTCCCTTGCCTCTCATCTCTGTCCCCTCTTCTCTGTCAGGTTCCAAAAAAAGCCTCTAATAAGAACCTGGTGGTCCTCCAGGTTTTAATAAGAAAGCTGATGATGGAAAGGCTCCTGATATGTGCTGAGGAGAAGACGGTGAATTACGTGGTTCTTCTTATTTTACGTGTCCCTCCTCTGGGTCCACTGTCCTCACAGTCCAAAGAGTTCTATTTTTGTCTCGTTTGACCTGGGTACATGTTAAAAAGACATGCATCTCTGTGCTCCTTGGAAGTTTTGCGTGTGATGTGGGAGATATTTGCGGTGCAGTTTACTGCTTATTGCTCTCTTATTGTTCCTGCTGCTTTCAGATCATCCTCCAACTCTTTTCAAGTGACTGCTGGCTTCTCTCTTACCTTCCTTATCATTACTCTGAGAGAACTCACCCATCCCCAGGCAGATCATTTCTGCCCAATTGTAAAAGGATGTCTTTGTCTTTGCAAGGGCTCTGCAGCTTTCTCCTTTCACTGTATTTGCTACTTGTTACAAACCAATTTCAACAGGTTTTATAACGACACCAGGTGCAAAGTGCACGAGAACACTTGCATTTTTGCTTCAATTATTTTTATTTTTAAACTTTAATATGGTGTCTACATATATACATTTCAAGTATGTGTGTATATATACACTTCAGTCGAAAGTTTTTGCACACACTGAGATTTTCCACAGTTGCATGTTACTCACTTCATATTTACTAAAACTACACTCAATATTCTTTACTAACAAATACATTTACAGTATGTTCACCATCTGAGTGACTTTATTAGCCAGAAAATGTCATATTTTGTATTCATCTCTACTGACCTACAAAAAGCCACCTAATATAATTACAATTATAATGTGGATCACCATGCAAAAGTTAGATATTAGAGTTAGAGTTATTAAGTGATGAAACAGTTAACGAGTCAAAACCTTTGGTGTGCTGTGGTGCATATATATATATATACTCACACTGGGAGTTATTAAATACCTCTCAGTTTTTTCTTCATGATATTTGAGTGATGCTGTGCAGGTACTTAATACATAAACATTACCGCTGGCTATTTATAGCACAGCTTTTGACTTTAATTACAGAATCAGAAGCAAGGGGGGGACATGTAAAGCCGGAAAAAATCCTTTCTTGGCTGTTTAAAGCATAGAGTCTCTGAGCGGTGTTTAAAATATATGTGTTTGTGTTTTGAGAGTGATGGTCCAAGAAATGCGGAGCGTGTTCCGGCATTTCAGTTTGGCACAGTAATAGAACTGGTTAGAGGGGAATTGTGCTGTAAGAGCTCCTGAGAGAGGCGGTAAGAAGAAAATCAGCGGGTTTTCTTATAGCATTGGAAAGAGAGAGAGCAAGAGATGCTTCAAGTTGAGGTATCTTTGGGGTGTGAAGTATAGATTTGTTCTTTTTCCTCCTCTTGTTCCCTGCGGTGGGAATTTGACCCCCGGGTCTACCTCAGTCCTTAACACATTTGTTTGAAGTCCTGACCCATTTTTAAAGGGATGAATGAATTGATCTTCTCCTGTTCACAGTGAGAACTCAAGCACAGTACAGACAGCCACACCTTCACTTAATCTGTCCAAAGCACACAAATGAATAAATAAATAAAATAATGTAAAAAGAGGGGTAACAGATGGGCCGTCTTACTCATTACTCAGAGAGTCAGATTACACTTGGAACTCTATTCTCCCAGCAAAGTGAGCTTTCATTCACACATTAACACCATAATAATTGGCTAAACAAACGAGAGGCAAAGAAAACACATGGGGCCTGAAGTATGCTCAAAATATTCTCTTACAACTGATCTAACACTGATCCTTTATACTGGTTCTGAGCACAGGTGACCTTGGAGATCAGCCCTCAGAAGAACCAAGAAGAAAATGCGAAAGCAATTATTGGCACTTTTGGAAAAAGACGAGAGATTTTTGTTTGGAGAATTAATCTCAGATCTCTTTGTATGTATTTTCTCATCTCATACAGCATTATAAAAGAAGATTCTGTGCTGTTATCTAACAAAAGGAGGGCAGTCAGTACACTTACAAAAAGGATTTATTGCCCTCATCAACATTAGGAGAAAGATTTGATGTGAATCTTATTTAAAATTATACAAAATTATACATCATACATTATATGTTTACATTTGGATGAATTACATTTTAATACAGCTAAGACTGATTTAAGATCTACTAGGTAGGATAGTGGACATAAAATGGATGAACATTTTATATTTATACTTTTACCTCTTATGATTTATTTAATGCATCAGTATCACGCATACACACACACACACACACACATATACATATATATATATTTATATATATACATAACTGTCCAAGTCTGGCAACTAAAACCTCTGCTAATACAGCTATGCATACCAGTCCTTCTTTGTAAGAGGGAATGTTTTTTTTATTATTTTTATGCATGTAATGTGTTCCCTGCACACAAAGTTTTATAATCAGATATTTTCAATAACCAACAACTGGACCCGAAATATGCACATATTAAAATGGAATAGTCATGCAGTTGGGTGGTGGGCATTGGTAAAATTCTATCTATAATTGGGAAATTCTTCACTTCTACCTCTAAATGTAATAAAAGAGCAGTTTCACTCAAAAGCTAGTCGTTGACTTCAAAAATGTGACTTTTTATTCACCATCTGGATTTGAGGCTGTTTGAAATTAACGGATGGAGTGAGCACATAGCTCTTCCAGATTAAAACATAAAACATGTGAACGAAAATATGTCAGTGATGCGCAAAAGACAAGCCTAATATAACCTTGAAAGAAGTCATGTAACACATAACCAGAGATTTTTACATTTTCCTCCAGTCTGTCATCCCAGGGAGGCGTGCAAACACGCAGCTTGGAGAACAGATTTAACAGACACTGAGAGAGGATTCACCCAAATTATGTAATAATACAGGGATATTTTGGTCATTGTTTTAATGCATAAGCAAAATGAAAGAAATACTCCTCTTGAGGCATAAAAAAGTATATTTTACCCACAGACACACATGCATTTTACAGCAGAGTATCAATACAGTCGCTCAGTAGCTTCAATTCGCTGTGTATATAGGAATGTCATCTGAAATATAATTAGCCACAACTTTAACGCCACTGACAGGTGAGGCGAATAATATTGATTATTTCATTACTTTATCACCTGTCAAGAGGTGGGAGATATTAGGCAGCAAGTGAACAGTCAGATCTTGAAGTTGATGTGTTGGAAGCAGGAAAATGAACAAGCATAAGGATTTTACTAGCTTTGATAAGGGCCAAACTGTAATGGTTACATGACTGGGACATTGCATTTCCAAAACTACAGGTCTTGTGGAGTGTTCTCAGTATGCAGTGGTCAGTACCTTCCAAAAGTGGTCAACCAGTGAACCGGTGGCAATATAGTGAGCACCCAAGGCCCACTGATGAACTGGTCCATCTGGTTGGATCTTCAAAAAAACATACTGTAGCACAAATTGCTGGAAAAGTTGATGATGACCCTAACCCGAACCCTAACCAGTCAGAGTCCCCATGCTAACCCCTGTCCACTGTTCAAAGTATCTATAATGGGCAAATGAGCATCATAACTGGACCATGGAGCATTGGAAGACAATGGCCATGTCTGATGAATACGTTTTTTAATGTCATGTTGTCACACGCACCAGACACGTGGTACGCACGAGGGCACAGGAGTGACGTCACCACAAGTATATATTGAGTTCATCCAGCCCGACCTATGTTGGTTTACCCTGGTACCGTGAGTACTCCGGTTCTCTCTCCCTGCTCTCTCTCTTCTCTCTATCCCTCTCTCTTTGCCTGTGTGCGTGCGAGAACGTTGACTTCTGGTGGAAGTCTTCACTCTCTTAACGAGCGTTCTCAGAGCAAGGCGCGCAGTAAACCGACTCTCTCGTGTGTGTCTGCGATTGGGTTCATCCACTGCGCTACACTGGGCTAACTCTGGTTCTTGTTCTATTCCGTCCTTGTGACACATGTGGATGGCTGGGTGTGTCACTTACCTGGAGATAAGATGGCCCTAGGATGCACTATGGGAAGAAGATAAGCCCGCAGAGGTGGTGTGATGCTCTGGACAATGCTTTTGGCATTCTGGGTCCTGACATTCATGTGGATGTTACTTTGACACTTGCCACCTACATAAACTTTGTTGCAGACCAAGTACACCCCTTCATAGCAACAGTACTTTCTAATGGCATCGGCCTCCTTCAGCAGGCTAGTGTGATCGGCCACACAGCGAAATTGCTCAGGGAAGGTTTAAGGAGCATGACTAAGAGTTCAAAGTGTTGACTTGGCCTCCAAATTGCACAGATCTCAATTGTATTGAGAATTTGTGGGACATGCTTGACAAACTAGTTCAATCCATGGAGCCCAATCCACTTTGTAGAACTTAGAATCTGCCTCTAATAATCTGCTCCCAGCACACCTTCAGAGGTCTAATGAATTCTCAGTGTTTTGGTGGCACAAGGGAAACCTACACAATTTAAGAGAGGTGGCTTAGCGCTATGCTGTTCGATATATATATGTCATTCTATTAAGAGCCAAATTCTAGACTGTCCTTTAACTTTAAATGCACTCGTTCACTGTTTCATCACTTCATAGCTCGTTAAATATCTAACTTTTGTCTGGTGATCCACATTATAATTAGAATTCTAATTATATTAGGTGGCTTTTTGTAGGTCAATAGTGATGAATATGACATTTTCAGGCTAATAAAGGCACTCAAATGGTGAACATATTGTAAACGTATTTGTTAGCAAAGAATATGGAGTGTATTTTTAGTAAATATTAAGTGAGTAACATGCAAATGTAGAAAATCTCAGTGTGTGCAAAAACTACGGATATATATGACTATGCTACTGTGTTGTATTGACAAATTTGTAAATATGTTACAGTACCTGACTCCTGAGACTGTCGATCACCGCAGGCAGCAGTCCGTCCTCTCTACCAGGCTCAGGTACGGTTAGGAGGAAATCTACATCATGTCCAAACTCCTTCTCTCTGTGTGATTAAACACACACACACACACACACACGCACATACAGAGATTTACAGTGATTGTCACATCAGCATAAGAACATTTTATGCTTCATGTAAATCTCATCACATCCCTTCATTAAACCCCATAAGATGGTGTACTGGGATGTATATGACTGAAGAGTAAATACGGAGATCCACTGTATCACTTTTGGAGAAACCGAGTGTATTACATTATGGGAAAATTCGCTGTGTGTAATAGCTTTGGCTTTTTCCCATAATTCAAACAAGCTATTTGCAATGCATCATTAGGCCCTGCAGCTCTCTCTTCCTCTCCACGTTGTTTCAGCTGCCAGGGCTGTTGTTTCCTTTATGAGTGTCACTGTTTCAGGATTATGGTAATGAGGAAGTGTTACACTGGGCCCCTCCGGGTACGAGGCAAAGCAAGATGCACTCAGGAGAACAAAAGTTAAGCAGTTACCTTTTTAAAAAAGCCTTTCTTGGAGCTGTTGAAGCTACAGAAGGTGCACGGCTGAAACTAAATTCCGCGGCAAACACCTGAAGGCTACGAAGAATCAAAGTTCTGCTGTTTGCCCCAGAGCACAAAAACACCATGCAAAAACGACTTCTTAGAGAAGCCTCCCGAGCGCAGGAGTTTACAGCCCCAAAACTGCCTTCTGTTGCCGTGGCAGATGGGAGAAAGAGTACTCAAGAGTGAAAACACCAGCGCAAGCACAGGATATGGATGAGGTGCGTCTCCGAACTCAAACCTTGCATTTCTTGGCTCTTTTGCTGTCAAAGGTAGAATCACAGAAGTGCAGTGTAAACTAAACTGGCTAGTCTGCTATCACACGCCGCCTCTCATCACCACCATAAAGGAGCTGCTTTCTGCTGTTTCCCTCGCCAGCTTTCGCAGTTCCCTCAAAACATTTTGAGGGATTTTTTTTTTTTTGATCCAGTTTAAAATTCCTGCCAGGATACATCTGACTGCACGGATAAGCAATGTGTGTATTTTTGCAGTCAGATTTGCAAAGATTTCTTCATCAGTGGTTCAGAAAAGCAGTTTCAAGGAGGAGTACAAGAAGGCCAGACCATCTACAGTGGCCTCCTGCAGACCTGCGTGATGAGGTTCCTACTACATTTACACGTGTTTGTGGTAAAGACCAGTGTGAACCAGCCATTCGTAGTTCAGAGCACAGTCAATGTTCTGGACATGAAAGAGCAGACACACTCACACACACACAGAGCACTGTTGTGTAGGTGTACAGATCGGGTAATTTTGGCTGTTACTGACTCTGCTTTAAACCATGTGAACAGGAGCAGCGTCTGTTATCTTAGCCTCGATCCCTGGCCTTTGATGGAGATCTGTTGAAAGAACAGATGCAAAGCCACACAGCTCCCAGTTAAGGAACTTGATAAACGGGCCTCGGATATGACAGCGGTGGCCACTGCACTTCATCTCACCAGCCACTGACACACTAATGGCAGGAGGAGTGATAGAGTGAGAAAAGGAATGAGAAGAAGCACTGTAGTAGTGGGATTGAGAGAGAGAGAGAGAGAGAGAGAGAGAGAGAGAGAGAGAAAGAGCCAGAGACAAAGATAGCACGCAAAAGAAAAAGAGAAGAAGCAGAGAGAGCAAGAATGAGTAGAAAAGGACAAAGAGCATGTGCAGAGAGAGAAAGAGAGAAAGAGAAAGAGAGTGAGAGAGAGAGAGCAAAAAAGATCATATAAGAGAAAGTGAAAGAGAGAGAGAAAGAGACCAAGAGAAAGAGTATGAGCAAACAAAACAGAGACCCAGAGAAAGACCTAGAGAAAAGGAGAGAGACTGCAAATTAGAGAGAGAGTTAGAGAAAGACAGAGAGGGAGAGGGAGAGAGAGAGTGAAAGAGAGAGAGAGAATAAGAGAGAAACTGACAGAGATAGAGTGTAAAATAGAGTTATAGAAAGAAAGCAAGGGAGAGAGAGAAAGAGAAAGGGAGAAAGAGAGAGGAAAAGAGAGAGAGTGAGAATAAGAGAGAAACTGACTGAGAGATCAAGAAAGAATGAGAAAATGAGAGAGAGAGAGAGAGAGAGAGAGAGAGTCAGTTTATAATGGTTAATATGTTAGAATGTGACAAAATCACTCTGAGAGAAGCAGACAAGTCAAAGTTTACTTCATGTTGTCACATGTTAGAAATGTCCACACAGCAGCAGAATTAAGGTCTATAATACCTCAGAACAGTCACGTGGGCAATGAGTGCAAGCACTAAAAAAAAATATTGCATCAGCTCTGTTAAAAGGCACATTAATTTTGTGGGTTGTTCAGGAGCTGCATTGCTGGAGTTTGCAGAACTGTGCAATAAATGGGAGATTTCTGTGAAACAGATTTCTCATGATCAGCCTTGGGGCACTCTGGGGTTGGTCTGACCACTTTACACACATCTGCATGCGAGCCTGCCTGTGTGTCCAGTTCCTCAGAGTAAACCTGATTACAGTCTGCAGGCCAGACATACAAGATACAGCCAATTTATACAAGATACAGACCATGAAACACTATTAAAAAACGTGCCATTTCTAGACCAATAAAGAATTACACTACAGGCAGGCCATTAAAACTCACATCAAAGGCCGATCCTGGAGAAACTGTAATTAGAAAGCCAGTTATGTGTCTTATGAACAACATCCACAGAGCACAACGCCTAAACCAATAATGAAACCAATAATGCTTCTCCTGGGCAGTTATTACTCAAGTAAGAGTAAAAGTATCTTTCCAGAAAAAAAGTATCAAAAAGTACCAGGTCAAAAAAGCTGCTGAGTAATGTTAACAGAATCAGAAAACATTACTGATCCCGGAGAAAACTGCTTATGCAATGACTGCACTGACACACAGAGACAAGGACAATATAAAATATAGTATAAAGTCAAAATAAAACTCTGAAAATACTCTGTACTAAATACACTATGCTATATACACCAAAAGCTGTGGTCAGTAAGAGAACTGCAGTGGGACGTCTTTAAACATCCAGTCTCTGTAAGAATCAGTTCTGTCCCCTTTTAGGATCCTTCTAGAATAAAATAAAATGTTAAGCTAATTAATCTTACCCCACAGATATGCGTAAGTAGAAGTAAAAAGAATTTTTTAGCATTAAATCACATTAATGCTATATATAAATCAAATCAAATCAAATTCAAATTTTATTTGTCACATACACAGTCATACACAGTACGATATGCAGTGAAATGCTTATACGACC
>JBBPCZ010000156.1:4996652-5016729 GCA_037974445.1 Brycinus macrolepidotus | reverse complement strand
CAGAAACTCCAAAATCTTGTGGAAAGCCTTCCAAGAAGAGTGGAAGCTGTTATAGCTGCAAAGGGGGACCAACTCCAGATTAAAGTCTATGGATTTAAAAGCAATGTCATTAAAGTCCCTTCTGGTGTACTTTTGTCCATAGATATATATATTTATATATATATATATCACTGAAATCAATAATTGGTCAGTTCAGTTACTAGTACTTTACGGGGCACAACTAAAGGTGATATTTACTCAGTGGACTGAACTAGCAGTTATATCAGGGTCTGCTACCCAGAACACCCCAGAAATGCTGATCTGTGGGGGCTACACTCTAACACTATCCACAGCAACGTACTGGTTCACTGACTCCATCTCCTATTACACTGTGTCAAAACTTCATGATGAATGGAACAATAGAAATGGGCCAAAACAACTCAGAAGAAATGTCTTGTGACATTGACTTACTCTGAAACTCTTTTTCCTTCTCCTGAAGTTACTTTATTTGTTCAGACGGCACTGATATAGACCATCAGTGCATGAAACAGTGCCTTTAGTTCTTCCCATTTTACTTCAGCTAGAGGTTACTTCTTAGAGGAGCTTATGCAGTAAATTATACAGTAAATTGTTAAGAATGGACATAAATTTACAGCACAATAAAAATAACATATTGTGATGTAAAGTAAAGTGACCATTTGTCGTACGTGAACACACCACAGCATGAACAGCACGAAATTCTTCTTTGCATTTAACCCATTCACCAAGTGAAGCAGCGGGCAGCCAGGAACACAGCACCCGGGGAGCAGAGTGTGGGGACGGTACCTTGCTCAAGAGTACCTCAGAGGTGCCACTAGCAGCCCGGGGATTCAAACACCTGAATGGTTAATATGCCAATATGTTTTAGTGCAGGCCTCATGCCACTGTTTCAGCAGTTCCCGACCGAGGCGATACACCCCGTTTAAACAGATTTGTGGTGAAATAACCCGTGATTTGGGGAGAGCAGCCTGCCGCACAGATACGAAAGCCAGGCTTTTGAAGAGCTTAAAGCTGACAAGCTTTCCATTTGAGCAATGCTAAATCAAACCTGCCACACTTCTGTCAGAGCCTGGAAAATAAAGAGCAAGAGCTACAGAGAGATATGACACACACACACACACACACACACACACACACACACACACATACCCTCTGCTGCAAGGCTTGAAAGAGCACGAATGATGTCATTATCAGACTGTTGCAGACATCTTGAACTGACATGAGAAAACGCTGAGAAAGATAACTGTCTCCTTGTACTCAAATGACTGCTCGCTGCCTTCATCTAAATCTAACGTCATTACACTCTTCATCACCCCCCTCGCACTCGGTTTATGATAAATTACATCTGTATCTATCTCTGTGATACATCAGTCCTCTGGCATAGTCAGATCAAAGTTCTTTCATCTGCAGATTAATTCTCCGCATTATAAAAAGTCAATCTTTTTATGTATATTTGCAATTTTTTGTATATACATCCTAAACTACCACAGTCTACAGTATATAGTAAGTTAATGCACATTCCTTTGAATTGTAATGCACATCATTGCTGTCATAATGTAAAATAACACTTTATCCTCAAATGTTAAAGCAGTTAACATCACGGATATCCAGACTGTGCAAAAGTCTTAGGCACCTAAGAAAATGATACTTAAAAGCTGTTTGCTACTGGGCAGTAGTGTTAAAATACTAATACTACAATCAGTACAAACAACATTAATACAGTAAATAGTGGTTTTATGTATGGCAAAGTGTCCACTTAACCTTTTCCAGACCTCTTTCCACTTGCAGCTCCATCAAATCCCTGGGTCGGCTCTTTTTATTTCATTAGATTAAACTAGGTGTGTTTCTTAAGGAATTTTATAAATCCAAACAATTACTGGAGGCATCGAGCAGAAATCTGGAACCAAACCTGTGTTCTTCTAACCAGCTCACAAAAAAAACAACTACTTTTTAGAAAAAAAAATTTTTTTTACTACTTTCTTGTTTTTTTACATTTATTCTAATGTTCACTAGTGTTTTTGCTGACAGAAGGAAACTCACTGTTGATGTAAATGGCTTCAAAAAATTGCATAGACTTGCACAGCCAAAGACTTTTGTAAAAGTACTGTTTATATAAGAGGTCTCTAATGACTATGCAGAGTATTTACATTAGTATTAACTGAATCAGGAAAGACTTTTCTGATTCTGACTGTCATAAAAATTACATAAAATGTAATCCATCAGTGAACACATCACCGACAGACAGACAGACAGACAGACAGACAGACAGGTAGATAGATAGATAGATAGATAGATAGATAGATAGATAGATAGATCAGAATCAGAAAACTTTATTGATCCTGGAGGAAATTGCTTATGTTACGACTGCACAGACACACAGAGACACAAAGACAAGAACAATATAAAATATAATATAAAGTTCAATTAAAAATCAAAATAAAACTCTACAGAAATACTCTAAAAATGCTTAGTGCTAAATATACTATTCTATATACACAAATGCTGTTGTCAGTAGGAGAGATGGATATGCATACTATAGATAAATAAATAAAAAGCCAGGTGAAGTATTTTTCTAGTGGTTTGGAGTTGTTCTCTATACCAAGTCTGTTATTGTACGTAATAGGGACATAAGCAGTGATTTGGCACATGATGAGACTAATGCACATAATAACCAATTGCACATAATAATAAGATATTGTACGTAATCATAATGATTTAGCAAACAGCGGTGCTACTCAGGTTCACTCAGAGCTTTGAGAAGAGGAGAAACTCTGAAGTGGGTCCATGAAGCTCGCCTCTGAGGAAATTGTACTCTCCAGCACTGGACGTACTTTTTCTTCCTCTTACCTGCATTTACCACTTTATCTAGGAAGAGTGCCACGTTTATGATTAATGTATGAGACATGGGCGAGCTGCATTCTCAGCGCTGAAGTATCAAAACTCTCCTCCATTTCCAATTAGCTGTGCCGAGATACAGTGGCAGGTTCAAACAGGCCCTCCTCATCCTCACTTAGATAGTGAGACAGGCATGCAAATCTCCGCTCGGACTTTCGCTGCGCTGGCGAAATTCACTCAGCTGCTCGTGGAGGATGTGTCTGCAGTTAACAGCGGCTGGGAGAATGAAAATATTTATCTTTAATAGCAAAAAGGGGATGAAAAAAGAGGGGGAAAAAAGAGTTTTTGTGTGAAGTGGTGCATCACTGGCTTGCTCTTAGTCTGAACTTTGTCAATATTATAGAACAGTAGTATATAACAGTAGTATATAAAAGTAATACTGCTTTTTTCTTAATGTGTGCTACTTATGATGCCCTTTTGTTTAATGCACTTTCAGTATAATCTGTCTGGAAAGATAAGGGTTTGTTACTTTTTGCTTAATGAACCTTTTAGCTTATCGCTTATCACACCTTTAATCCCATATAAATAATCTGAAATAAAGGTTTTGGTTATAAGGCAAAAAAAGCAGCTTTGCACGGAGGCCACTGTTACCCATTGGTTTCAAAGCGTAACCCTTAGAACACAGGGTGTATTAGTAAATTCTGATGATGTGGTGCCTGTCTCTCACAGAACAAGTTGTGGGAGTGTGCTCTGACAGTACAGAGAATGAAGATCGACGGCCGGTGGTTTCTGGTAGGTAGACCCTAGAGGGAATTTCTGGTAACTAGTTCTTCAGTATTGTTTCTGTTCTCCTCAGTCTTTATTCAACACTGAAAAAGGTGATGCAGTGAATTTGATGGTCATATATTTGGGGTGAGGGGTCCCCATCAATGCCTGGAGGTGAATGAATTGTTCCTCCCAATAATTTATTCACAAAACACGTCCAGACTTTGCTTTTAAACCCTTAGAACTCAGAGTGTATCAGTAAACTCTGATTTCAGTAAATATAAATGGTGTAAAACAGTCTAGAACCGGTCTTTGCTCTCCTGCACGCGCGCCGCTTGCTGCTCTTTCTCTCGGCGTGCCGCCGCTCGGACGCTCTCCGGACCCCCTCCCTCTGCGGGTTTTCCCCACCCACTTGTGGGCAGAGACTATCCTGAAAGTTCTCACAGGTTCAAAGATCTTATGTTTTTTCTGTTTGTTTCAAAGACCTAAAATAAAAGAAATTTGTTCATTTTTGTTCTTTATGTTCATTTGCATGTAGCACAATTTTTAAAACTCCAGTAGTGGTTATTATTATTATTACATGTTTTTTAAATTACAATAACTTTGGTTCTACGTGACATAGGAACACCAAACAAAGCTCAGCATGATGTCTGACACCTTGAGCATCGACACAAATCGGGGGAACTTCAATATAAGCAGTTGTTTTGCCATGTGACGAGGATTTACCGTTTGTTGCACTGCCACTTGTGCCGTTTAACTGAGCTTTAATCAGTCTTAGTCAGTGAGGAAACAGAGCAAATAAGGCAGGGTCCTGCAGTCTGCTGCTCAGCCTTCGAGCTTCCTCCTCTCTGATGGCCCACACTGACAACACAGTATTATTATTTCAAATTAAGCCCCCCAGCACTGTCGTCCAGCGCAGCAGTCTGACTGGGATTGATGGAGTTCTCCAAAGCCAACATGAAATAATTCACACGGTGTTGCTTGGTTTCCACACAGGCAGCAGCGTGCTTCCCTGGGTAATGTGTTACCTCTGCTGCGTGAGAGAAAAGTGTAAATAATTCAGCATGTCCTGTGCCACACATATGAAATATACATGCATATTTACAAGCTCGCGACAAGCTAAAAACACAAATGAATAATACAGGCCTTGGATGTGTTGGTCTGCATGGAATTGCACAAACAACACCTCGAGAAGAGATACTGTGTTTACTGTTTTTCTGCTAGTTACTCTGTCGTTTTGTTACTAACTCCAAGCGTTTTGCACTTCTTCACCTCACAGGCACATCAGTGTAGCATCAGGCCTCAAAATGCATGAATTCACCCTATACAAGTTTTCCTTCAAACCACTGACACTGACTGAGGAACATCCTGCAGACCAGTGGCTTTCAAACCAGCCCACCAATATTACCCCCCAATGAGGGCCATCTGTGAGGCCCTAAGGAACAGTCAATCTTTTTATGTATACATTTTGTATATATTTTGTATATTATACACCACAAACTACTAAATTCCACAGTATATACTAAATTGATACACATTACATCGAACTGCAATGCTCATCATTGCTGTCATGATGTAAAATAATAGGTTATCCTCAAATTCTAAGCCAGTTAACAGCACAGATATCCTGACTTAACTTTAACATACTTAAATATTCAAACTATATATAAGGAGTCTCTAATAACTGTGCAGTTACACATTGTCAAAAGATGTGTCAGCATCTACTGGTGATGTATTCAGAAGGATTACAGTAGTGCAACCTATGCAATTATGTAATTAGGTTTCAATTATGTAATTAGGTTTCAGTGCAATTAGGTTTCAACTTCAGTTTGTACTGTAGTTGCACAAGCACCATGTGTTATTACTGCTTTTACATCAGTTATGATAGCATAGTTTCTTTTACATAATTACACATGTAATAGGGGATGGGCATTTGTGTTTGTATGAACTACCTGAGGAAAGATTTTTATTATTCTGACTGACAAATAAAAATTACAAAAGTGTATGATTGTGATTCATCTTTAATCACTGTTATTGTGATCACTATTGTTCTAATGTCTTTCTGTTACTAACACCTAGCGCTTTGCACTTGCCTCCAACGATGACCATCTATGAGGCCAAAAGGAACAGTTTGAGAACCATTGCTGTACACGTCTGCATTCAAAATCACTCATAAAATCTTATTTACTGTCAAAGGATCATTTTCAGGACATTTGCCCTGATAAGAACACACTCAAAATGTAGTTGAATGCAATTGAGTGCTACATTGTCATTACTACAAGGAAGATTTTGCTGCTTTCTTTGTCTCATCAGAAATAAATCATCTTCTTATGTGGAAAGGAGGGAAGGCTGACTTATGTTTTCTACCCCCCTCCCCCTCCCCCCCGAACACACACACACACACACACACACACACACACACACACACACACACACACCCCTTTAGGAGACATAAGGAGTAAAAAGAAAAAATCAGAAGTTTTTTTGCTTTTCAGTTTTCTTCTCTTTAACAACCTTATGTTGTACAGGTTCATTTTTAAGACAACCAAGTTTTCTTTTGGATCGAATGGCTCCCTCGAGATCTGATTATCTGAGACACATAAAGATCAGCGCAGTGAGACAAAAATGGATTTTAAGATCTTAAATTGGGATCGGGCTGAGATTTGAGGGAGGATCTTTCTTAGGAACTGAATTTAAGAAGTATGAGAAAATGGTCAAAATATCATATTGAGGAAACTGAGTTCAGTTACATCTACCAGAAACAGGCTGGATAAAGAAGAGTCTTATTTTTGACTTTTCCTTTCTTCTGGGTTGGGACTCTTACTTCATCAAAACTCACATATGTCCAGGATTTTTGGGGAGGTCATTGTTCAGGAGCTCCGGTTTCTCCCACAGTCCAGAGACATGCGTGTCAGGTGAATCGGGGATTCTATATTGACCGTGTGTGTGTGTGTGTGTGTGTGTGTGTGTGTGTGTGTGTGTGTGTGTGTGCCCTGCGGTGGAATGGCGCCCCGCCCAGGGTGAGTCCCTGCCTTGCGTTCATAGACCCTGGGATAGGCTCCAGGTACCCGGGACCCTAGTAAGGTTCAAGTGGTTACAGAAAATAAATGAATAATTTGATTTTTCAATTACATTGATAAGTGTGCTTGCTCAAGTCAAATGGCCTTTTACACTTTAATGAGTCAAACTACAGCTTCTTCACCCTGACTGGTTCTGATCTATACACTTTCAAACCCAAAAAGAATTACCTCATTTATAACATATGTAAATATTCACTTTCATAAAATGGTTTGTAGACGCCAGCTTGTCCAATGTTTCTTCTAAAATCAAGGGTATTAAATGGAGTGTTTGCCCTCTCTACACTTCTAGGAAGATTTTGCACTAGATGTTGGAACATTGCCGTGAAGATTGCATTCAGCCACAAGAATAACTGTGAGATCAGGTACTGACATTGGATTAGTTCTGTATCACAAACCCCACTCCAACTCATCCCAAATTGGACGGATGGAGTTTTATCTTTCCAGTTCCACTGCTCCACAGTGCAATGTTAGGGGGCTTTATACCTTATCTACGTCTGTCAATCAGTCTATCTGTCTATCTGTCAACTTACCAAACTACATCATAATCACTTACAGGAGCGTGAGAGCGAAGGGCAATGCCAAGTTAAGCAGTTAATGTTCTTCATCATTGCAACCTTGACATTCAGTCAAACGTTTAAAATACTTTGACAAATGAACCACTAATAGTCAATTTATCCATAAAGCCACAGCAGTACTCCATCCAGTCACTGTCATGTTATCCACTGTACACGTCATCCAGAAAAAGAGACTGAGAAATGAAATCCAAAGATGTGACTCTATGACTCTAATCCAACATTGTCTCTATGTCACTATGTGCATGTTCACACCTGCCGATGACAATAAAGTAGCCTTGAACCTTGAACCTTGAAGTTCAGGCACACATAACCAATTACCTTACAATTAAAACCTCTGAATTTTGCATGGTGGACAAAATTCCACACTCACGTAACTCAAGTGTAGACGTAACTCTACTTTCTTATTAAATGCTCCAGTGATTTACTCCTCCTTCATCATGTTTGTAATTTTTTATTTCATTTGTTTCAGCTGTTATTTTTCTCTATCATCTAACATACTGTTTTCCGTTGTACATCAATTATGGTGTATATTGATTAACAATTTATAAATAAATAAATAAATATAAATATAAGTGATTTGATTTGATTTGAGATTTGATTTGATTTGATGTTCAATTTTATTTGAGATTTGGTTTTGATGGTTTTATTTTTTTTGCACATTAGCATTACATTACACAGGATTTCCAGAGGGCCCAGATGAAAGGGTGGGGAAGGTTTGCTTGTGGAATTGAATGGCGGGGTTTTAATCCAGATGCCTGGGAGTCTTTTCACAACATGCTGATGGCAGAGATGGCCTGACAGCTATTTTTAATCCTCTTCATGCTCGTACGCGAGTGGCACTTGCACAGATGTCCCTTCAATAAGAATAATGTCAGCACTGTCGGCAAAGCTTCCACACGTTTCCGAAGTGCGCGCACACACACACATACACACACACACACACACACACATACACACACACAGGGAGAGTGAAAGTTCTTCAAAGAGGAACAGTTAGGCCTAAGCTCATCAAGCCCTAAGGCCCAGGTGGCACACACAGACACACACACCCCAAATTCACCAAAGAGACACAAGTTGCAGCCACTCTCCACAGAATCATGTGAAACCAGGCTGTTCACACCAGTGCTCAAACACCTGACAGCATTTCCATGACAGTGTGTTCTTTATTGTTTAAACTACAAACTAAACTATACCCAGTTCATTAGCATGAATCTAGCATAATTTAATATAAATATCACTTCATGCACATTTGCAATAAGTGCCCAACCTCTCTGTGATGTGCTGCAGTAGTTTTTGTCATTGCTCATTTGGTCTGGACCTGGTTTACATATAACCTAACTATTGGCACTTTTCCACAGGCTCAAGGAACCGTACCATACTGTGAACAAACGTTTTTCCATCATAAATAAAACGACCCGTACCCGAGCCGTACCTGTGCTGCCTGATGGCAGGGCCAAAAGCGGGCCTCAGCTGTGCTGACTGCATCACTGCTTTTTGATTGGTCAAAAAATGTTGTCATGACAACAAATGGACTTGGAAAAAGGCTATTGTTTTTTGCCTTATATTTAAGCTTTCATTGGCATTACCATTCTGAAAATGGATCATGAGCATGTTGGGTAATTCTAAAAAGTGTGGTAGAAAAGCATCTCATTTTGGAAAGTTCATGTGCCCAGTTCATTTCTCAAGCATATGTCACTGTAGAACAAAGCCTCCAGAGATGCGCCTCTAGAGTGGTGCTCCTTGCCTGACCTGCCAGACTTTCAAAAAAGAGTCTCATGTGGTCTCCCCTTTCATCTGACCCTCCAAGCATTTAGTTATTTTTATTCTGCCCTCTAAGTCTAAGGATTCAGATCAAAGCTCTCAGGGTCCAAGGACTGTAGCAGTGGTCACCAGTCTTCTCCACAAAGGGCTGATGTAGCTGCACGTTTTCATTCTAGTCAAGCAAAACTACAGCTGATTCCCTGTTTAATCAGTTGGTCTTAGTCTTCAGTCGGTGAGTTGTACACCCTTCAGCATTAACACAACTCACAGTAAATAACATTGACTCGTTACAATGACACCTGTCTGGAGGTGGGACATATAAGGCAGCAAGTAAATAATCAGTTCTTGAAGTTGAGCGTAAGGATTTGACAAGAACCAAACTGTGATGGTTAGATGACTGGTTCAAAGCATCTCCAAAACAGCAGGTCTTGCGGAGTGTTCCTAGTATGCAGTGGTCAGTACCTTCCAGAAGTGGTCCAAAGAAGAACAACCAGTGAACCAGTGTCAGGGTCGTGGGTGGCCAAGGCTCAGTGATTTGCTTGGGGAGCAAAGGCTAGCCTGTTTGGTCTGATGGGAAAGACAAGGTGAGGCAGCGGAGGCAGTCTGATGTTCTGCTCTTCTACAAACTAGTCCAATCCATGGAGGCCCCATCTTTACAGGACTTAAAGAATCTGTTGTAACATCTTGCTGCAGAAACCACAGCACCTTTAGAGGTTTTGTGGAGTCCATGCCTCGATGAGTCTATTTTGGCAGCACAAGAGGTACCTAAAAAATATTAGGCCCTTTCTGGATAAGATTAGGGACATCTGGATTGCAGTTTTTCTTACTAGAACCTCCTAATGGTCAAGGGTGAAGACAAAGTGGTCAACCAACCTGTTACAGTTGTGTGCAAATGTTTTGGCACCACCAGTCCAATTACTTTTCCTTGATTTTCTATATTTATTTCTGTTAAATTGCTGAAATGAACACACTGGGGAAAACATAAAACGTAACACGTGTGGCACATTTGATATGTTTTGTTTTCATGTTTCCAATATGTTAAACTCAGCAAATAAATATAAATTGTGCTCTCCTTTGCAGAGGAATTGCCACATTTAAGTTTGCAGGATGCGCACTAATCAAAACATATAATACACTGTTCATACACTGTTAACTATCAGATATCAGGACAATAAAACTACATTTCTGTGAATTGTACATTTTTATTTAACAGAATCACCACGGTTGTTGCATTTGTTGCTTTCTTTCATCATTATCTGAATTCCAGTTCCTGATGGCCTGATACATTTTAAGATCTCCAGAATTCAGGTGGCATGCTCCTCTATATCTGATTTATTCGACAGCGTGTGCCAGAAACAACAGAAGCCGACCATAAACTAGCCCCCTCAGGACATTGTTGCATTTTACAGCGTTACGAGCACTGCCACACTGACACAACAAACCCTTTTACCCACACCCCGCTCTACTTAGTTCCCTTCCCCGTCATCAGGGAGGACATTAAAAACAGACGTATCCAGAAGCAGGTTGGGGCAGCGAGCCCCCTGGGAGTCTATGCGTTAGTCACTAGGCTGAGACAGCGGACAATTTCAAGCCAGAGGAGCAGCCCTTTTCCCTGAACCATTTTCACCAGCAGGGGAAGGTAACTGCAGGATCTCAGAGAACCTCTGGCTACATAAACAACACAGAAGGTCTGTCACTTCTTCCGAGGACAGAGTTATTCTGTCCTTCAAGACAGCTCGCTGCTGAATAATTTATAGCCGACTACAGCAGTTAAAGCTACATTTCTTTTAAAGCCAAACCACCAGCACCTTGAGCACCTCAGGCTCTATCACAGTCATGAACCAGAGAGGAGAGGGAGAAAGAAGAAAAGGGAGTGGATCTGTATGATTAAAAGAATGGAAAGTAGCCGTTATTTGTCCTCATGCTATGTTATCAGTATAATGGTCTATGCTGTTGCATGTAATTGCAGCATCCAGCATTATTTACGGTTCCTCTCTTTCACGCTTAATCAGTGGTAACCGAGCCCAAGGCCATGACAAAATATCATTTTACATAGCATTTACATGGACTAGAGGATGTCAGGAAATGGGATTTTGGGCCCGTCGGCCAGCCTGACCTAAGCAGAGTAAGTGAAGCGAGCTCATTTAGCAGGGTGACGGACCGGAGCAGCTCGGAGGTGAAGCATGTGCATATTCATTAGAGGCTTCATGTCTGTAGGAAGACAAGTGCAAGTGAACAAAACAGGTACGATTTTTAAAACAGGGATGACAAACAGGAAAAACAGAGTCTGATGTGAAAACATGGAACCTGGGCTAAGAGATCAGAAACAGCGTATTGTCTCTTATTGAAATTATAATCATTATGCTTTACAATAATTTACAACAACACTGAACTTCCATATGAATTAAATATTGTGCTTCTAAATAATATATAAACATATATGGAGATAACAAAATAACCTTTGATTCCAGTTTCTGTCACTGACTATATAATTGAGGTTAAATAGGAAAATAGAAGTTCAATTAGAAATACACATGAACATTCATTCATTCATTCATTTTCTGTAACCGCTTAATCCTTATTAGGGTCGGGGGTACCCGCAGCCGAGGACTCAACCTGGGCGGGGCGCCAGCCCACCACAGACACATGAACATAAGAACATAAATTCAATGTAAATGCTGCATTCATAAACTGTGTGTTATATATTTGTATTTTAAATGTTTGTGCTTCTCTTGCTCCAAAAATACCATCGCATTCAGTATGAACTTGCAAAGAGTTGGACAGTTATTACCTGATTACCTGAATTTGGTGCACTGGAGCAAAGGAAATACTGAACTACATAAAAGCTGTGGGATTCCAGGGATGGGAGTGAACAGCTTTCAATTCAAGGTCATGATTCTGTTTCATTTTCACTATTTTTTGTGTTTAAAATATATTGATTTTTGCTGAGCTCTACACTGATTGATTTGAATCCAAAAATGCATGCCTCTCTTGTGGCTATTCTGCTGGTAAAATGGAAATTAACTCAGATCTTTTAAATGAATATATTCAAATATAGTATTGCTTCTCCATAATTCTGTAAACAGCAATAGACAATATGCAGCACAGATGTCTAGATTCTATCACTCACGGCGATTTCCATGAAACATGGCAAATGAAAGTCCCTTGATAGAGGCTGCGGGGTATGTTGAATTTGATTCACTGTTTTGAACTTTTATTTTCGAAAGTGCGCTAAAATCATTACACCCTCACAGATCCACAATATGGGTACTCAGCTTCATCCATAAAAGGTTCTGTGGGCCTCAGCAGGAGAAAAATCCATTGTGCCTACTCACATATGGCAGAAAAATAAGAAATCTTCAAGCGTGTGCAGATATTTGTTCCAGTCATGCAACATCTGAAACCAGAGGTGCTCGTCTTTTTTGTTAAGAGCATGGGCTCTTTAGTGAAAACAGGTGGTGTTGCGCAAAGTTTTTAAAAAATACTGTTTGGCCACGATTAAGAACTATAACTTAGAGTAAGTATCGAGCGTAAATATGCGTGATTTCAGCCTTCCGAGAAATATGAGAGATGGTTTGAAGGCACTCTATCATTCCATTAAAGGAAGCTCGAGTGTTAACAGGCAAATGCACATCACATTAGCAACACTCGCTGTGCTCTGCCTCCTTGTGAGCCTTATGGACAGTTACTTTAATGTCACTTAATGAGAAAATCTATTCTGAGAGGACTTGAAAATTCAGACTTGCTACTCAGGAGTGAGGAGTGATATAATGATTGCTGTGCTGCATCGTTGATGAGTCATAGAGATAATTTAATCAACTGAAAAAATGAAGGGGGCGGGTCTTTGTTAACAAGTTCGTGCCATAACTCGGTGTATCCGGGGAGAACACTGCAGATATGACTTAAATCCCAGCTTACATTCCAAACCCTGCTGTGGAGAGTTGGCCTCAATGCCATTTCAATTCATTCGGCTCTGGTGGGCCAGTTCAGCTGACAAACTGCCATTCACTGACACCTACGTTTCAGCAGATTCATCAGATAATTAATTTAATGAATTAATCTCTGACATTGGTCGTGAATTGACTGCGCTGACTCCACTGTCATTACGGCGAGTCCTCCAGAGTGCAATTGGCCACGCTCTCATTATTAAGGATGGATGGCAGGGATGGATGGCTCCACACACCAGCCAGCTAAGAATTAGTGCAGAAGGCATTTAGGAACGCAGTGCAGTCAGAAGTTCAAAACGCCTCAGTGGCAGAGCAACGTAGCAAAACATCGGATTAAAATTAACTTAATCTAATCCAGCTCTGCATGAGCTTCACATACTGTGGAGACTGTACAGACACAAACAGTGCAGTCTCACTGTGTACAATATGAAGCCAGACTGTTGATACGAAGGACGTCAAATAATCCAACACAGTGTAAAATAGTACATGACACATAAGACCCACAGATTGCCGCATACAGAGCCATTTGGCTGGTATCTTGGATTGTTTACCTGCGAAAGCCTCCAGTCAGAGTGATAGTGACACCTGAATCAAAACAGCTGGCAGTCTCCTCAATAATACAGCCCACCGCTTTGGCCTCAGCAATGGTTACTGGCTTGGAGATGTCTTCATAGTACAGGAATCCTGGCAGAGGAACAGATGAATGAATGAATAAAAATAGACCACTTGTTAATTCTAAAAATGAATCAGAGCACAGTGGGTAGGTGGGATTTACAGTGTCCCCCACAAACATTGGCCTTCCTGATAAACATGAGCAACGCAAGCTCTAAAATAGACAGTCTTTGCTCATCCTGTTGCTCTTTCATTCAAAATATTAACAAATATGTAAAATGTATTTGAAGTACAATCTCATCATGATAAAAATCTTTTTTCTCAAATCCACAGTTGCTGGCACAGGCTCCCTTGGCAAAGATAAGAGCTCTGAGTCTTCTCCTATAAATCTTAATGAGACCGGAGAAAACGCAGCAAGGGATCTGAGACCATTGGACCATACAGAATCCCTACACACCTGTGGAATCTCTTCTGCTTATTCCTCAGGGTTCCTTTGGGGTTAAGGGCAAGGGACTGGGATGGCCATGGCAAAAGCTTGATTCTGTGGACAGTAAGCCATTTTTAGGTTGATCTGAGGTGTGGTTTGGTTTATTGTCCTGCTGGAAGATCCAAACTTACGTATGCTGAAGCAGTCATGTTTTGATTTAACATCTATTGGTACTTAATAGAGTCAATGATTCCATGAAATTTAAAAATCTATCCAGGGCCTTTGTAAAAACAACATCTCCACAACATCATAGATCCACCACCATCCTTCACCATAAGGATGAGGTACTTTTCTGCATGGCTGTCTTTGTTTCTACACCAAACCCACCTCTGGTGTGTGTTGTCAAAAAGCAAACAGGGATTCATGGTTGCTCCTAATCACTCAGATGAACTTTAATACATAAAATTAAAATATCCTTTAGTTAGATAGGAATTTATAGAAGTACCATCTATTGGGGGACAAATAGGTTTGAGAAAAATGCTTATTTTATGAATAAGATTTAGGTTTTCTTTCAATCACTCCAAAAAAGGTTCCATATATACATATGCATATATTTGTATATGCATATATATACAGAGAGAGAGAGAGAGAGAGAGAGAGATTATTATTAGTAGTATTATTATTATTATTGTTGTTGTCGTTGTTATTATTATTATTATTATTATTATTATTATTATTATTATATTGCAAGGAAGATCAGAAGGATAGGCAATAAAGAATGTTTGAATGTTTGTCTGGGTGCAGTGTTAAACGAAACATTGCAGTAATATTATTAATAATATCACCATATCAGATTTAAACTGCTTTAGAAGTGTTGTGCTGCATCGTGCCTCTATTGTCTTTAATAATTACGTCACTGAAGGTATATGGGATTTCACAACCATTGCAAGGCTCAAAGGAATCATCTATTTCTGAATAGAGTGCTGCCAATCTGCGCTTAGCGAAATCTAGAATGGGTCACATGGGTATTTTGTGGGGAAACTGGCTTGCTTACCAGTTTTCTGAGGAGCACCACGCAAGAGTCGCTTGGAAGCGGAGGCTTTCGCCCACAGACACTGTTGCTTCCCTCCTTTAGGGATTGAGATGGCCTAAATAGAGCAGTTTAACGCCTACACAGAGTGTCAGAGCCAAAGCACTTTAATAATCTACTTCCTATTAGCAAACACGACAAATATTCTTCAGGCTTTTATATATCTGTCATTTGTGGTTTTTGTATGAAGCTCAGCAGAGATATCTGACCTTACTAATGCTGTTGTTGCTAAATGCAGTCAAATCCTCACAGCAATGTTCCAACATCTAGTGGTTCTGAAGGACTGGTGTCCAGTTTGATAGTTCCCCTCTTCAAACAAATTCACTAAACCTGGCAATTCACAGGTGAGTTGAATCAGGGGGAAATCACCAAACTGAGAAGGGAAATCACCAAACTATGCTGGACACCAGACCTCCAGAACCTGGACCACTGGTCTAGTTTAAAGCCTTCTCAGATAGGTAGAGGCTGTAACTGCAGCAAAGGGAGTACAAACACCTTATTAATATCAGAAAAAACACTGGGTGACCAACTTTTAGGTGTCTAATCAAGTCAAGTCAGATCAAGAAGGTTTCTTGTCATTTCAGCCATATTTGCAGTACACAGTGAAATGAAACAACGTTCCTCCAGGACCATGGAGCAACACAAGAACAAATCAAACAACACAAGACTACGCAAGTACAGACAGGACAACATACACAGAGTGAAAAGAGAGCAAGAGAGAGAGAGCAAGAAAAACACAAGAGCAACAAAACAAGTGCAATGAACACAATATTATGGCAGTTACTGTTGCACTGGAGTCATTAGGTGTGCAAAATGTAGAACAGAGGTGGACAGTAATAAATAATTGTACAAATAATAGCAGCAGCAGGACAGAGGATGTGCAGTATTTAATATAGAGGTATTTACAGCGGCAGTTGGGGTGTAATACGTGTGGTTTTGTGCTACAACCATTGCATATCTTCAATATTCCTTTACCTGAAAAGTTATCGACATTCACCACACCCCACTACATGTACAAAACCACGCTGGAATAATTTCCTTCCCTTTTGCAAATTTCTCATCACATTTCATTAGAGTAAATTTAATTTGCAGCAGAAACACTGAGAGCACATATAGTGTCGTAAAAAAAAAATAGGCTGGAAAAAATCCAGATCTATTCAAGCAAACAACCAATGTGCTTAGGCGTACAGTGCACCTGAGGCATCTCGTATATTTTCCGGGAAAGCTCCTCCACCCAATCTGCATAATTGTTTAGGAGCGAGCTTGTTTATAGGCCAGCAGGTTGCAAATGAGTATCTGTGTGCCTGTGAGAGTGTGTGTGTGTGAGGTGTTGTGCATGTGTGTTTGCATGTGTGGAAAACTACCAGGGCTGCCTATTAAAAATCAGTTGCATAGTGGCGGTAAAAACCTGAGCCTCATTAAACTTTCACCTCGCAACAGATTTTCATAACAATCAGCAATTAGCAACGCAACCCTCTATTAGAAACCCAAATCAAGACACAGCACTGTTTACATCTCCTCCACTTGGGCGCGGGTCAGGTAATGTAACGTTTTTAAAAAATGCAATAACACGATCCGATCATAACTCATGAAAGGCCTCATAACGGAAGCGAGGGTGGCCTTTCGCTCGCTGGCCTTTTTGGCTGCCTGATTGATGAGGCGGTGCGTTGGTGTGTTTCTAACCGAGAGCCGGGGAGCCTTGGCATTTCACTCTGCTCTCTGTAGCTCATCTTCTCAGTGCCTTCTGAATGCATGAGGTCCCATGTGGCGGTGGGCCTGTCAACGGAGCATGTTTATAGTCTACGGGGTGTAGCGCTGACCTCACACGGAAAAGAGGGAATTTTCCAGAACAGAAACAGAAAGCAGAAGACCAGACTAGAGTTCCAATGTAAAATAGGCTGCAAAAGCATGGCTTGCGCCAGGAACCAGCACGGCCCCCAGACACGGTGGCCTGCAGACAGTCAATCGGACACAAGTGGCCAAGCCAGTATCAACACAATGACGGCCAAATGATGAGTGCCACTTTGATAGGGACATTCATCACTGCTCTGTCATGCTTTCCAACTTTCGGGAGAGCAATCTGGTGTCATTTCTGGGCAGCCAAGGCAATGAAGAAGCTGACCACAAACAGACCACAATGTTTCAAGCATCACGTTGCTACTAATGAACACCCATTCACAGAAACATGCACTTTAAGGTGCTTTCAGTGATCATTCACATTCATCTCAATGAGCTTTAGTTTATAATCTGCTCCTTAGCTGCTGATATGAAGACAGTAAGCCATTTTAATTGCAGCTTTAGGGCGGATATGGTTCAGTGGGTTAGGGCTTTACACCAGGACCCAGAATCTGTGGGATGGGCTTCAGAATGAACAGTTTAAAATTGATTTATGTATGGTTATAAATTAGGCCATAACCACCTTAAAACCAATAATAAGCAGCAATAACACAAATAGAAAAGGCAACTGTCTGTAGATTTGTAGATTACCAACTACTGAGCCCATATCTATACTGTTTAACCTCAGATACTGTTGAATACTGCTTATTAATGGTTATAAATCAAGTCAGAATCACCTTAAAACCATTAATAAGCAGTAATAAGTTAGACAGGCAAAAGTCTGTAGACTGCCAAATATTGAGCCCATATCTATACTGTTTAACCTTAGAACTTTGTCTTCTCTATCAGTCAGCAGCATAACTGTCAGCTTCATCAGATATTAATATTCATCTGATGTAACAGCTCACAGATGCTCATTGTAAATGATGTGTTATTACTACGGGTGTAACATTAGCAGGGTTTCTTGCATTAGCAGTTCTTTTCAGCAACAGTCACTTTCAGTCAGTTGTGATTGTGTTTCATAAATTGTTGAAGTACTCTTGGAGAACTGGAGATTTTCATTTCCCATGTATCAGTCATGAAGTGTGTTCTCTGTTTGTCGAGAAGTCCAGCTATGTGTCATAAGTGCAATGAACTCAGGATTAGTCAGCTCTTCACAAAGTTTGCGTTCATTTCTTCAGAGAGTGTGCTGTGTGTCATGGAATTCAATAAGATGACTAAAGCACATTTAGTCTAAAACGGAATTCTGCGGCATGAACACACTTAACGTCAGTTGATATTCAGTGGTTTGATCAGATTTAACCTTGATCAGAATCTTGTGGCACTGGCACATTAAACCCCAACTGGATTTCCATGGTTTAAGTACACCTAACCTTCATCAGAATCCCATGACTTTAACTCGCTTGGAATCCAGCAGCTTGAGCACATTTTACCATGATCGGAATTTCATAGTTTGAGCACACTGAACTTGAACTGGAATTCCATAGTTTGAGCACATTTTACTCTAACAGTTCCACAGTCTGAGTACATTTAACCTCAGTCAGAATCCCATGGCTTAAGCGATCAGAATCCTGCAGCTCGACCTCAATATTTATATATAACCTCTAAACCATTTAAACCCTTTGTGAGCCCTTCCGTGGATGGTCTTTTTGTGACACAATTGCTGTCAGCAATTCAGTTTACATCTTCTGGCAAGTATAGTACAGATGTAACACATGTTCTTCATGTAAAAATGACAGCCGAATTTAAAATATTGAATTTGTAAGCCCAATTTTCAAGTGAGAGTTCAGGTTTTTATAACACTATATCTTTTTATTTGATTATGTTGGAATCCTGCAACAGCAAAAGTGCACCAACGTACACACATATGGGTGTTCACTGATTGGTAAAAACATTGGCTGGGACACAAGCCCTCTGTTACCATCACATGAGAAGCAAAGGACATTTTGCTAGTTTTTAACTAGTCTATCACTGCATAAAATACAGATCTACTCCTCACGTATATTACTGATATAAATGCACAACCCTGCCCCTACTTTGTATTAAAATAGAGATGCTTAATACACATGAATCACAAACAAACCAAAAAAAAAAATGGTCGCTAATGCCCAGCCAGAAACATGTTCTGCCAATTTCAGTATTGCTTCACTGTTATTTTATTGATCATCTGCTGTCATTAGCGACAGCTTGTGCTGCAAAAATGATATGAGGCTCTGTCAGGTGTCAAATTGTTAACACAGGCAGATTGTGAGGACAGTACAGCTGCTAGACCAAGAGAAAAGCATGTGCTGATGATATTAAATTTCCTCATTTGGCCTGAACCACCATAAAAAAGGTGTTCCCACCAGCAGCGAACTGATCAGAGAAGCAGACCAAGATCTGTGACTGGTGGAGGACCAAGATTAATTTGCTTATTTGGTCCACACCAAATAAAGTAGGGGTACAAGTACCCATCTCCCAAGTTTCTTATTGGTTCATTAAAAAAATTGAGAGAACGTGTCCAGAGCTGTTCCAGCTGTATTCTGATTGTTGTAGTTTCTTTCCAACATGTGTCATGTGTTCAACCAATTAGATGATAATAAGCAATGTGATTTTACATTTGTAAGTCTCCTGGTTTACCATTGACATGTTTCTGTTAAAGATGATCTTGACAGAGAGGCTGCTAAATAAGAGTAAAAGATGATCTCATATCAATTATCGATTTATTTATTTGGCACAGGAATTGTGCCCTCTTTGTGGCCCCAATAAAAAAATCCCCACTGGACAAGTTCTGGCACTGAATCACTCTAGTGATCTTTCCCTGACCACGGCTGTGGCGTCCTTGGTCAAAGCACAGAACCTCTTGAGATTTAGCAACACGGTTCAGTGAGTCAGGGATCATCCTTTCCCCTGACCCCAGCATGGTGGCCCTGAAAAGGTGCATTAAGTGCTCAGTGGCCTTACTGTGGACACCTTTATTTTTTTCTCCTTTCTTAAAAAAAACTCCAGTTTTTCTTTTTCACTCAAAAAATAACATGTGAAATTGACTTTAAATGTTAAAGTGTTTCCGAGCAAAGTACTCAGCTTAGTAATACATGAATAATATGCACCTAGAAGTCAAATAAACAAAGTGAACTGAGTAAAGGCAAAGC
>JBBPCZ010000156.1:4974589-4989626 GCA_037974445.1 Brycinus macrolepidotus | reverse complement strand
CACACACACACACACACACACACACACACACACACACACACACACACACACACACACACACACACACACACTAGACAGCTCAGTCAGTAGAGGTTCAGACTTCTAATCTGAGGGTCCAGGGTTCAAGTCTCATTTCAACTGTTCTGAAAATGTCTGTCCTGTCCAAATTTCTGTTTTATTTAAATGATTTAATAACTTCATTGCACAGTCTAATGTGTCGACTCAGGGGCTCATTTTACTACATGCTGTACTTGCATAACTATTACAACTCTTGAATTTCTGTCCTTATAAGAAAGTCTGTCCAGTCTGCAGCAATCTTAATTGCAATGTGTGTCGGCAATTATGAGTCTAAAACCTCAAAATCCAAACGCCATTTTAATATTTTAATAAGATCTTTGGAATTACGTGTAAAATCTGATAAGATCACATAAATAGTATGTAGCATTTGGCTCAAATAATGCCCAAAAAGTGTTTCGTTTTGTTTGTTTGTTTATTTGTTATGTTTTGTTTTGCTTTGGTTTTTAAGGCCACTGTGCATGCACGTGTCTTCACAAAGAGCTGGGGCTTTTCCTGCTTGCCGATTTATTGTATTATTATTACTGATAGAGCTTTTCCCTCTACACTGCCACCTTGTTGAGAGTAAGGAGCTTTTCCATTCCTTTTTTTTTAAACGAGTTAACTGTTTATTCCTTAATAACGTATCTGGGTATACCCATTTCCATGGAGTAACAAGACATGCCTCATTAGTGGCTTTATGGTATTACGGTGAAGATGAAGAGGCAAAGAAATATACAAAACCATCGAGCAGAAAGAGATGAGAAGATCATTTCTCTTCAACTTCACAGTATCTCCCCCCACCTTCTGAAGTCAAAACTACACGCTTGTCATATGATTCCTATATAATAATATTAACCAGAGGGGACAGAAGATTGATCCATTTCACCAGACATAAACTGTTTCTTGATTTGTCGAAAATATCATTCCCAGAAGCCTGACATGCAGCAGAGTCCCTTAATATTATGATGGACACACATTCTGACACCCAGACTTCTCTATATCTGCACTGGCTTTCTGCAAACCCCAGGTAAATACCATTTATCTACTCAGCCCTTTATTCTACTCCTGCCTTTTTTTTTTAGTTTGTTTTGGTCCAACTTTCTGTCATCTCCAAGGCATGGCAGGCACCAGAGAATTCTCAGCCCTGGAAACAGAAGCTGTTTTGTGGGCACATTTATTTGTGAGTGTGAGTCTGAAGAATGCTAGCAGTCAAATCTCTTAAACACACACTCACGTAAACGCACACACATCCGCCGCAGCCGTCCCGCGTGCCAGCCGCCCTTGTTGTTGTTGCTTTGTTTAATCACAGTGCCAGAGAGAGCAGTCACCCGTGCATAATTACCCCCAGTGTACAGCTCCACCACTAAAGGCCCACAGAGGGAGAGTAGCTCAAAAGCCCTATCTCCCAGGACGTCCCACTTAGAAGAGATAAAGACAGAGGCAGGAGTTTGTGGGCATGTGTGTGTGTGTGAGAGAGAGAGAGAGAGAGAGAAAGAGAGTTTGTTTGTGTGTGTGTTTATGTAATTCACCGAACCACAGGTGAGCCAAATCCCTCTTGTTCTTCTCAACTTTTCTGTTGAATTGTACAGGGAGAGGAACTATATAAACCACAGGCCTTTTCAGTAAATACGACACCAGCTCCTCCTTTCTACACACAGTTCTGCATTAAGCCCAAAATAGACTGTGGTCTGTTTTACATATGCAATGCAAGCTGGCTGTGAAACCAGACATGAACCCAGAAACATACACGCACACACACACACACACACACACACACACACACACACACACCGACAGATCACCATGGCTGTGAAACAGAGCTTTTTATTTACACACAACCTGAAAACCAAGCAAAGCATAAACCTAAATATAGTCTGCTCTGACTTACTCATGACTAGAACACAGTTTCGGCTGCTCCTTGTTAGAGGAGGAGGCCTGAGCAGTGTTTTTTGGGTCCACTCTGCTTCTGCACCGCCACTTGCCATGACTTATTTGACAAAAACTTCAGTTTGACTGAATAAAAGGGGAACATTTTAATAACACAGACTGAACAACATCATCATTTTAAAGCTGTTTTTTTTTTTTCAGTTTCACTATTGGCAGAGTGACTGCTCTCTCACTGAGTAGCATAGGTGACCCACATCATTACACCTGCAGTACTGGGGTTGTGGTTGCATGGTGGGTTGTGCAGCATGAGATTAATAGCTCTAAGACTCTAGTGTCAGCTCTAGCAGCATGCATGAAGGTTGTGAATATACTTGTAACAGTGCTGGGAACTTTATACTCTATATCGGTATTAAAACGCTTTCACACGAGTCACATACAGTAGAAGAGCCTCCAGCTGCTTCATTTTAAATGACAATTGGCCATTTACAGCAACAAGTGACCATTTTGTCGCCCACTAGACAGGATAAAAATAGGCCAAAAACCGATTGTGGCAATGTCCAGGTTCCCAATACTGTACGATTTATCTCCAGATATGTACAGAGATATATACAAAAAGGTGGCCAAAATCACGGACATGCCTGTTATACATATTCATATATGAATATGTGACCACAGCATTAGTGTCACATTATGATACTTATTTTTATTAACAGCATTATCCCTTTTATCAAGGACTCCTCCTGTTTTATGCTCTCCACACATGGTTTCCAAGACAGTTAACTGCCATGTTGGCCATGTGCTGGATGCTTTTGATTGTTTCGTTTCAGTAAATCTGGTTACTGTCTGGTTAACCCTTACAGTTCAGTGTTCCCTTTTCAACAGAATTTCAACTGAAAAAATATGACCAAACAGTCCAATTACGACAAGTAACTTAGCATAGAGCTGAATCACAGGTTCATTAACTTTATTAATGATCATTTAATTGTCTAATGCTATGATGCTGTAATATATTCTAAAAATATTGAGATGTTGCCACAGGCAGTGATGGATAAACAACTTGTAATTCAATAACAATCTTTTCGATTACTTGAAACATGTCGTCTAAGCTTCTTACTTCTGGACTACCCCAAATCTTGCATTTTCCCCTGTGGCTCATTAAAAGTAAAGTTGTTTTTGTATGTCCAGTGGTAAGACAGGTTAGGCTCTCCATTTGGAAAATCAAGATAAAGCCCTCATATCTCACATATACCTTGTATCTCATATCTCCCAGCACGTTCCTCTACCACACATACAGTAGCTATTATTATCTGTAATACGTTTGATTAGTAGCACAAATTGCCAGAGAAAATGGGCATTACAATCCATATGTGGAAATTTACAAAGAGAGAAGCTCATGGAGGTAGGAAAAACATGAATCAAACAATAAAATAAAACATGATAAACATATAAAACATCATGAACACAAGAGTAATAAATATCATGATAAAAATAATTGCAACCTCATTATATATTTTCTCTTTAAATCCCTTGATTTTTCAGTATTTCATTTTTGGAACTTCACTATTGCATTATTTCTATCACAGTGGATCATTTTCCAGTCTATTAGCTTTACATGATCATCTCTATTCATCCAAATTACTAACTTTGGGATGTTGTTAACAGACTCTCTGTAACTGGATTACTTTCTGCCCTCATTAGAGTGGGCTGGACCCATCAGCAGATAGCTAACAGGCTAAGAGGCTCTTCCAATAACATTTAGAGACAAATTTTAATCTCAGAGCCTTACTGAAGGAGTCACTGAACAATTACAATACACTCATTATTAAGGACTGTCCTTGTAAATGATACTTGTCACATAAATAACTTTATTCATAGTCATGCAGGATTGGGCTTGGGTGTGATCAGGTCATGGCCTGCACAGGAGTACAACATGTTGCTGCAGCACTTAGCCTGTGGTTGCCAAGGTTAGGACAATATAGAAGTTATTCTACAACATTTGTTGGAAGTGGTTAAAACTGTTCAGATTTGGTGGGCTGAATGAAACAGCCCATGGTCTATTTTTGCCATTTTAATGTACGTGATAAACAATAATGAAAATAAACAATAAACAATTTTTTTTTTTGCATATTCTTCCCAAGATCATAATGCACAGTGTGCACCAGAACACTTGTTCACTTTCCATTTAACCCAAGGAAGTCCAGCAAAGACTACATCCAATTTTACATGTACAAGTTGTTTGTGATGCTTAATAACAGCTTCATGTGGCTGCTTTAGTGCAAGACGTCCACTTTATTAGAAACCTGATCCACTGTATTTGTATGATGTATTGTTAGACCTTGTTAACACCTGGGCACTTTGTGCATCTGGAGTGTCACAATTATATCTGGCTGAGCCACATAAAAATGCGAGTGTAAATGCACACAAGACCTTTAAAACAGATATAAATCTAACAGAAGAGACCAAACAACTTCAGCCAGGTCATTAGGTAGTCAGATGAAAAAACTGATCAGGGCCCAGTTTCTCCAAAAGTGTCATATTGCTTATTTTAAATGACAGAGAGTGAGAGAGAGAGAGAGAGAGAGTTTAGTGTGATGCTCGCTCTACCATTAACGAAACATCTTTGTGCTTAGACTCAGGAAAGATTAAGGAAGACTGAGCTTTCAGGAAACTCTGAGTGGTTGAATCTTTTATGGGTCATGGAAACTTTCATGATCAGTTGTGTGGGTTGCAAAAGGTGGCCCATCATCATTTTGAAGTAGAGAGTAGCTGACAGCAGATGAGCCCCAGTCAATAACTGTGCACCTATAGAGTAGACTTATAAGGCAGGTGGATCTCATAAAGTGATCAGTGAGTGCGAGTACAAGGCAGGTGTTTGCAATTAAGTGTATGGTCAGAGTTACTGTTTCAGTTTACAAGCTTCTTAAATAATTATGATCTTGAAGATCACATCCCCAATAATCTATTGTATCAATTTCGAACAATATTTTTACCTTTGTGACAAGCTTTTTCCATCCATTGGTGTGACAGAGAGTGCAGATGAAGAACTGCATACCTACTCAGTTATATTTTAAAGTATATACTTTTAAAGTACTGTAGTGAGTCATAAATAGTAGTGAGTCATAGCTCTATTGTTATCAGGTTCATTGAAACCATCTAGACTGGACAATTAATTATAAGTGAAATAAATGTCAAGGATAGAGTAGCCTTATTCCATCTTATCTGTTCTGGTTATCAAGCCTTTCAGAAGCCTCTGAATTCCAATAAATCAGCTTCCTAAATTAAAAATGTGTGGTCTTACCCTATTCAAACTAAACTGGCACTACTCTATAGAAACCCATCAGCATGAACCCAGCAGCAGACCTTTTGCTGCTTCCTTGGTTTGTCTTTAGTATAGTCCATGGATGGCACACACATATGTGTATGCCCGTGTGTGTGTGTCTGGTCCATTTTGTTTTCTCAGCAACACCAGAGGGATTTAAAAGTGGCCAATGTATTATCAGACTGCCACTGATATCTAATCCTCACTGGCTTGTAAAATGTCAGTTTGCGCCGTTTTCAGCCTGTTTCCTGCGGTTGGCTTTAGACAATAGCTCACTGAATGTTGGGGAACTGTAGGACGCAGGACTTCAAGCTGCATTTCTGGGAATGGTGCCATCCCTCAGCTGTGTGTGACACACTACGCCACAGCGAGCTGCTGGCTGCGGTTATGCCAGCCTGCCCAAAACAACTCCCACCGCTGCCAATGGCCAGCTGTGCATGCCTGGCACCCACCAACCAACAGGCAGAAAGCAGGCCAGTATCGACCTCCGCCAGGCAGGGCTACTACCAAAGGCGTACAGAAACCCAGATAAAACAGTTCTGAAACCGGGCAGGACTAGGAGCCATGTCTGGTTCTAACAGACTGTTTAAAAGAGACTGAAATTAGATGTTGCACCGCGTTGCAATTGATGTGCAAATGTTCTCGATCTGTGAAGAGTTCACAAGTGTCATTTTTTTTTCAGGCAATCGGTTCCCAGCTTATGGAGACTGATAGATTTTCATCTTCTGTGTCATTATGCTGTCAGCATTTCTGTGTTCTTCGAAACTACGCCACATACCTTCACATTGTCATTATGATTTGCATGAAAATTGAGACACCTCAGACTGGCAGCTTTTTTAAAGAGAATTGTAAGAACAGTGAATCTTTAGGAAACGCATCAATCAAACATGTAACTAATCAATATTTACTGAGGAGAAGACTCTGTATGGATATGGAGAAGCTATGTATGGATAAAATTGCAATTCTTTATTTTTTGTTGTTTTTTTTCATTGCTGTTTAATTTCTTTCTTTGTTTTTGTTTTTTGCACTCAGTGGATCCCACCCAGCATGTATACAGTTTTAGAAAGGTTTTCCATATAAGTCCAAAGGGGGCCCAAAGTCTCCAAAATCTATACTTTTCATGGCATAAATCCATAGCCAGTTTTTCCAATAGAAAGGGAACTGCAACTTGAGAGAGCTATTACTCAACAGTTGAAACAAGAGGACGGGCCCTCCGAATTAGGATGCACTTTTTTGCCAAAAAAATGACAATATTAAAAACAAGAGTATCTAAGAGGAATGAAGATATAGGATTTAGGATTTCTGGAATTGTACCTGGAAAGTATTTTCTAATATAAATTTATTCATGTATTACTGTTGCATTTAAGGCAAAAACTGACATTCTAACCAATTTAGTGAACTTTCTTTAGTTATGCACCATATTTAACTCCCTTTAGCAAAAAAAAGTTCTTGGCCAAGACTTCCTACTTGCTTTGGGTGAGAGGGTCTTCCAAAAGCAATAAATGTAAATGTTGTGTGACATACCTCAGAGTGTTTTCCACACAGAAGCCCTTTGACCTGGCCAAGCTGGTCAGGAAGTTCCTCCTGCTTTGCCCCATTCTTCTCTCCACCAGGTAAACCGTCACCTCCCCAAACTTCAGTCCCTGTTCAGGATGAGCAGAGGTCGAATCAGGCCGCCGCCGTTTTCTCAAAAGAGTCGGGAGGGTCGTCTGAGACATCTCTGCACAATTTTGAATGTGATCAGTGGTATTTGGAGGCGCTCTAGGAATTTCAGTCTGTGACAGTAATGTTGTTGTGCTTTGAGAACGATACTCAGAAGAGAAGCCTCTCCTGCTATGGTGATGGCATCAATGTCTTATTTTGGTTTGAGAGAGAACTGGCAGTTGGCGTGGTGGAGTGTGTGTTTGTAACTTGGCAGAGAGGAAGAGAAACAGGTGTTTTTGATTTGGCACTCATTTTAACCACCAGGGTTAAGTAATGGAGAAAAATGGAGATCAGCAGACGCTGAGAAGAAAATGTAAGAGGGATTTTAATGCTGTGGGAGGGTAATTATCATGCAAATGTAGTGAAATGTAGTGAAACACCTGCTCATCCAACATTTCTTTTGAAATCAGTGGTATTAATAAGGGGTGTAACGGTTCTGAAACCGAACCAAAAACCGCGATACGAACATCCACAGTCTCACATCACAGTTCGGGAAGACAGAACCATGATCTGCCCCTGCCCCGCCCCAACCCACTACCACCTCTTAAAATTACAAAAGTCATTTTTAGTTTCACAGTTTACACTATAACACCAATAGGAAAAGCTGTATATTTTGTAATTGTGTCACATGACTATCTTGGTCTAATCACGAAGTAGCTGATCGCACTTATGCTACTCTGATGGAACTCGAGCTGGATAGTAATCCTGAGACAGCCAATGCCGTGGGCACATTCATGCCAGCAGTGTATAGTGGAGTATAAGGATGCCAATCATGCCATAGACACTAAGCACACAACTTGCCAAAAATGTTTAACAAAACTTCTTCAGACGGCAGGTAACACTTCAAATATCCAGCACATGTCAGAAGACATCATCCCGACACTGATCTTAGTGGTGCACGAAAGAAACCTCAGCAACAGGTAACTCTTGATAGTGTTTTTAAGGTGAAACTAAAAGCTAACTCGGACCGTGCCCAAGCCATTAACAAAGTGATTGGAGTTTTTATGGCACTGGAAATGCGCCCCTTTCCAGTTGTTAAAAACAATTGACTCAGCATTTTCTCCATTTGTTGGAACCCACAGACCCCGTTCTTCAGACACATGCTGTGTATGAAAGTCACACGAGTGACCATTTATCACAAATACTACAGGAAGTTGTGGTGGAGTGGAAATTTGACAGGCCAAACGCCACAATACCCGCAACAACGGACAACACCAAGAACATTGTTAATGCAGCTGAAGTGGCCACGTTCATCTACCATGTTCTTTAGTGTTCTTATTGTTCCAAACTGTAATAAATCCATAAATATTTCCCAGTTTTTCTTAATCAACCAAAAAAAACATATGAACCAAACCATGGATTTGGAGAACCGTTTGAACCCACTCTACTCTTCTGAAAAGGCTTTACACTACATATTGGACCATTGCTGTAAGCATTTGGCTGCAAGAGCATTAGTGAGGTCAGGTACTGGTGCTAGAGTAGTTCTAGATCACAAACACCACTTCAGCTCATCTCAGAGGTACTGGATGGAACTCCATCACACCTTAGAATGCAATTCTGCTGCTCCACAGACCAATAATGGGGGTTTTATACCCCTCTAGCCTGCACTTGGCATCGGGCATGGTGACCTCAGCCTCATGTGCAGCAGTTAAAGAGGCTCCCATTCTGTTGGAAATGCTGTTCTATGGAGATTGTACAAAATGTGCCGCTGAGTGTCTACGATGAACTGCACAAAAGTAGGAACAGTGTGACCAGTAAAAGTGAAGCTGTGTATCTACATTATGAAAATATGAGGGATAGAGGATGGTCCTGCTGGGCTTGTCTGACTGAGGCCTTGTTCTGCCTCTGTTTCTCCAGGGGGTTTCTGGTAACTCATCACTATTATGGACCCTCACAGCTGTCCAGTGATGTCCAGCAGCTTCTCCCCACAAGCCGCCCATATGTGGCCCAGCACCTTATCCTGTTCCCGCTAGTTTGTCCATCTGCTCCAGCCAGCTAATGAGCACATCATGGAAGATGGAACCCTTCATTAGCCACCCGATAGCCACGAAGCAGCATATGTGGGAATGGTCAGCCAGGGCCTTTCTGCACCCGTTATTTCTCTGCTTCCGTCGTCAATATTTCATGTTTCCTAGTTCTACACTTTTATTTGCTTTTTCTTCTTCCCCTTGGTCCGCTTCCCTGTCTTTTCTTGTTTGCAGCTACTGTAACAATCATCGCACTCCTGCTGATCAAACAGTCGCAAAGCCAGACGTCTCTGTGAGAGGAATAATAGTAAGGTTTCTCTTTCTCTTTCTCTCGCTCTCTTTCTCTCCCTCTACACACACACACACACACACACATATGTGTACAAATATATATATATATTGGCCAATATTTTCAGTGTTTCATTTTTTGTAATTTAGATTTAGCAACTGATTACATTTCAAAGTAATCTGACCTTATAAATGGATGGATGGACGGATGGATGGATGGATGGATGGATGGATGGGTGGATGGATGTATGAACTGGATAGGAAGGTAGGTACAAAGAAAGATAGATGGATGGATGGATGGATAGATCCATAATTAGCACCTCTTTTAGTAATTACATTTAGATTCAATAAATATTCTATACTCAAATGTTTCCGAAGACTAAAAATACAACAATAACGTTTCAGTAAATTCAAAACAGAATAATTCATGAGCTCTTTCCTCAGCCCTCTGTGAGGTTAATATAGGAGGAGCAGCGGTAGAGCAGAAAGAATGCAAAACATCATCTGATTAACAGCCACAAGACCATGGGAAGATACTGAAGGTGTTGTGTAAGAACTCCACACACACACACACACACACACACACACTTTCACTCTGCCTCAACTAAAGAGAACTACTGACTAGAGGACTTCATTATTTAATGGTGTGTGAGTGTGTGTGTGTGTGTGTGTGTGTGTGTGTGTGTGTGTTTTAAACAATGATGCTAGGACTCATTAGTTTGGTACTGTGAGGTTAACTGGTGCCACGCTGTTGCTTTTGTGCAATTGTTTGCCCACTTCCTCCCAATCCCTCATCTGTGCGCTCGGGTTGGCTTTCATTCAAAATAAAAGTCAGCCTGGCTGACAAATGGCCTAACCATGTACACCTGCAGCACAGGATAAATATCTCCATCTCACAAACACCTCAGCCCGGGTTAACCTTTCTTTTCTGTGTCAGAAGAAACAAAAGTATTTGATACAGAACTGCCTACATAGTTCATTTCTTGTATTTATTACTCACTTAATGTACAATATTTATTCACTATAACACAGGTATTCTATTGGTTAATATCAGCAGTCTACAATTACCCTAGTACTGAAGTTAATTGCATATACATATATATATATGTGTGTGTGTGTGTGTGTGTGTGTACCAGCATTACAATACACCTAAATATATATTTTTTTTGTTGTCTTTTCTTTTTTACAAAAGCCTAGATTGACACCCAACTTAAACTGCTACCACAAAACCTGGAGCATATAACTGTCCAAAATGTCCTTGTATTGTATAACATTAACATTACCCTTGGTCTGGCAATCGGCAAACACTGTTTTTAATAGCACAGATCTTTTTAAAGAAATATATTCATATATACCTTATACAGATACATAAACAACATCTAAGTTTCTTCCACACTTCCTACTCAAGTTAAATTCCCACAGCTGTGGATGTTCTCAGCCCCTGCTGTTGGTACGCTTCACATGACTACTTTAACCACTGGATGAGAAAATGTATTAGGAAGTCTATTTTCAGTCTTCTCGACCCTAATACTCGGCTAATTTTCTTTTTTTTTTTTTGAGACTAGACTATAACCTTCTTCGGAAGGCTGATAACCCACAGTGTGCTGCTCTGTTTAACCCCATCACAATGTCATGTCCTGTGGTCAGAAATGAAAGAAGTGAAAGCACAATTATAGACATGCTTAGAAGCGCATTTTAGCCATACGTGAGTCACACACTCTACCTCGATGTGTTCGGTTCTGCATCTAAGCACGAAATGAATGTTTTAAAATGAGCACACATGACCGTGCTGGGCTTCATTTCCCTTTCTCATACCATTTGATCTGACTTTAAAAGGACAATGTTCTCCCAACACACATTTGCAGAAACTCTGGAGATGTGAAAGATGCTTAGCAGAGGCCTTCTAGTAGTGCAGCCCAGCCGTGTAGTGTTATTCTTGAAGATGTTCGCAATGGTCATCCAGTGCATGGCGCTTCCAGTCAGCTTGTTCTTTCTTCATGTTTGGGAAAACTGCAAATTGTGTAAACCAGGGCTTCTGGACCAAGGCTGGAAACCACTGCGTACAAAATGAGAGCGAGAGAGCGAGAGAGAGAGAAAGACAGAGAAAGTCAGAGAGCCAATCATTGGGGCAAGAGGAACTTCCCACACTTCCCACATTATGTCAAGCTTGGTTGCGGCATACTTACAATCAACACCCCAGTCTAGCAGTTCCTGTCTCTCTCTGGAGCATCTGAATTCAACATGAGCCTTCCAAGCAGGGAGCAGTTTGAGGAGTGGAGTCCAGCACAGGTGGCCAGCTACCTGTCTCAGGTAAGTGGGGAGAATGGTTCTTCAGGACGTCTCCACTGGAACCACTGTGCGCTTGAAGGGATGCCCCAGTGTTTTTAAACCTAATTGCTATTACTGCTTTCAATTAGTGCAGGTAACAATTTCCATGTACTTAGAAAAGAACTCAAAGCAACCTTATATTACAAGATGTGCCCATTGGCTTCTGTTGTAAGTGTGTGAACAGGTATTATGTTGTTCTTCTAAGGGAGTTGAAATGATTGTCTTTGGTAATGGACCATACACTACAGATATGGCAGGTAGAGGTTAGGCTGGTACACGTTTAATAGGACTCATGTTCAGAGATGAAGGCTAGGAGGCATTTCATCTTCCAGAAGTGTAATATGGTGCCTGTCTCTCACAGAACAAGTTGTGGGAGTGTGCTCTGACAGTACAGAGAATGAAGATCGACGGCCGCTGGTTTCTGGTAGGTAGACCCTAGAGGGAATTTCTGGTAACTAGTTCTTGAATGTTGTTTCTGTTCTGCTCAGACTTTATTCAACACTGAAAAAGGTGATGCAGTGAATTTGATGGTCATATATTTGGGGGGAGCAGGGGGTGAGGGGTCCCCATCAATGTCTGGAGGTGGATGAATTGTTCCTCTCAATAATTTACTCCCAACATGTCCAGACTTTGCTTTTAAACCCTTAGAATCCAACAAATATAAACAGTCTAAAACCGGTGTTTGTTCTCCTACACGGTCGCCGTTTGCTGCTCTTTTGCTCGGCGCGCCGTCGCTTGGCTGCTCTCCGGACCCCCTCCCTCTGCGGGTTTTCCACACCCTGAACCACCCTGAACCCTGAAAGTTCTCCCAGGTTCAAAGATCTTGTGTTTTTTCAAATTCAAAAGAAATTTGAACATTTACGTTCTTTATGGGAATCTGTATGTGATGCCATTTTTAAACTTCAGTAGCGTTTATTGTTAAGTTTTTTTTTTATTACAAAAATTTTGGTTCTACGTGCCACAGGAACACCAAACAAGCATCAGTACAAACTTGAGCATCAATGCAAACCGGAGGAACTTCCATTTAAGGAGTTGTTTTGCGGAATGACGACAATTTACCATTTGTTGCGCTTTCAGCACTGACGGTGCCACTCATGTTCTAAAGATTAACAGTGTCTTGTGAATGCTCTTGGTTGTTACATATCACTTTAAAAACCATGGCTTGAACGGAGAGGGTTTTTGATTTGGGATTATTTTCCATCACATCATTACATGTGGTAGCACAGTGTTCGGTTCCCAAATGGGGGCTGGGGTGGAGGGCCCTTTCTGTGCAGAGTCTGCATGTTCTTCCTGTATGTGTTAGTTTCCACTGGGTACTCTGGTTTCCTCCCACAGTCCAAGGAATGCATGTCCGGTGAATTGGAATTCCCAATTTGTCCCTAGGTGTGAATGTGTTTTGCTGCCTTTTGCCCTATTACCACTGGGATAGGCTAAAGCCACCCCCCCCTAACACCCCCCCCCCCCCCCCCCAACAAATCTGGGTAAGGATATGGGAAATGCGGTCCATATGCAGGTAAACTGAACAGACTGTCTGTGAAAATGTAAGCTTGTTACTTACTGCAGACTGTAGCTCTGCCCTATATTAATAAGAGGAGCATGGGTTCCCCTTTTGAGTCTTGGTTCCTCCCAAGGTTTCTTCCTACAGCTTTAGGGAGTTTTTCCTCGTCTCTGTCGCCCTTGGCTTGCTCACTTGGCCTACTCAGACCTGGACTCTGTGAGGCTGCTTTGTGACAACATTGGTTGTAAAAAGCCCTATATAAATAAAATCTAATTTAACTGAATTGAATTAAGACTAATGCTGTCTGGTTTGTTAGCAGTAGCTGTTGCTTTAGTGGGTCTAGCAGTTTTATTTGCTTTTATTTACTTACTAAATGTAGAATAAAAGGATCTGCATCTAATGTTGTACCTTTGTGTCTGCATAACATCTACATTTGTCTAACTAGGGTTGCCAGATGTCCAGTTTTGGACTGGAGAGTCCAATTTTGAGCCCCATTGTCCCTCACTTTGTTGGCACTAATGACCAGAAGTTAAAACGTCCAGCTGAGTCTCACATTAGATTTGTCGAAGTAGATAAAGTGCTATGTCTAGTCCTGTCACTTTTTATCTCCACACTGACCTGTGTCAGAGAAATCTGTGTTCGAACAGCCATGAATAAAAGAAAGCCTGATTTTAATTGCTGCAGTTAAGGAACAGTTCTAGATAAAATAATAATAATGCTAAGTTGTAAGTAAGAATGTTTTGCATATTAAAATGCATATTTAATGACATATTCCACATGTACCCTTAAAACTAATAATTAGTGCAAAACACTTATCATTTGATGGATCAGGTGGTATAAGCAGAGTTTCCCTCTCAAAGCTGAAATGAAACCAGCACCACTGTGTCTGCTTAAAGGGTTGAAGGGCTTAGTTCCAAAATGCATTATAGACCAATTTCAAGAATTTTCTTGAGATTTACACTAAATATCTATGCCATTATTCGATTATATCAATACCTTTATTAGAGTTCCCAGTTCTATGTCAGCTGTTATTCTAACATAAAGTAAGACATTTGATCCTGGGGGGATAGGGTCTAAACAATATAAAGAGACATTATAAACAGAGAAATTTAACCTACATAAAATCAGAATAAGGGAAAAACCTAGATGTTCTGCATGTGGTGTGTAATATGACCAAAGCAGAAGTCGAGAGATTAAGTTCCTATCAGTGAGTAGTGAGAGTAATTTGACTACATTAACACATGAAAGAGGAACATTTGAGTTTTGTAAATGTGACGTAAGGGTATAAAGAGTAAATGAATTTTGATAATGGACCAAACCATGTCAGAGGAACAAAGGAAAACATGTTGTAGCTTGTTGTAGTGAAATCTTATGACTGATTTGTTTGAAACTGTGTAAATAGTATCGACATACCATTATGAGCAAGCTACAAAATTGGCATTTCCCACAGGCATGTAATAGCCACTTCGATGAGCAGGCCAAATGGAACTGTAGGAGATATGAACAAATACCAAGTGTAAATGTACCAAATTTCAAAATGTACATTTAAGCAGTTCTTTAGATATTGAAATGTGTCGGCTGCGGTTGCCCTTTGATGAAATTTCATGAAATCTGGCGTGCATCAAAAGAACCATCAATTCTTTTCCTCATAAGATATTGGCATAGGCTGCTGAATTTTGATTGGACATTGGTTGCAACTGATTTTAATGAGTGAGCCATATGCGACCCCAGAGGTTTTTTTTGTGAAGTTTGCACCTTTATGTCATAAGATATTGGCTAGTGAAGTGTTTTTCATTCCACAAATGAATTCCAAATAATTAACTTGTCATTCATATCTCATAAATTTTGGCAAAATGGTTGTCAAGCTATTGCCCAAAAAGTACTTGGTGCCCACAAGATTTTTTTTGTTTGTAAAAAGTAGTAGATATTTTGTGAGCTGGTGAGGAGAACACAGGTTCGGTTCCAGATTCCTCCTCGGTTCCTCCAGCC
>JBBPCZ010000156.1:4956980-4969430 GCA_037974445.1 Brycinus macrolepidotus | reverse complement strand
CTGGTGGTGCTGAATGCTGAGTGGTTGGAACTCCTTTATCTAGGCTCCTTGTATCTTTAGGCACTTTGCAGCCTAAACATTTGTTCCCATTTCTTTCATTTAATCTCCTCAATATGCCAAAAAAAAAAGACAGTTCGATAAGCATAAAATAATTTTTGCACCAAGAAGGTGATTCGAAGCAAAATATAAAGAAATGAGTGATGGCTCATTCAAGACTTTAACACAGTGCTGTACTTCACTGTTTCTCCTAGATAGGCTGTGAACTACTGAATGTCTTCAATTAATTACATCTAAAATGTTCATGACAGAACCCTGTAAGAAACTCACTGTGAAAAGTGAAAGCTTCCGTAGGTCCAAGTTGGGAATGTTAGTTATAATGGTATAAAATCAAAAGATAATCATGACAATTTTAAATGTATAATTTATATATTTTTTAACATACTCTCATAATAGAAATCCATGACCATCTTAGTTACCTTCATCATAGCAGGATAACCTTCCCTGTTTGGGGTACAATATGCCATGTCTAAATATGTATAGATGAAACAATGTGCATGTTACCTTACTGCAAAGATAGAAACACTTCATTTAGATGGTCCACTGTCAATGCTTTGTGAATGCTCAGCTTGTCTTCGACTAACATTGAACTAAAGATCTATTAAATGTCACTAAACTTTAAGCTGAATATAAAAGATTCTGTTGAATATAACCCTAAATCTAACCCTACCCTTAAACCCAAAACTTAAATCTAATCCTAAATCTAACCATAACTTTAATGCTGTTGATCCGCTGCGTTGAACCAGATAATCTATTAACAAATACAGCATCTGTAATTATCAGCAAATTTAAAGGGGACTATCAAAATAAAGTGTGATCATAATTATTTTTTCATCTGCCTTACCTGCACGCTCTCTTTATTGGTCCATGACTGTTCCCCACTCGTAGGAGGCCGGTGTGTATAAGAAGCCCTGGTATGCCAGCACCTGCGGCCGCAGAACAGCAGAAGATGCTCTGATCCGAACAGCCAAGGCAAGTCGTCCTGACCTGCTGACAGAAATAGCCAGCACATTATCCTGCTTCATTACACCAGGATGTTCAGCTCCTGCTCTGGAAGGGCAGAGTCCAATACAGATTAGTCATTTCCCTGCTCCAACCCTCTTGAACTCAAGTTAGTTACCAGTTCTCACGCATCTGAGAAGGAAAACAACCTGTGTCCAGCTGTCCAAGACCAGAACTGGACACCCCTCTAGTACATTAAAGGTGTCGTATATGTTCACTACAGGCCAGAAGTTTGAGCCCACCCTCTGGTTAAAAAAAAAAAAAACACAATGCACTGGTCTTTAAAAATTGTATTACAAGAAAACATCAGAAATACTTAAAACAAATGTAACTGAAGTGTAGTGTAACAGTATACACTGCAAGTACATGCAAAGGTTTATGTATTTTTGGAAATAACTTGCGTCCAAACCCTTCCAGCACCTTTTCAAGCCTGCAAACAGTTCTGTCTCATTTGACTGACTCTCATTTTGAACTTGTTGGTCCAGCTCATCCTTGCAGCTCAATGGGAGAACGATCTGGAGACTGGGGAGGCCAAGAGATTCTCCAAAGGTTTTGCGTTTCTTTGGACTGGATTTAATTTTGGTGCAATTTTGAAGAATGCTTGGGGTCATTATCCTGCTGAAGAATGGAAATTTGTCCTGTGATATGTAAAGCAGAAGGAATTGTTTGATGAAGAATTCAGTGATACTTTTCGTTTTCATGATCAAACACAAAGTGAATGTCAGTGCATTAAAGACGGATCTGATATGTCTCTTCAATAGTTTAAACCTTTGTAGTTAAATATGTTACTACAGACTATGAAATATTGAAAATCAGTCAGTTACATTTAAGTATTTCCAATGTTTTCTTTTTTGAAAAAGTAGCGTGTTGTTTTTTTTGTTTTTTTAAACGGTGGGCCCAAACTCCTGGCCTGCAGCATATATAGCACCGCAAGCTGTAAAGGGCATTCCATTCATTCTTGGTGTTCTGTCTTTTCCATCAGGATGGCTCTTACCTGGTGAGAAAGAGCTCCGGTGTTGACGCTCTGCAGCCATACACCCTGGTGGTGTTCTACAAAGGACGAGTGTACAACATCCCAGTGCGATACATTCCTACCACAAAGCAATACGCTCTCGGCAAGCAGAAGAACGGAGAGGAGGTAAGGCACAAAGAATAGTACGCAGGGACTGCTGAGGCCCACAGTGTTAACAGGTAGTAACTCAGACCCTGAATTACACCACCTGGTTTCAGTAATGAGTTCGCCCAATTCACTTACACTAAAAATAAATACCTGCAGATGGAATACCAGTTACACTGATCTGTTCTCAAATTGGCTTGAGTATCAACTGGAATTCTTGACAACAGATTTCTTGAAGAATTCTATGCACTGTAAATGATAAACCACATATTACTACAAAATGAGAAGCACAGGCAACCCATCCAGGGTGTTTGGTTAAGAATAAACAGTTCAGATAATGGATGACTGCAACAACACAGCAAATATTATGTAGAAATATTAAGTTCCACTTTTCGTTTTCTAAGCTGATTATCCTTAACCACCGTCGCGTGAGGTGCTGGACCCGATCCCAGCGCGCACAGAACAAACATTTTGCTTAAAAGTGTCAAAAGTTACAGTATGTACTACTTAGGAACTAACAGTTTGCTTACAATCTTTTTGCAGACTTAGCTTGAAATGAATTCATAATTTAATTAGAAAATGTGAGGCAGTGTTTCCAGTCATTTCCCACATTTAAACTCAATTCAGCATTTATAGTTTACAGCGCAGCAGATCAACAGGAATACAGGAATAAACCACGTTAAGAAACAAAGGCATTAAGGAAAATTTTAGAATTTTCAGTTTTATGCCTCTCGACCAGTCCCATAGCTTTTCGAGACTATTCATCGGAATCTCAATGTCTCAATTCCTCTTTCAGCGATTCAGCAGTGTTGCAGAGATGATTGAGAACCACCAGCAGAACGCACTTGTGTTGGTGGACACACAAAGCAACACCAAAGACTCCACCAAGCTGAGACACGTGCTGAAGCTGTGAGAACCGTTCACAGCACACAGTGTTCAAAACTGCCAGACTTCTCCAGGACCTCCTGGAATGACTCGGCTACGGTGATGACAGCACTGATCATCAATCCATCAACTGACAGAGAAGGACTGTGGAAATGAGCACTGATCAAGCAGGGAAATGCTTTCCTGCAAAAATAAATAATTAAATGACATGTCTACATTGGTTAGACGAGTGGCTCGTACTAGTGTGTATTATGTGAATACATATCCTGCGTTTTACCTCATCAAACATTAGGAGGATGCGGAGTACCTCTGAGACATAGTTTATTAGAACCATTTTTCTAACAGAGGTCATTTTTGTAATGACATTTAAGCTCAGACTGTCCAGTGTATTTCTACTGTACATATGGAACATTCATATTTTGATTTTTTTTTTCTACATTTCTGGTTGGTTACTAAACATGCAGCTGTCCTGCAACAATCAAACAGCATTCTGTGTCCTGTTTTTCTTTTTATCAGAAATTTCTTCACCAGTATGAGGTCTACAAACAGAAGAGAACACAGGGTGCAGCAGAAGCTCGAGAGAAGGCACTTGAGTACATTATTAGGAAATATTATTCACAGTTCTTCATGCTTTACAAGCATTGTCACCAGTGTTTTAATCTTAGAAAACAACAAAAAGACAATCTTTTGATCTTCAGAGTCAAAGAAAAAAAAGCCTGTCATAAAAAAATCATCTTCAATTACTTTATCTGGCTTGGATCTGAGGCTAATCCATCGGAATGCAAACTGAAATGATTACAGTCATGGTTAGGTAAACATGAGAAATGAGGAAACATTCATTTATATTAGCCTTATTCATCTGAAATAAATAATGCAAATATATATACAAATTTAAAAAAAAAAAAAAGGTTTTCAATGTAGCAATCAATAAAGATAGCTCCGGTTCTATGATTAGTACTCTGCAAAATATGAGATTGATCTTTGAGAATGGCAATGCCTTTGCAAAACAGGTACACAAAATCATTTTAAGTAGAGAATAAGGAAACTGGAAGGTCTGCAGCAAAACCACCACAGCACTGGCAAAAAATAACAGTGAACACCTTTGGTGTACTAACGTCGCTGGGTGCTAAGAATATAACAGCGTCTTGACACAGTCGACTGCGAAGGGCCCTAGTTTCAAAATATCAAAGTTTTATGACTGATAAACGGTTTCATTTCAGTCTATTTAGCAAAACATAAGCCTGAAGATTGACGCTATCAAAGCTATATTAAAGCTATATTTCTCAGTTCAAAAACTTCTCAATCAATAACAGCAAAAATATGGTAATTCATGTATTCTTGGTGCAGCCAAATACAAAACTACAGGAATGTGAATGGCAATGTATTACCTAGAGGAAAAAAAAAAAGAATCACAGAAAAACAGAAAATAAGCATACTTGCTTAAAACCAGGAAGCACTTAAAAGACCCATCTGTCAGTGCATTAATGCTAGAAATAAAGATGTAACCAAAAAGACAAATGAGAAATGCCTTAATCAGCAGGTTTTCTATGGTAGTTTGAGCAAAACATTCAATGGTTCAACAAAAACAAGTACTAGATAGGAAGGAAATAATTCAAGCTGGTCAAACTATAAAGTATTAAAACAGATTGTCCTGAAAGAAATTCTATTTGGTATTCAAATAACAGCAAAGCAACGTCTGCCCTTAACACTCAGTCATTATTACAGCTTCACTACAGCAGTGTCAAGATTTGGTCGGATCACACAGAAAAAAGGACCTATTAATCCTATTTATACAAATAATGTATGGGGCTGTTCACAGCGAGGCATTGCTAAAAAGAAAAATAAATAAATAAATAACTGTTTCAGTTGGCCCACTGTCCCTGAGATGATTTATCAAGCCAACACTACTGAGGGTGGCTAGCAGATAAATAGCAGGCAAGAGCTCAAAATCCTGATTGACATATTAGGCAACCTGTATTGCGAGTCCTGAGAACTGCACAAATAGACCGTGATTCAGACTGCCTGTCCATTCAAAACCCTCTGACACAAGTGCTGCCCACTCAAAGGCTTTCATCAGGCAATGCCTGTGCAGTGTCACAACAAAAGCTCAATGGCAGTATGGCTGAATAGGGCTATTACGTTGCTCTTCGCTGTTGAATAGCTTGTTCCAGTCTCGAGTGGCCTCCATAAGATGTCTCTGACCGTGACCTACCCACGCCTCCTGGTTTCTAAAGAGTCGACCGCAAAACCAGCATGTGAAGGTTGAGGGGTAGCCATTCGTCTTAGAGGCTGAAGGTGCCACCTTGTACTTATGACCAAATAACCGCTTCAGCTTTAGTTTCAGGATGAACCTCTCTTTGACTGTCCCTTGCGGCCACACTCTTCTGTAGTGTGAAGGATGGCAGTGGGCTCCAGGCGATTTACGGAACGTGTCACAGTTGAGCGCCTGAAGGGCTTTCAGAGTTCCCTGAGAGAGGACTACCTTCTGCACCGCCCCCTTATGCTTATTAACGACTTTCATAATGTTGGCCACTTCCGGAATATCAGTGTCTGGATGATTGAGAACTATAACAGGCTGGTTTAGGCGTGGAACTTTTATAGGCTGCGAGGAACAAACAGGCAAGAGCCTTAGGGTCCTTTCCACTGTTTGAGGAACTGGCTCCCAGTAAGGGATGGATGCTGGTGAGTCATTTTCTGGAGAATTTTGGACCAGCTGCTTCCTGGATTTAGAGATTGGCTCCTGAGATTTGGTTGTGGTTGGCTCTCCTTGCCTTTTCCGTTTCATGGCTAGCTCATTTGCTGGTGGCAGGTACAGATTAGACTGTGTGGAGTCCTCCTCTGTGGACACTTCTGTTGCTACTGGTATGGCTTTGGTTGGCTGCAGATCCACTAGTTGGGTGGACAGGCTACTGGGTTCACTTGACTGCTTTGTAATACCTGCAAATATATAGAAAAGTTTTCATGAAAGGCCCACAAGGAACTAGCTGTCATTACAATAATTTTGAAGCCTAACAATTTTACAAGGTCCTTCACAGTGCATAGCAACTTATCCTTACAAGATTTCTCTAGAGATTCCAAAGCTTTGCAACAATTGGATGGTCTTCTTAATATTCATTTGGTTCTGCGTCTTGTCGCACTTCTCTTTTTGAAATTATTACTTTCAATATGATTCACTGAATTTAAATACAGTGCCACTATTCAAATTTAAATAGTAATGCAGAAAATAAACTAAAATTCATAGGTGAGCTCACATGAATTCAAGCTGTAAGGTTAAGGTTAAAACAATTGTGAAAAACTGAAAGCTCTGAGCAAACACAGCAACACTTGTAATAAATATGAAATTATTGCTTACCTCTGGATGAAACTTCAGGATCATCAAGCAAATGGTTAACTATTGTAACTGGGAGCTCTTCTAGTGTCTGATACAGGTCTGGGTTATGGCAAGAGTCTGGTAATATTGCTGAGTAATTAGGTTCCTCGACAGTTTCAGATGTACAGCTCTGCTCTAATGGGAGAGGAGCATCTCTGGGGTCTACATTGTTTGTGTACTCATCACAACTGTCTTGGAATAACAGGCCACCATTTTCACTTGGGGAATTGAACAGAGTCTCAGTAGTATGTTTGTGCAAAGATACAAAGGTTGGATTTGTAATATTCAGCTCAAATATGGCTTCCTTCTCCCCGTTTGTAGGAGAGCATGAAACTGCACTGGACGACATCTTGTCCTTTTTCTGCTTATTCAAGTGAAGCAGAGGTGTCAGCGCTGCAAGGGCATCTTTCCCTGACTTCTTATCCATGTCGTCCAACTTAGATCTTCTCTCTTCCTCAGACGGGTTCGAGAGCTGGGACTTTAAACTTTCTTCCAAACGGCACACATTGGACGAAATACTGTAAGCCAAATCTCCATTACAACCTGAAGCATTTTGGCATGTGGTAAGCTCAGGATGGTTTTCGTGCAAATCATCTATTGCTTCTTCCTGAGAGTCTGTGTGTCCTGCTTTCTGAGACTGGACATCCACTTCTCTGAAAGAACTTTCTTCCACTGACATGTTTGCATCAACTTCATGGAGCTGCTGCATGTTGTTAGATTCAGATGACACATCAGGAGACTGTTTTTCAATGTTTGCTACATTAAAATCTTTCTTTGTTCCTGAGATAGCTACTTGTGCACCAGAAATTTCAGCGAATGCACTTTGATCATTACAGTCATTTTCAGTGTTATCTACCTGAGGTGCATCTTCTGTTGGATCTTCATGCTGCTTTTCACACTGTTTTTCTGGATGGCCAGAACTTGAGGTAGCATCGCAAAAGGAAAACATGGAATTTTTAGTGGTCTTGTTGCTCAATTCAGGACACGTTTGATCACTGAGTCTCTCATTCTGAGATCCTGATTCTATATTGTTGCATTCAGTTGGATATAAACCTGAAGACACTTCTTCGTTTTCCGGAGAAACTTCTGATGGCTTTGCTGATGGTATGACTTTAAGAACAAGATGCTTTTTTCCGTCCACCATCTTGAAACCAACCAACTTTGTAGTGCAATCAGGAGGGACTGAAATGTTGTTCTTTTCTATTAAGCCAGAGAGTTTATTCTGTCCAGAATTTCTACGTCCAAGGACCGGTGTGCTGTGCTGCTTTCCTTTTGACTGTAATGGAAAAGACCCAGCACAAGATTGAGATGTGAGCTGTGGTTCACTTTTTAGTGTCATTGGCCATTTCTTCCCACTGTTTACTGTCCTTTCCAGAAACTGCTGGGTCTCTTCTAAGGTCCTGGCTGCGTTTAGAAGTACACCATTTTCATCTAGCAAGCCTCCAGCCTTGAGAGGCAGAAATCCCGAAGATGTCCACTGAGTTTCTGGTTTTGGGAACAGAACTTTCATTTCTGGTGTGTTTATCTCATGACGTTTTGGGGGAACCTCTTTCTTTTTCCACCACTTCTTTCTTCTCCACCCCTGATAGCCACCTGTTGGTATGTGCTTCAGGAGCTCCTCTTTCTGTGGCACCTCATCACCTGCAGCCAGATGAAACGTGTTCAATTCACCATTCGTGGGTTTAATGCCTGATGTTTCAATGCTATCTATCAGAGACTCGGTGCTGGCTGAACAAGAGTGATGTACAAAAACCTTTAGCTCCTTGGTGGAAAACTTGCACTTTTCACAGTAGTACTGTCCTTTCAGGCTGTGCTGAGTTTTGCAATGCTTTCTGAGTTGGGATAAAGTTTGTAAAACATTGTCGTTACAAATCTCGCACGCAAGCCTCCACTCCTTGTGCTTCATACGATGCTGCTGGAGGACAGTGAGCTCAGGCGTTGCAAAACTGCACATGTCGCAAGGGAAAGTTGGTGGGTCTCCTTTTCCTTCATGAAAGACACTGAAATGATTTAACAAACCCTGTGGACTAAACGCTGTGTTGTCCTTGCAATCTGAGCAAGTGAATGTGAGCTTGCTGCTAGAGCTCCTCACAGTTTGGTGATTCTGGGCTTCAGTTTGGGATGGCTTCTTGGGTGGTTCTGCAACCACCTTCTCCTCTTCAGTCGTACTTTTCACAGGGGGAGATAAAGCTGAGGATTTCCTGAGTCGTAGGCGTCTTTGCCAGTTGCCTCTATAATTTTCAGTAGCTTGGCCAGCATCTTCAAGACAGCTGCCAGGGCTGGTATATTCCACTTCCATGTTCAATTCACAGAACCCTTAAACACAAACAAATGCAACAATCATGTTGGTTAATGAAAGCATGACAGTGACACAAATGATTAAGATAAACACATCTTTACAGTTTACAGTGACATGATTGCATAGTTTGAGATTTTAAGTTTAGATGTCAACATAATAGATCATTTCAAATTTCTTCATTTAATCTGAAACTGAACATCACAAGCTGGTGGATGAATTCCACAGTGTTAAGAGAAAAGCTCTAGAAATCAATGAATTATAGAGCAATTTATCACTCACTGAAATGTGAATATTACAGGTTTGTCATAGTTTGGATCTATGATGTAAGATGGCCAGTGATTTTTTTTACCGAAAACAGTCACAAAAGAGTTCATTTTAGCATGGAAAGGACAATGGCTTTCATCAGAATATTGTGATATCACAGTATATAATGTGGAAAAAAAGCTTTATGGCCAATGAGCATTTTATTAATTTTGATATTTGAAGTAACTGCACTCTTTATAGCATTAAACCAGTTACACCAGTGCTAATCAACAACCCAGTCCAGAACATTCATGCCATACGTCGACCCATACGCCTCCAGATCTAGCTTCATTAGTAAATTGTGCCACAGCTGAAAATGATCATTTTTGTTCATTCAAATTTCACTCTGAATATTGTGAGATATTGTATCGTGAACTCAGTATCCTGAATCAAATCGAATCATGGACTGAGTGTATCGTTACACTTCTAGAGTCTGTAGAATGGGAAATACTGCAAGAAAAAGAGAAATACTTTGAAAACAGCTTTTTTGTAAATGCACATGCCTAAGAAGGAATAATTAAGAACCGTTAGTACTTGCTGGAACATTAGCGTGAGTGTATCAAACCATAAACCTTGAATCATTTATCGAACTGAATAGTCGACTGTATCGTTGCACCCTTAGAAAAAACTCATCATTTTTCTTCATTCAGATTTCACTCTAAATATTGTGAGAAAAGTGAGCAGTGAACTCAGTATCATGAATCAAATCGAATCATGGACTGAGAGTATCATTACACTCCTAGAGTCTGTAAAACGGGAAAGACAGCAAGAAAAACAGCTTTTTTGTTGTAAATGCACATGCTTAAGACGGAAGAAATAAGAACCGTGAACTCTTAGTTTGCATTCAGTTTGTTGAACATTATCGTGAGTGTATCGAGCCATGAACCCTGAATCATTTATCAAACCGAATACTTGACTGTATCGTTACACCCCTAGAAAAGACTTATATTTATCAAAATTGTGATTGTGAGTCCACTGTATCATTACACCCCTAGAAAAAAACTTCTAGTTTAATCTCCTGTAGAGGGCCATTATTGCCTAAAATGATAGTTAATGTCTAACTATCAGAGAGAGTTACAGAGAGAGGCTAACAAAGTTTTAACTGGCCTAATGTTTACATGCTAATCAGTGCCGTCTTTATAACACAAAACCAAACTAAAACCTTTGGGGAATGTTTCGGAAATGCTCCCCAGAGGCTCTTACTGAGTCTGGACTACTTTTAACCAACTTTAGAGGGACTGAACTGAAATTAGACCCTAAAGCAGGAGTTAAAACAGCCAGGGGCTAAAACAGCCATGGGCTACAACGACTTTATTACAAGGCAAAAGTGGTTTGAACCGAGTTTCCTCCGGACTGGCTGCTGTAATGTTTCCCTGTGGAGTTTCGGGAGCTCGGACTGACCCTTAAACACATCTACACTTGCTTCTCACCAGGGTTTGTTTACAGAATTTGACCAAAAAAGTGAAAAGGGCTCATCCTGCTCAGCTAGCCCAACAACAAACCCCTGTTTATACCTGTGAAGCAGCAGAAGGTCAGACAGGCTTGCACTTTGCTCCGAAAAGAAATAAAAGCTTTAAATTAAGTTGTAAACAAGTTTCAGGCAGAAAAAACTTACTACAAAACCCAGAGAAAGACTCATATTTACTCGGCTAGGCTCTCCTCGGGCTCACGTAAAACTAGCCTCCGAGTTTAGCTCCTCAAACAAGTTCCAGAACTAGAACCTCTCCTGATAAATGTCCAGAACTCGAGCAAGGACCTGGACTCTCTCTGGGTGTGGAGGAACCTGGAGCAGGAGAAGGTTCTGCTCCAGTAGGACTTACGTGCTGTTCATGGTGTGTTCAGCAGCTCAGGGCGCCATGACAGTGCGGTCCGGCCGCGGTAGAGCTCCAGGCCGCCGGAGAGAGAGAGTAAAGCGGATAAACCGGAGATTACCGCCCCGCCGAGCTCCGCCCGGGTCTGGGGTTCGGGTCTCGGGTCTGAGGTTTGGTGTCCGGGCCTGGGGTTCAAGTCTGGGGTTTGGGGTCCGGGGTTCAAGTCTGGGGTCTGGGGTTCAAATCTGGCCTGCAGCGGGACACCCAGAAGGGAGCCTTCCTGTCACATAGCACCAGATCCCCCTATCAACAGTTTGTTACAGTCCTACAGCCCGGATCTAGGGCTCTGGTCTGGGCTCTGGGGTTCAGCAGGGCCCGGGCCTTCAGTGGGACACCCAGAGGGGAGCCCCCAATTCCCACAGCACCAATTACCCCCAATCAACAGTTTATTACAGTCTTACAGCTCGGGTCTGGGGTCTGGGGTTCGGGTCTGGGGCTCACCTGCAGCGGGACACCCAGAGCGGAGCCCCCTGTCACAAAGCACCAGATCCCCCCGATCAACAGTTTATTACAGTCCTACAGCTCGGGTCTGGAGTTCAAATCGAGGTTCCAGGTATGGGGTTCGGGGTCCGGGTCTGGGGTTTAAGTCTGGGGTCTAGGGTCCGGGTCTGGGGTTTGGGTTTGGTTTCTGGGATCTGGATCTGGGGTTCGGGTTTGGGGTCCGGGGCCCGGGTCTGGGGTTCGGGTCTGGAATCCGAGTCTAGGGTTGGGGTCCTGGGTTCAGGTCTGGGATCCGGGGCTCAAGCCTGGGGTCCGGGCCTGGGGCTCGGGTCATGGGTTCGTGTCTGGGGTATGGGCCTGGGGCTCGGGTCTGGAGCTCGTGTCCGGGGTATGGGTCTGGGGTCTGGGTCTGGGGTTCGGGTCTGGAGCGGAGCCCCTGATTCACACAGCACCAAATCCCCCCTATCAACGGTTTATTACAGTCCTATTAACTCTATCAACTCACCCAGCTTATCTTCACGCTTACTAAGATCCTAAAATTAAGGTTAAATTAAAATTGCTATTACTATATTGTGTGCTTAGTAAATAGTGAGTAACATACAAACATAGAAAACCTCAGTGTGTGCCAAAACCACCTGAACCTCCTTAAATTAGATTCAAGATTCTTTATTTGTCATATGCATAGTTGTACAACTACAACACGCAGTGAAGTGTATCCTGAACCGCTCCTTTTATGACTGTGCAGAGATTATAAAAATAAGTACATTTTAAAATTAAACACAAATCTGAACATTTCTAAAACACAAAAAAAGTACAAGTAAAAGTAAGTATAAAAGTAAGTACAATTTTAAATTTAAAAACACAAATCTGAACATTTCTAAAACACAAATAAAATATGTAAGATAAATTAGAGATTTTAAAGTTTTTTAAGTTAAAAGTGTAGCAGCAATCTGACAGATTCACATATGTGCTATGTGCAAGTGGGATGTTAAAGTGCATTGTGCCATGTTAGCACAGCAATGTAAACAGAGTGATGTAAATTAAAACTGGTACCTGTGTCAGGAAACTCCAATTTGTACATACGTATATATTCATTGGGTTCATA
>JBBPCZ010000156.1:4905758-4939748 GCA_037974445.1 Brycinus macrolepidotus | reverse complement strand
TGCAAAAATGCTGAGGTAGAACAGAGTTGAATGGCAATAAATAACAATAAATAATATATGCAAATATGGCAGCAACCAGACAGAAAACTGTGCAGTGTGATTTAAAGTCTAATTAGTTGTGCGTGTGTGTGTGTGGTGGGGCGGGGGGGGGGGATTACAGTTATTGTGTTCAGTTCCGGTTGTTCCCTTCACATTTACACACAGTGTCTTTTGACAGCTTTTTCTTTGACATATTTGATTATGACTGATTATGTCTCAGGAGCTAGTCACATTTCATTGCACAATTTATCTATTACTTCTGCACTATACACCACACACACACATAACACAAATGAAGCCATGTACTGTCACATATAAGTACTATATTGTACATGTACATATATTTGTTTATATAGTGTGTATAGACACATTTATACAGACACATTGTGTATGTGTGTGATATATGTATACACGCACATACTTGCTAAAACTTGTAAAAGATGTTTGACAACTTCTGTTGTGTGCAGCTGGACGTTTTAGCATCATATCAGGTTCATTTGGAAGGACGCTGGGGAAGTGTTGTCCTCTCAGGTTCCTCTGACAGATGTGCCTCTCCTTTAAAAGGTAATTTGAGACCCATCATCAAAAGTGCAATTAACCAAAACAGCAGAGGTTTGCGGGAGTCTTTAAAAGGCCAAGTAATAAGGTTGTTAAAACAGAAATAACTTAATTGAGGACAAATATATGTCCAAATAAACAAACAAATACACCCTGGTTATTTCATTCAAAACATACAGTTTTACTAATCAACAAAATCAAAGGTTGAGAGATGGGGGTAATTACAAAGTATGTTTAAGTACTAATGAGCACTTCTTAAGATCTTCAGATCTTAATTTTTTTTTCATTTCTCACTGCTCTGATCTTTATTTGTCTCAAATAATCAGAACTAGAAACAAACACACGATACAAACGAAAACTTGGTTGGCTAATAAATGAATCTGTGCAACATCTGAAATTTGTCTTGACCAAATTCAAGTCACATAAGAGCCACATATCCTGTCAAGGATGTTTTTTTTTATTATTTTTCTTATTTTGCATATAAAAATATAAAAAATAATAAAAATAATAAAAAAAACATCCTTGACAGGATATGTGGCTCTTATGTGACTTGAATTTGGTCTGGACTGCCTCTAACTCCTTTATCAAGATACAAACTTCACATTTTCGTTTTTAAACCTCCTTTGCCAAACGATGAGAGCCACATATTCTGTCAAGGATCATCAGTTTAAATAAAAATGTGAAGTCCATGTCTTGGTGAAGGAGTTAAAGTAAAGTGACCCTTGTAGTCATGCATGAACACACCACAGCACTGCACAGCACACAGTGTGAAATTCTTTCTATGTATTTAACCCATTCACCAAGTGAAACAGTGGGCTGCCACCAACGAGGGGCGCCCGGTGGAAAAGTGTGTGGGGATGGTACCCTGCTCAAGGGTACCTCAGTGGTGCCACTGACAGCCCTGGGATTCAAACCCACAACCTTCTGATCACAGGGGCAACTCCCTAACCACTTGGCCACCAGCTGCCCAAAGTCAGAAGCACTCTACAGGCAAGTAGAGACACATATAAAATTAAAAATAAAAATAAAAATAAGAAAGTCCACATCTTGGTAAAAGAGTCAGAGGTAGTCTATGGGTGGGTAGAACCACATATATAAATAAAAATAAAAATGAAAATAATTTTTAAAAACCTATTGACAGTATAAGTGGCTCTCCTCATTTGGCAGAGGAGGATTAAAACAAAAATGTGAAGTTCATATCTTGGTGAAGGACTCAGAGGTAGTCTAAGGGTAAGCATAGCCACATATCCTGTCAAGAAGAATTTTTCATTATTTTTATTTTTGTTTTTACATGTGTCTCTACTCGCCTGTAGACAACCTCTGACTCCTTTACCAAGATATGAACTTCACATTTTGTTTTAAACCCTCCCTTGCCAGACCTCCAGTCAGGGAGGGTTTTTTAAAATTATTATTATTATATATATATATATATATATATGTGTTTGTGTGTGTGTGTGTGTGTGTGTGTGTGTGTGTGTGTGTGTGTGTGTGTGTGTGTGTGTGTCTCTACTCACCTGTAGACTACCTGTGAGTCCTTTACCAAAGATATGAACTTCAGATTTTCGTTTTAAACCCCCTCTGCCAAATGATGAGAACCACATATCCTGTCAAGGAGGGTTTCTTCTTATTTTTATTTTATTTTTAGATGTGTCTCTACTCACCTGTAGACTGAGTCTGACTCCTTTACCAAGATATGGGAGTCATATAGATATATATATTTTTGTTTTAACCCTCCTTTGCCAAGCCTCCTGTCACGGAGTTTTTTTTATATTATTTTTATTTTTATTTTTATCCCTACGCCTGCTTCCTCTTGAACCCTGCTCTCTGATTGGTCAGCCGAGGGCCATGTAGCCAATCAGGCGGGGCCTGCCATGGAGGAAGGAATAAATGCAAGATGGCTCCTCGTATAAAACCAGCCTCCTGGCTTCTCTTTTGTGACCAACAAAATTACTTTTCTTTACTAATTCGGCTCAAATTTCTGTTTGGGAGGAGTGCGGAGGGTTGAGACCGTCTGTTGGGGTGACAAAAGGGTGCCTCCGTGTTTCGGAGTGCGAGGAAATATCTGATAAACGGAGGGCTGGCTCTGAGGGGCCGGGATGAGCTGAGTATCCGTCCGATGGTCGCCTCGTCTCGGGTTCGTCTCGTGTGGCGCGTCGGGCCTCCCTCCCCTCCGCTAGCGTGCTAGGTGGCTAACGTTCAATTTAATCGATTTAACAATTAATGGTGTCCTGCAGGTCACCACAGCTTACATTTATAATTAGCCCGAGACCTCTTCTAACACGTTACTATGGCTGTTTCGAGGTGAGTTTCTATTTTTAGCGCTTAAAAACAAATTACCCTCGTTAGCTTAGCTTTAGCTGGCGCGCTAATGCTAACTGGTTAGAAACAAGGCCCTCCTTTTCTCCCTTTGGCTTATTTAGCACGTGTAGAAGCAAAATAAGCGCTAAATATAAGTCGAAAGTGTCTGGAAATTGTTCCACAGACGTTAGAAGCAGAACCCGGTGGTGTTTTGTGAGCCAGGAGCTGAGAAAGTTTATTTAAAGGCCTCGTTTGCGTTCAGAGCAGTAAAATGATGGAGAGTTAAGTACAGGATGTGCAGCTTTTTTCATCTTTTTACGCAGTTAGGGCTGTCTTTTTACAGAAATAGAGGCTGTTTGGAGGTGGTTAGACACCTGGGAGCTGGTAAACTCCAACCCGGTGTGTTAGTTTTGCCTCCTGTCTGGAGTTTGCAGTCTTTTGAAGGTGAGATTAGCTGCACCTTATCCACCCATCGCAGCGATTAGGAGACTAAACCTCGTTCCCAGTGCAAATACAGTCCTGTTCTTTGCTAAAGGAGTTGAATTATGTTTGCTAGAAGATAATTTTAACGTGCAGAACTTTAGTGCACGCGTAGTGTGGTCTTGGTGTACCGTGCAGAGATGCATGCGTTTATATTTTTGGTCCACATCGTGGTAAGTGTAGGCAGGGAAGCTGCATAATCTTTTCTGAGAGCACAGTATACCTCTAAACCCTCCACATCATGACGCACCACAGTATTAATGTGATAGGCATGGACCCTGATGCTGTCTGAACAGCAGAGCATCAAGAGAGAGATGCAGAGCTCAGATCTGACTGTCATTGACAGGATGATGGGCTGTAAGTGTACGTGGCGTAGCAGGATTTAGACTACTCTCTATGCATATGCACAAAAAGAGACTATATATAGACATTTGGCATGTTCATGCTTTCACTCAAGTTCTCAGTAGAGCTGCATGATATGGGCAGCATACTGGTATTGTGATGCTTTTCACAATGTTAGAAGGCCCATGTCATCACTTTCTGGACTTGAAAAGGCTTAAAGTCTAAATATTCTCAAATGGTACATTTACCTTACCACCTATACAGTCCATTTATGGGAAATAAGCTATAAAACAGCCTGTTTTCAAATCATAGTTTTTGTGATGTCACAAAACACATTTAATTTTATCTCGCAGTGCATCAGAGAGAGATGAAGAGCTCAGATTTGACGGTCATTGAGAGGATGATGAGTGTACGTGCTGTACGTGTACGTGGTGTAGCAGGATTTAGACTACTCTCTATGCATATGCACAAAAAAGAGACTACATATAGACGTTTGGCATGTTACATTCATGCACTCACAAGTTCTAGGTAGAGCCGCATGATATGGGCAGCATAGCAGTATTGCAATTTTACTGCTGCATATTGCAATTTTGATGCCTTGCACAGTATTAAAGGGTCCATATCACAACTTTTCTACTTAAAAAGGTTTAAAGTCTAGAAATTGTCTCAAATGGTCTGTTTACCTCGCCATCCATCATAGTTTTTGTGATGTCACAAAACGAACACATTTAATTATATCTTGCAGTGCATCAGTGAGAGATGCAGAGCTCAGATTTGATGGTCATTGACAGGATGATGTGCTCTAAGTGTACGTGGCGTAGCAGGATTTAGACTACTCTCTATGCATATGCACGAACTATTTATAGTTATATATATATAGGCTATATATAGACATTTGGCATGGTGTGTTCATGCATTCGCACAAGTTCTCAGTAGAGCTGCATGATATGGGGCTTAAAGTCTGTAAATATTGTCTCAAATTGTACATTTACTGCTCCCATCCATACAGTCCTTGTATGGAAAATAAGCTACAGAAGCAGCCAGTTTTCAAATCATAGTTTTTGTGATGTCACAGAACCAACCCATTTAAATATCTCCTTGTTATAGCTACAGCAGTTTAGCCCCACACATTCATGCACCCTTTCACCAACACCTTTAATGGTTAAAGATTAAAATAATTAGATTACATGAAGACTTCGATTCGTCAGAACACCCAGTAAGTCCCCTGGAGCTGTGATTGGTTGCCCTGTCAGAAACACTGGTTGATTAGAGGTTCATTTGCGCATTGCAAGCTTCTGCAATATCAGTATTGGAGAGACAGTAGTATTGGGATAACGATTAATAGACAATATATTGTGCAGCCCTAGTTCTCAGATGATGCTTCATATTCACCAGACTGATGTTGTCTATATGCATCACAGAGAGAAGATTTGTATTTAACTCTTGGATGGCCTTCTCTGCTTGCTCTAGATTTCGACAGGCTGCTAGTACTTCAGTATGAGGTGCAACATCCTCAGCAGCTGTAAAACCTGAAATGACACGGCCTGAGAGGTGATTAGGCAAAGGTGGAACATTTCCACCAGCTTCTCAATGGTGTCTCCTAATGATCTTCACAGTCTCGCCAAGGCACAGAGCTGTTTATGCACTTCTTTGAGTCAATGTTGACTTTAAAGACCTGTTAAGTGTTAACGTACGAGATCTAATCTTCTGATCAGATCTTGTGCTCTGAAACAGGGCTGGGTAGTTCAGGACTTTCGTGGAACTGACTAAATTGCTTCCATAGAATTGGTTTTCGGGAAGGTCTGTGTCATTCAGCGCGTAATTTAAATATCCAAATGAGCCAGCAAGCATCCATGACCAATAAGCATGCGTGTTCCCGTGCTTAGGCTTCTGATTGGCTTAATTCCATATGCATGTTAGTAATCTCAGAGCTTTCAGGGCTTCACCCACTTTCAGTTTGTAGTTTAAAAGAATGTGTAGAAAGTGTTTTCCAGGAAAAGATATATCTAATTAAAAATGTGTAATAATAACTAGCTCTGCCCTAGCTCAGCTGGTGATCTAGTGGTTAGGGAGTTGACCCTGTAACTAGAAGGTTGTGTTCGAATCCCAGGACTATTAGCGGCACCACTGAGGTACCCTTGAGCAAGGTACCGTCCCCACACACTGCTCCCCGGGTGCTGTGTTCCTGGCTGACCGCTGCTTCACTTGGTGAATGGGCCGAATACAGAGAGAGAATTTCGTGCTGTTCACGCTGTGTGCTGTGATGTGTTCACATATGACCGAATCACTTTACTTTAAATGCACTCTGGTCCAGGTCTATTTTCTTAACTGTTCTTGCTTCTGTTTAAAGCAGTATGTAGTATTGACCTGAACCTCAGGTTTGATTTTGCATACTGTGTGATTTACAGAAAACTAAAAATAGACATTTCAGTTGTGCTGCATTCCTTGTGATTTTTACTTGGTGTTTGTCCAGATAGAAATCAGAAGGAGGCTTATAGCTGTCGTCCTGGACGAGGGAAAGTGATGTGGTCACCCACAGAGCTTCAAGTGCTTTAAAGCGGAGGAAAAAAAATAATGTTAGCAGTGTAGTATTGTTCCTCTGTATTGCTTTTATCCCCGATATCCAGTCAAATAGATGAGCAGAGAGCCCTGTTTGGACATTGGCCAGTCTGGAATAATCGTTTTTACAGTAGTTTCTGAAGAGTCATTGAAGCCTGTTTGGTGTACTCTCTGTTTGCGTGCAAGCGGGAATTAAACTGATTAGAAGCTGATAATTATTCACAGCTTAACCTAAATGTTTCTGTGGTTGCTTAGCACAGAAGTAGGAGCGGCACTCATCATATTAGTTAAAAAAAAAAAAAAACACTCATTTTAATGGTTAAAGTGCCAATTATTGCCCTGCATTTATGAATCACTGCTCATAGGCATGCTGTCTGTTCTCTGTTAACCTTTTCTCTGTTCTGTTTTGTCTTTCTTGGGGTTTGCAGGCTCGAGCGTCTCTTCATCTTATTGGACACTGGCACAACTCCTGTGACAAGGAAAGCTGCCGCTCAGCAGCTGGGAGACGTGGTCAAGCTTCACCCACATGAGTTAAATAACCTATTATCAAAGGTGATCTCTATTACCTTTTCAGAGCAAAGCCCCTGTCTTAACACCCGTCATATCTAATCCCTCTAATCCTGCAGTAGAACTGTTGCTTTCTTTAGGCTTAGGAAAAGTGTTAGAGAAGCTGCACATAAATTTAGGGATGGAACAATAATCATTTTCATAAAACGGATGATGGGAAACTGGGACAAAGTTTTTAATGAATATGAATGTTCTTGCTGTTTAAAACCAGAGTATTTTATGCTAATGTGTTAAGTATATCTAGGACATTTTGTGTTTGTGTCAGAAGTGAATTTTATAGACAGGTTTTGAAAATGCATTCATTAATAATAATTCTGTCTTTCACATCAAAACTAATGACTGCTTTGAGCTGAAGCATAGCCTGAAGCTCCTCCACACACTGCCCTGCTGCAAAGCTTCTACTTTAAGTAACTTTTTTTTCATAATCATTTATAAGCAGCCTCTCTTTGAGTCAGTCTATCTAAAAGAAAAAAATAACTTTATAACTGTTGCCGCTTGATAAATCAATTTCTTCTTTATGTGGCTGTTTAAAAAAAAAAAAAAAAAAAAGCTTCAGAATGTTAATTTACATCCTCTTGGTCATTTTTTAAAATTTACGTGGCATAAAAAGGCCACAAGGCCTGAACATTAGACTAGCATTTAGAATGAAAGTTTTATTGTTTCTGATGTCATTTTAGCCAATCAGCCCATGTGTCTGTGTCTGTGTCTATGAAGGAGAGGCACAGAACACTCAAGCAGACAAAAAGCAAAGAAATTTTTACTTATCAGTGTATCATTTGGGATCTCAGCCCTTGAAAATGTCCAGTTTGGAAGCAGGGAACAGTCCATTTCCGCATTACAGCTACCTATTGCTTATTTTTAAATGCCTGTCAGTAATTATTACCTATAGGCATATTCCAGAGGACAAGAAATTAAAAGTCGTCTTACTAATCTCAAATGTTTGATTGCCTGAATTTTATGGTACCTTGAGGGGAAATCAGTGTGATCTAAACTATGCTAAAACTATGCTTGGTCAGTAAAAGGCACAGAAGTGGACTTAATGCTGTGACCTCAATTAAAACTCTTTTATTGTTCTCATTTTCTTCCTGTCTTCTCTGTAGGTTTTAATATATTTAAGGAGTCCTAATTGGGACACAAGGATTGCAGCTGGGCAGGCAGTTGAGGCCATAGTAAAGAATATTCCAGAATGGAACCCACCCCCCAAGGCAAAGCAAGGTAAGCTGTTTTTATTTAGAGGACTAAATGCTTTAAAGAGAGTAATGAATTAAGTTCTCATGCGGTGCTTCCATGATGCAGATTATGAACCATAATAACCAAGGGTGTAGGTTTGATTTTGACATTGATGGGGGACAAAAGCAGTAACTTTACTCTAGTATATATGGAGGGCACCTACAGGCTGGTACTGTCGTCCACATAACCAACAACGAAGAACCATAATCACAGAACACAAATTCCTTTTGTTACCTGACTGGAGCAGGTATTGTTGCTTTTTCAAACCAATGATCTGGAAGCAATGATCGTCCTCTTTCTCTCCTACATCCACACAAATACTCCACTGAGCTTTGGTGCTTCTTAAACCAGGTAGAGCTTCAGCCAATCACAGGTTAGCAAGTTAACAGAAAAAAATAATCCTGTAACAATACTGGTTTAGGAAGGTGAGATCATCTTTACTGCTTTCATGAGATCTCTTCCATACATCGATGTTTCTGCAAAAAATAGAAAACCAAGGAGTGGGATTGAAGTTTAAATGTTCAAATGAGTTCAGAACAGTTTGTGTCCAGTTTATCAGCGGTTGTTTGGAGGATGCCAGCTGTTTTGACTTTAAATGGAGAGGGTTTCGGTGAAATCAGTGCCAGACTGAAACTATAAAGTGAGACTAAGTGAAAGCTTTCAAGTTTCAGAGTAGTTAGACTAGGTGGATCGACTGATTTGTGAAAGCTGTTTAGACCTCTCTATACCATGCCTTTTAGCATTAGCAACCCCCTTAAGTAACTTAAGAAATTGGAAATGATTAAACACTCATCTTGCTTATTTAGTATAGCTCCTTTTATCTAATTTAGCCTTGTTGCCTATTCCCTGCCGTCTCTGCCTGCTTGCAAGTTAGCTATAACATCACAGAAAAATAACTAGCTATGTGGCAACAAGTTATTTATTGCTGCTTCAATTATTGAAATGACTCCTTTTTGTATCATGTGGTTGTTGCAGCCACAGCAAGCAGAAGTGTTGCCATGAATATGCTGTGAAGCTCATGCACATACATTTTGACAACAAACTGAATAGTCTCGCTAAAATGAAGGTAACTTTAAAGCATGTCATCTCTGTCCTGCTCAGAGTTTTGTGCAGAGGACATGTCTCCTGAGGACAACTCTTCAGACAGACTGAGTTTCTACAGGTTTGACATCTCTCGCTTGCTCAAGCACGGAGCATCGCTGCTTGGGTCAGCTGGTGCTGAGTTTGAACTTCAAGATGACAAGTCAGGTAGGTTATGCATAATGCACACTGCATATTTTATTTATAAGTGGTCATATGGCCACATCGTCTTTTCCACTGGCCTGTATTTGAATGTTATTGCACATTTCTGCATTTTCCAACTCTAGTGCACCTGACCCAGCTCACAAGGAGCTTGTTAATTAGTTGATGTGCCGAATCAGGTGTGCAAAATAAGATGAAACACACTATTGGGCCTGGACCGTGATTGGGAACGCCTAATGTCAAGAGTTGGGGCTGTTAACCTTTAAAGTATGAGTGTTTTTTTTTTTTTCCCCCCTCCATTTCTGTTTGAGTAATACTATATGTAAAGTACACACACTTATTAGCTTCCTTAAATAAGTAAATGTCCCAGTTTCTGGGGCTTGGATTAAGCCTCATCTTGGATTAATTTCAGTGTAAAAGCAGATTATTCTTAAATTCTTTTTAAACTAGTCTTGGGCTTAATATGGGTCTGGCAGTACATGTCTAAAAGCATCCAAATCCCATTTATAATTAGTGACTGTAGCTTAAGGTGCACAGACAGATTGTATGATCTCCACTGCCAGTAAAATAGGATGTGCTGGATTAGCTAAACCTGAGATCACTGTTCAATGCCACATGTCGACTAGAGGGGTATAAATCTCCTGTGTAGTTGAACTGTGTTCCTTGGAGTGATGGAGCTTCAGTACTTTTAGGATGAGTTTGTGATCCAGAACTGTTCTTAGAATTTGGAATAGCTCCAGTAATTTGAATATCTGCACATTCTTGAGTTTTGTTTATTTTTAGCATTTGGGTAGTTTGTCCCCAACAAAATTCTGCAACGCATAATTCATATCACTGTTTTAGTTCAAACATTTAAATCATCATCCTGATCATAAAATCAGGAGGGAAATGCGTTTAATTAAGCTGTGTGATGTAGGATGGGGGGAAAAAAAAAATTAATTAATACCCAAGGAACACTGGCTAAAGTCTGAAAGCAGCCAAACTCCCATCTATGATTTGACAGTTCGCGCTTTTTCGGCAAGATAAGCTGTAAGTAAAAAAAAAATGAATACGGCAAACATTTAAATGAAGACATAGCTAAATACAAGTTATTGGTTCTAATTTTGACTGTTGAACAGAAAGCGTTTCCCTGAAGGTATCCCCTTATTTAGATGCCGCAGAGCCAAAAAATAGATGGACGGAAATTTCAGCCCACCTAATTCCTGAATCTATATGAATTTAGCATACAGCATTGACATTCTTGCCGAGTCGCTTATTTTTGGGTCCTTGCTGGATAAACTGAATGCTGCACTGTTTAAGGTGGAATGAAAAATGCAATGCAAGGTGAGGGAAACTATTCTAATATACAAATGAAAAGCTTAGCTATCTAAAAATCCAGCTAGACTCATGTTTTCTTATCTGACAAAGGGTTAAGTTGTCACATAATATTTCTCTTGGCAACTTTGGAAAAAGGAATGTATTAGTGTAAAACTGTCCAAAGCGTGAATACTTTGTTTAAAATAAAAAAAACTAAAAAAAAAAAAAATATATATAAAATTAACAAAATATTTCAGCGCACGTTGCAGCTTTTGATTTTTTTCATTTGATTTTTGTGACCTTATTCGTAGCCAAAGCTATGAATTATGTTATCTGGGGACCACTTTGCCTGTCAAGACAAAGGCAAAAGGAGCTATAAGTGCAATATACTCTATCTTCTAAATCTATTAGGATTTCTGTATTGTACATCCAGTATTTCAGTTGTGAGCTCTACAGAATTGCATGTTTGTTAACCATAGCAAGCCTAAGAAACAATATAAGAGTTTTTTTTTTTTTTTGTTGTTTTTTTTTTTGTTTTTTTTTTTAAACCTGAGCAGGTGAGGTGGACCCTAAGGAACGTGTGGCCCGGCAAAGGAAGCTTCTGCAGAAGAAACTGGGTCTGGATATGGGTGCTGCTATTGGCATGGATACAGAGGAGCTGTTTAATGATGAAGATCTGGACTACACCTGTAACTCCAATGTAAACAGAGCCCAGACTGGCAAGGGGCCAGCGTGCCAAAGCTCACGCAACCACACAGTAAGCCCACCTGCCTTACACTTCACTTGGATCAAGCTGGATTGCTTTTCCCTGGGGAGTGCTGTAATTTAAGGGATAATCTGTGATGTGGTTTTAATTCAGTATTAGTTTCCGTTCCCCTGTTTTAACGAACTTGATAAGACATCATTCTGAAGCAAACTACCTTCTGCCATTTACTGAAAAGTAAGTAATGGTAATGTTCATATAAACCTTGAGGTAATGTAATACAAAACTTCTTCATAGACCCATCCATCTGTGTTCTCACTGAGTATTTTGTTGATTACATCATATGTAAATATCTGTACTATGAAGTTTCATTCTGGGTTGGTTTGTTACAGATACTTTTGCCCTGTACAGTTTGACTAGTTAAATCTCTTACAAGATACATTACAGAGCACCATCTGGAAAAAGTAATCCAGCTCAAGTAGTGTTTTAAGAGGGGGCTTGATCTTGATAAATAGCAGGATTACTTTAGGCTCAGTTCTTGTAGTGCTGTCACTGACAGCAGTTATTACATATTTCCTATTCTACTATTGCAATTTATTTCTTTAGATTTTACAAGTTGCAGTACTTTACACAACCTAATTAGTTTGCATCTGCGTGATAATTCATGTCAGATGCTTTCTAAGACTTTTATCACTTGGTCTTGTGTTTTTTACCTGGGTGTATTCCAGAGGGAAATAACCTTGGTCACATCACTTTGTCTGAGCTATATTTGATCTGAAATGGGCAAAAGTCTTACTATTTATCAGTACACACATCATTCATTAAGCCTTTTCTGTTTAGTTGGTGTTCTTGCCCTGTTTAGTTTAATCCAGTAATTTTTATTTAGCTGATCTGCATTTTAGAGCTAAATCTGTTTATTTTATAGAAGATTCAGACACACCAGAAATGCAGATAAAAGGCCTTAATTATACCTTCAAACATTCTATGTACCACTTACACTGGTTTGTTGTAGAGGGCAGTTAGAACAGCTGGGTGGTCCTGTTATCAACTCTACTCAGGACCTGATGTTCTTTTGTATATGCACTGTTAAAATGGTCACTCCCTTTACACTTATCAGCCAGAGTCAGACAAGGTGGAGATCTGCGCTGTACTACATCTGTAACCTAAATATATTCTGTTTAGTATGAATGGGAAACATTGATAAATGTGTTGATTAAAAAAATCAACATGGGGGAAAAGTAAAGCTGTTTTCTTCACAGCCCATGCAGGCAGCAGAGTTGATAGACTCAGAATTTCGATCTGGAATGAGCAATCGACAGAGGAACAAGGCTAAGAGAATGGCCAAGCTGGTGGCGAAGCAGAGGTCTAGAGATTTGGATCCCAATGAAAAAAGGTATTTCCATCCAGTACGGTGTTCTGACACTGTAGGACATTACATTAATCTGAGAATGGGGTTTGTAGTTTTTTCAGGGCACTAAGCATGTTTTCATCCTCAGCAATGACAGCTTTGAGGGGGAGCCTGAAGAGAAGCGTCGGAAAACAACAAACGTAGTCATCGAGCAGCCGGCTACAGACAGCAAAGTCTTAATTGACAACGTTCCTGATAACTCAAACCTGCTAGAGGAGGTTAGTGAACGAAATGCTTGGACACTTGTTGCACAGGTGTATATTATGCTTCAGTCACTAAAACCTGGGACACACCAAGCCAACTTTGAACAATAGCTTCTGTCTATGTCTGCCTTCCATCAACGTATCACCTCTTGTCTCCTGAAATTTGCATCTACAGCAGATGGTGATATGCAGTTTTTAATGGACCTGTGTCAAAGGGAGCAGCTCTGTAGCAAGAGCGGCAGTACTCTGTAAAACTGGAGCAGAGTAAATAAGTTTGAATATCTCATAAGCTCTCTGAAGTGTTTAACTTTTTAAAGGTGGAGAAGTGATTAGGTTTAGGGCTTTAAAGCAGGTTTGTACATGGAAACACGAAATAAAGGCACAGTTGTTGTTTTTTTTTTGTTATTTTACATTTGTTCTTTGAATTAAGTGCTTTCTTTTTATGCTAATGTATTATCAGAGCACCTTCAGAACTCTCGTGCATCTGTCTATCGTATTCCCGATAATAAAGAGAAAAATGAACAATCGTATTATTTAATAAAGAATTTGGATATTTTGAATAGTAAACATAGTTAATGGCCTTTTCTAGTGATGAAACCTTGCACTGGCATTGAAAAATGAGGTTTCTCTCTGTATGTGTCCTCTTGAGAGTGCTCTTTTCTTGCATTGCTCCCTTTCTTTCGTTGCTTTCGTTTCTGTTTCCATTCACGCACTCTCATGGCCGACAACTGTCAACCATTCAACATTCTTGATCAACCAAAAAAAAAAAAAAAAAAAACGCTGATTAAGAACTAAAGCCAATAGTGCTGTACTGTACACACCACCCAACAGGAGGTGGGTCAGCTATCAGCGCTCCCCTGTGGCCTGGTGGTGTCCGACAGTTGACTTGGTCTGTCCCAGCCCTCATCATAGGTCCATACAGCTTGATAGTATGTCTGATCTGCTTTATACTTTCCTCTCCTGTTGGACAGACACAAGAGTGGCCTCTGGAGAGTTTCTGTGAAGAGCTTTGTAACGATCTGTTCAACCCTTCCTGGGAGGTACTGTCAGCTTTTATTCCCTTAGTGCCAGATTACAGTTACCAGTTAACAGTCGGTTTTCCTCCATTTATGTATTTAAGTGTAGCATTCAATTAAAAGATGAATGAACATGGTCATTAAAGAATAAGAACAGAAGTCATGATTGACAAACATTTAAAAGTGTATTGTTGGGGTGCAGATTCGCCATGGTGCAGGCACAGGCTTGAGGGAGGTGCTGAAGTGCCATGGTGCCGGAGGAGGGAAGCTGGTTGGCAGTACTGCAGAACAGGTACCTTAACTGCTGCTGCTGGGTTTTTTTAATTTTTGAATTTAATTTAATTCCCCCCCCCCCCCCCCTTCTCCCCATACCATATTGTGTTAATGTTTGAACTGCAGGGATATATTTTGTCGTTCTAAACTCCTTCTTATTTCCTGGCTCATTTTCTAGCATGGGTCACTTTTAGATTACTACATAACTTAACTTCTGTATGTCTGCCTGAAAGGTGTGTACATGTTTTTGTGGGGTAAATACTGTTTTCATGTGGGCACACATTTAAACTGTCAAATTTAACCTAACCTTTTATCTTTTCACAGTTGGCACAACAGCATCAAGAGTGGATTGAGGACTTGGTCATCAGGCTTTTGTGTGTCTTTGCTCTGGACCGTTTTGGGGACTTTGTGTCTGATGAGGTAAAGCATCTGCCCCAGTGACCTTCTGAGCTGGTGGCTGTCCTCAGTTTGCTCTGAAAAATTTCCCATTGTCATTGTATTTATTTATTTATTGATTGCGCTCATTCATAGCAGAGATTAATCAATTATCTGTTTAATGACTGAAATGTCATGCACATTTTACTGCACTATTTAGACTTCACTTATCTGTGATCAATACTATTTGTTAATTCATTCTTTCAAAGTTTGTATTAATCATAATTGTACTATTCATATATTCCACAAGGATGTATTTATTACTCTGGTTGCTCTGCATGTGTCTTTTATGTCTAATGTTTCAAGGAAGCATCGCACTGATTTATGATGCATTTCTTTGCACTGTGCTCTTGTCTTGTCTAATGGTTTTTCTGTCATTGTTGTTGTGCGTCTCTCAGTAATGATTTGCTTAGTGGTTCTCAAACTGGTCATCAGGCACCCCTTGTTTTTTTTTTTTTTTTTTTTTTTTTCCTCTTTCCCTGTGTGTTGAGTTGGGTTGGAGCAAAAGTACAGACTGCCTGGTTGTCCCTGGGGACCAGTTTGAAAACCATTGGACTGGTTTGTGATGTAAATGACTAAAATCAGGGCTTCGTTCGTTGTTTTAACATTTCCATTTGGACCTGCTCCACTCTTGTCTGGTAGGTTGTTGCACCGGTCAGAGAGACGTGTGCACAGACGCTGGGCATGGCCTTGAGACACATGACTGACAGTGGTGTTGCAATGACAGTAGATGTTCTGTTGAAGCTGCTCACTGAGGATCAGTGGGAGGTTCGACATGGAGGGCTACTGGGCATCAAATATGCTCTTGCTGTCAGACAGGTGAGACCAGTTCATACCTCGCTTTGCTCTGTAGTTGTGTCGCACACATCTATTTTTAACTTTTGAAACATGTGTTCTCTCTCTCTCTCTCCACATTGTTACTAAATCTCTGCAGATCACTAATTGAAATAGAAAGCAATTAAGATCACATACCAGTCTGCATATTAATGCAGTTAACTTGTCTACTTAATACAATTTTGTGCATTTGTTGTTGCTTTTAATGAAATTTTTATATTCTGTTCATTAATTTTAAATTGGGACGTTAGAACACTAACATGGGTACCTGTTGAGCTGACCTGTTTGATCTTGTCGAACCTCAGGATCTTATTGGACAACTGCTGCCACGGGTACTTCCGGCTATAACCGAGGGCCTGCAAGACCTGGACGATGATGTACGTGCAGTAGCTGCTGCAGCTCTGATCCCAGTAGTGGAGGGACTGGTGCAGCTACAGCCTGCTAAGGTGAGAACTTTTATTGTATTGTGGATATGTTGTACCCTGATATCACTTTCATATTTAAGTGAGCGATAATCATTCTGCTTACCCTTCTATCTTTTTATTGCAGGTTTTCCATGAAGATTTTGTGTACACTATGTTGTTATAATGAATCTCTTACTTGTTACATTACCTAAATCCATATTTATGTGTTGATTGCAATGTTATGCAGGTCCCTTTTATAGTGAACACTCTGTGGGATGCCCTGCTGGAGCTGGACGACCTCACGGCTTCCACAAACAGCATCATGACCTTGCTATCCTCCCTGCTTACTTACCCACAAGTGCTTCAGTGCAGGTGAGCCCTGACTTTTGACAATCAGCCGTGATCTATTTCCGACCATCCATGATCATTGTGTTGGTCTCTGTGCTGATTGTCAGTCTGGGGTCCTGGAACATCCCTACCTCTCTATCCCTGTATTCCAGTGTATGTTTATTTTTCTTCTTTCCAGTACGCAGCAGTCACTGACGGTGCTAGTTCCTCGAGTGTGGCCCTTCCTGAGACACACTATTGCATCTGTTCGACGTGCTGCTTTAGAAACCCTTTTCACTCTGCTGTCGAAAGCTGACCAAGTGAGTATTAGTCACGATCAGATCAGGTAGAAACATGAAGATGCCTTCAGGAAAGATTATTAAAATGTGGGAATGTAGGCAGGTTGTTAACTGTGCAGATTTTCTTACAATAAGCCTTTTTTGGTTGTCTGTCTGTTCTCAGGGGTGTAAGTGATATTGTATGTAGTGTTAAGGTTTGGTCTGTGTTGCCTCTTCCAGAGCTGTGCTGTGTGGTTGAACCCCATATTGCAAGACATGCTCAGACACATCTTTCAGTCTTGTATTCTTGAGAGCAACCAGGAGATACTTGATCTGATCCAGAAGGTACCGGAAACCCTAAACAATACTGATTCACTTTTTATACTGAATATGTACTAACTGGATGTATCAATTTACGAGGTGTGGGGTGAGCTATTACGACAGACCCCCCATCAGTATGTGGTGGCAGCCAGTTGTCCATGGATGGGTGCCTGGCTCTGTTTGATGATGCAAGCCCCTCACATTCCTATTGATCTCAACATGCTGCTAGAAGTCAAGGCTCGTTCCAAGGTGAGGTCGAGGATAATGCCTCATCTGTGCGTTACTTTGTTCCAGAAACATGAAGCAGTGTGTCACGCATTTGTTGTTAACCCTTAGCACCCAACTGATGCGCTGTCGTATCAAAAGCGTTGCTAAAACAAAAGCACAACCCTATTTGTAGGTTTCATGTGTTTGGGTCGACAGTGGTGCTTCAAACATCACAGGAAGCTTTGTTTCATGTTAGTGCGTCATGTAGAATCAGAGATCTCAAACTTTTAAACATTAAATTAACTTTTTTGGAACTTAAATTTAAAGTTTCTAAAAACGATGACCTGTAAAAGTTAGAAGTACTAAATATATTTCTGATTGTAAAAAAGTGGAAAACAAACGTGTTGTGAAGCCCATAGATTTTTTTTTTTAGGGTTGTGCTGAGAAAGGGATAGGAGACACTTGTACATTATATATTGTTTAACACCTTTTAAATAATCAAAAAGAACAAGTTATGCAGAAACGGGCAAGATATCTGGAATCTAAGGGTAACAGGACATCTTGCCACCCAACCAATGTAACTACAAAACATTGCTTCTCACCCAGACTTCGCTATGCAACTTTCTTCTGACTACAAAGATAAGACTCCTTCAACCTTTGTTGTGTCTATATCTCAAAATGTACACCTTTTCTTTTCTCTATACCACCCTCTGTCTTTATTAGTCTAAGCCCACAGCACTGACAGTATGTTGTGTTGGTTCAGGAGAAGGCTAGTGGAAAACCCCGGCAGGGCGGGCCGCAGGTGAAGGAGACAGTGCAGGAGTACATTGGTGGAGCCGACACGATCACAGAGGACCAGGCCACAAGAGACTATGTGGTGACACGGGCCCGACTCATGTCTGCCAAGTGTGTACATTATTACCTGCTGTTTCTCCTAATTTACTGTTCAGACTGTAGTCCTGTCATTTTAGTTCCCTCTCCCCCTCTTCCTCCTCCTGTGATTTTGAAACATTCAGCAGTATTATTCCCCCGTGATTGGTTGCCTCATTTCTGTAACTACTGCATCTCCTCGCAGGCTGTTAGGGGCACTTTGCAGTTGTATCTGTGACCCGCGGTTGAACAGCTCCTCTCAGGAAGTTCGGCCGGCGGAGTCCCTTGCTCAGCTGCTGCTCTTCCATCTCAACTCAAAGTCGGCTCTGCAGCGCATTGCTGTGGCCATGGTGCTCTGTGAGTGGGCATCCCTGCAGAAGGTGGGTAGAGTGGTTTTAAAGAATGAATGAGACATTGTAACAGGTTTTTTTAATTTTTTTTTTTATGGGAAAAGAGCCTGTTGGCATTGGGGGAAAAACCCGCCCTCATTGAGAGAAGCATGTGCAGTAGCCAGAAAAAAATGAATGGGTTTTTTTTTTTTTTTTTTTTTTTTTTTTGTTGTTGTTGTTAACTATTTGACCTAAATGCTTCAAACTATGGTTTTTTTTTTTCCTTGCAGATTTTACCTATGACTTTAGTTGTTGTTGTTGTTGTTTTTTTTTAATTTTTTTATTTTTTTAAAGCATTAATGTGACCCTTATTTTTGGATTGCTGGATCTCTCCACTTTCAAAGAGAGAGGAGCCTGGTCTTGTACAAGTAGAAATAGCTGCCTGGGTGTGTTACTAAAATGACTCTAAAGTGGACAGACTGTTGATGATTACTTTGATTTGTTACTGCTTAGGTCATTTTGACAAGTCCTGACTTTTATGTTATCTGCATATGGTTTTGTGTCTGGCAGAATTTCTGTAGGGAATAGAGGGGGGAGATTAGGCATTAAGCTTAAATTCCAGCAGGTCCATATATCTAATTTATCCAGAGAGAAAAAAAAAAAAGACATGCTTTTAATTTCCTAAATTCCACAACTATTACCAGTTAAAATTGTATGGAAATCTTGACTACTGAGTCTGTGCTTAAATATCTTCCTCCTCCACTTCTGATGCTGCTTTGCATTCATAACACACTTCAGGCTTTTTGATTTAGTTGAGAGATTGACAGAAAGGGGTATAGACTCCCATTTTATCAAGGCACTTACTCTCAAGAAACATTGATGTGTAGCAATAAGAGTAAAAAAAACTTTTGCAATCCATATTTTGCTTTTCTAGTAGATTTTTAAATGTTGTTTCTTTCACTTAATTTCTCAGCAGTGTGAAATTGTGTCCAGTGTGGTCCAGCCTCGTCTCTTGGCCATCCTGTCGGAGCAGCTGTATTATGATGAAATTGCCATCCCCTTCACACGCATGCAAAATGAATGCAAGCAGCTCATCAGCCTCCTTGCTGATGCCCACATTGACGTGAGCAAGCAAATCAACTGCAGTGTCTTCACTATTGATCAGGCCAATGAACTAGTGAGTACCTGTAAAGCCTCAGTCATCGACACCTAGATCCCTTCCATCTGTTCATCTGCTATATTACAGTGTGAAAAGCAGTGTGGTCCATCTAACTGTGCCTGCCTTTACAAAGGATCACTAGTTTATCTTTAGTACCTAACATTAGGTTTCCATTTGTTGCCAAGGCATCACCCTCACTGTAAAATCACAGATTATAGGACATCAGTGATTTTAACACATTTTCACTGATTGCTACAGTTAATACATTGTGACTATAAAAAACATGGGGTAGTATGCATTTGTTAATTGGGTTCCCTTTGGGGAACATATCAGTGCAGACATTCTTCCATTTATAACTCTGCTTGATTAGTCATATCCATCTGAAATGGTTTCTACCTAACACAGATGATGGTGACCTGCTGATGAGATGGCACATTACACAGGAATATATTGTCATTTTATCCGTTGCCAATAAGCCTACTAACAATGCCAGTGCCATTATTAGGTTACTTCCATACATCATCAATTTGCAAATGAAACAGCAGATGCCAGTGTGTGCTCCTCAAACATACCAGTGTCTCCATTGTATTTGTTTCAGGATTATATTCTTGCTGTACATCTGTTAAAAGAATAGTCTTTTTTGTCTTAATTTGCACAAAAAATTAAGCTTGGGTGTCATGCGCACCAAAATGTCACTGCTTTCTGTCTTTCATTTGATTTCACTTCTACATTTAATTCTCAAATCGAACTTCCTTGCTCTTTCTTCAGGTGACCACCATCTTCTCTGATGCCACTGCGTCTCTGAACCTGAAGTCTCGGCCGTTCCAGGCACTGGACAGTAAGCGGCAGCAGGCCTGCTCCACTGTGGCTGAGACAAGTGCAGATTGGCATCAGCTGCACCTGCGTGTGCACACGTTCACAGCCTGCGCTGTGGTGGGCCTGGCTGCTCTTCCCGACAAGCTGAACCCGGTAGTCCGCCCGCTCATGGAGGCTGTGAAGAAAGAGGAGAACACACTGGTTCAGGGCTACGCTGCCTCCAAAATCGCCCGGCTACTGCAGCTGTGTGCAGGCCGCACACCCTGTCCTAACGCCAAGATTGTAAAGAATCTGTGCGGCTCGGTGTGTGTAGACCCCATGCTCACACCCAGTGCAGCCTGCCCTGTTCAGCCACCCACACCACCCACACAGGAGAGTGGAAAAGGTGAGAACATTTTAAGCCCTGACATTGAATTGTACATTTTTAGTACCTTTCTCCTTCAACTGCTTTACCAAGATAAAGGCATGACACTAGTGTTGGATATAGCTTTTAATGCATTTTGTCAGTCATTTGTTCACTGCCTTCGGTCATTAATCTGTTCTTACTTCTTGCTTCTTCTAATTTATTTATTTATTTATTTATTTTCTCCTCCTCACACTTATTTTGCCCCTTGTAGCCAGTGTTTCAGAGAAAGATGGTATGCACCACATGGTCAATAAGACAAAAGGCATTATCACTCTTTACCGGCATCAGAGAGCAGCTTTTGCCATCACCAGCAAAAGAGGCCCCACTCCTAAACTGTCGAAGGCTCCTCCTAATGACCTGCCCCCAGGCAGCTCTGCCTCCACAGAAACAGATGAGGTCAGTTTGTGATATCAGGTTTTTTTTTCTTTATATGGAAATGTTTGTTCTAAACCTGACTCTAATGATGAAGCAATAGTTATAATACGGTGTTAACTGAAATCTTGCTTCTTTTTACAGAGTAAGAAGCCAATTCTAATTCAGAGAAGAGGTGCAGAGTTCTCGCTAATGACTATTGCTAGACATTTTGGGTCAGAGCTCACCAAGACTTTGCCTTATCTTTGGGAGTCTATGATTGGTCCACTGAAAGCTGTGAACACCCTGGGTAAGTATCCTTTAAGGGCTGTAAAGGGGTGATGAGAGGGTTCTGGACAGGAGGTTTCTTTGATGTGAGATCATTAAGATGCAGCTCAAACAGGGCTGATATGTCTTAGTGTGAAAGTCCAATGCTTGACATATCTCGAAAAGCGAGAAGCAGATGTTAGCATTAATATTCTGCAAATATTGTGTTGTAGATTCCAGGCAACTCTTGGAGAAGGGTGACTCAGTAGCCCAGGAGCTGGTCCACTCTTTCCAGGTCTTGGAGGTCACTGCAGGAGCCATGTCTCAAGACCTTATACCTCTGGTACATATATGCATGAATATACACCTGACTCACCAGTGCCCTATAGACTCAACCTAATAGTGTTATCTGAATTATTGAACCCTACCAGAGATTCAGTAATTATGCTACAGTTCTGCTTGCAAGTTTGTGACCACTTCATATTCTATATTTCTCTATAAATATGACCTAAAACATCAGATTTCATACCCAGGCAGTTCTGAAAATAAAGAGAACCTAATCAAATGAGACAAAAAGTGTTATACTTGGTCATTTATTTTTTGAGAAAAAAGATCCAGTATTAGTGTGAAAGTATGTGAACCTCTATGATAGTATTTAATTTGATGGAGAAATTGGAATCTGGTGTTTTCAATCAATTGAATTACAATCAGGTCTGAATACGCACCCTATTTAAAAATCAAGAATCTATCAAAGTCTGATCTTCACAACACATGTTTGTGGAAGTGTATCATGGCATGAACAAAGGAGTTTTCTGAGGACCTCAGAAAGAGGGTTGTTGATGTTCGCCAAACTGGAAAAAGTTGAAAAACCAATTCCACAAGAAGGATTTTGCACCAGTGGTGGAAATTCAAGACCATCTATATTTGCCACTCACACATGTAATATTGTGTGTGTTTTTTTGTTTGTTTGTTTGTTTGTTTTTGTTTTTTTTGTTTTTTCTTATTTGTGTAATTGATAGGTTCTTTATCTACTTTATGACTTGTGTGAAAGTGTGATTGTTTATGTAATTTATGCAGAAATATAGAAAATTCTGAAGGGTTCACAGACTTTCAAGTACCAGTGTATTGATTGCATTGGTCAAGGAAGGTTGGCTTGGAAGGCTTAATAGAATGTGCATGAATAGTTGTAACAAAAATGTGACTTGCTGCCTTGCTGCCTCTCTATCTAGCTGTTGGAACAGCTGCCTCTGCTGTGCAACTGTCTCCATCATCCGTACACGGCCGTGCGTCACATGGCTGCTCGCTGCGTGGGGGTGCTCAGCAAAATTGCCACCATGGAAAGCATGAACGTTTTCCTGGAGCGTGTTCTTCCGTGGCTGGGGGCCATTGATGACAGCACCAAACAGGAGGGAGCCATTGAAGCCTTGGCCTGTATCCTTCAATCTGGCACTCTGTACTGGGGCCTAGATCAGGGATTATAATAAATTCTTTGTAAACAGTGGGGCTGGCCTGAGTAATGTGAGTACATGAGTATTTGTTGTTTGAACTCACCAAAAATTGTTGCCTAAACTAAAATGTTAATTATAGCTCATTTAGTTGATCTGTGGTTTGTGACACTAAAAGAATGAGGGCAGCTGGTGGCCTAGTGGTTTGAGAGTTGCCCATACGATCAGAGGGTTGTGGGTTTGAATCCCAGGACTGCTGGTGGCACCACTGAGGTACCCTTGAGTAAGGTACCATCCCCACACAGTGCTCCCTGGGTGCTGTGTCGCTGGCTGCCCACTGCTGCCCACTTGGTGAATGAGTTAAATGCAGAGAAAGAATTTCATATTGTTCACACTGTGTGCTGTTGTGTGTTCACGTGTGGCTATAGGAGGCCACTTTACTTTTACTCTACTTTTCTAGGGAGTGGCCAGAAAAAATGACTCCAGGAAGAACTGTGGGCCTGCGTGTGTAGAGGAGAAAAACTGCTCTGTTTAGTGTTTTTATGTATTTATTCACAGTGCCTTTCCATGTGATCATGTAAGTGTCGTCAGTCCTTGACCTGTCACTCTCAGGTGTGATGGAGCAGCTGGATGTGGTCATTGTGCCCTACATCGTTCTGCTGGTGGTGCCGGTTCTAGGCCGGATGAGTGACCCCAGCGACAGTGTGCGCTTCATGGCTACACAGTGCTTCGCTACGCTCATACGCTTGCTCCCTCTGGAGGTTTGTGTTGTCCACTCACAGACTTGTGCCATTTAAAACTCGTGGAAGCTAGTGACATGTTGAACATTCTAATAATTAAATAACTGAGTTATGATGCTCCAAGAGTCTGTGCACTTCAATTTATCACCTTACAGCACCAATGAACTTTTGTCTTGTTTCTTTACTGAAAGAGAGGTCCATGTCCCTGTTACATTTAGATATGGCTGAAATATCAAAGTCTGATTCATGAGTCGTTTTTGATCTGTTTTGCATCATGTTTAGTTTAAGGTCTTTTTTTTTTTTTTTTTTTTTTTTTAAGCTTTTGTCAGTCGTTTTGGTGCAAATGGGCTTTTTACATGGAGTATCAGAAAATAAAACTGTCTGAGGGTTTTTCCCCCCTGCTCAGGTTTTAAAGAGCCTTTATATTCCATCTCTAGGGCATGGTATACCATTGCTCCCACTTATTGTCAATACTGTATACTATAAATAATAGTACTTTAAAGGAAACATTGTTTTGACACGGCCAAACATTTTTAGTGTAGTTAATATTGGTTATTAGCGTTAGTTATTATTCCTGTAAGAGTGCTTGTACTTCTGATCCCTTCCAGATGTGCCTTTTCTTACTAGTGATGTCATTTGTAGGCTGGCATCCCCGACCCGCCCTCCATGTCAGACGATCTCATTCGTCAGAAGGCCAGAGAGCGTCACTTCCTCGAGCAACTGTTGGACAGCAGGAAGTTGGAGAACTACAAGATCCCTGTGCCCATCAAGGCAGAGCTTAGGAAATACCAGCAGGCATGTAGCTTCATGGGTGTGACCTTTCCATTACAAATCTGTGTCTGTTCAAACTTCTGAATATTGTGTGCTGTCTAAATGGCATGCATACTGAAGACTTTGGAATGAAATGACTCAAACATTGTAAAGCCTCTTGTATATAGTATGTTTTTGTACTTTAGAAGGAGCAGTGCTTTGTTGATAAAGCTTCCTCTGTCTCTTGATGCTTGTGTTTGCATAGTAACTGGATAGACTGAATATTCCTCCCCTGTTGAGGCATTCTGCATGAAGTATTTCTTTTGTGTGCTCTAAACTTAAATAGCTTTTTTTTGCCTTTTATGAATGAGGGCCAGAGGGCATGTGCTGACACCAAATTACATTTAAACCAAACAAATCGTAGGCTGAAAAATGTAGGGACTGCTTTTCTTCTGTCTTCTGCTGACATGGAGCCAAGTCCAGAGAGAACCATCCACCTCCGAAACTAAATGGTTGTGTAGTAGTTCTCCAACCACAAAGCAGGAGAAAATCTCGTGTGTGTGTAGAGAAGTTAATCTATCAAAACAGAGATTAGAAGAAAGGAGAAGTTAAAACAGGGCCAGGGTGAGATGTTTTTCTTCATTCTGCATGCACAGTCCTGTAGTGTCTATTTGGAATCAAATAAGCAAATCAGGTGGCTTTGACATTTTCCAGCAGTACTAAGGGTTCTGGATTATTTTGTAAGCTTTGTAATCTTGCTGCTACTGATTGTCAAGCTCCTTTCACACCCTCTGCTGGATGGCAAAGTGCATGTTTATTTTAGTAGCATTAAAAAGATTTACTCTAAATATTTAGCACACTGTAATATGATTGTGTGACTTTCTCGCTGATGGCTCTGTAATATTGTATATGTCTGTCTCTCTGGAATAGGATGGAGTAAACTGGTTGGCGTTCTTGAATAAGTACAAACTGCATGGGATCCTGTGTGATGACATGGGCTTGGGCAAAACGCTGCAGTCCATATGCATTCTTGCTGGAGACCACTACCTCAGGTATTCAAATGAATGTCATGCTACGTACACATGCTGTGGATACTGGGCTTGATTTAGCTGGCTTTTACAGAGGTTTTTAATCCTCAGAAACCGATTGACATGCCGGCGTTTCAAAAGCGCATAGCTGCTGAAACACAATCGTATAGAACAAGTATGCCATTATTTGGAGCTCGTATGTGTTTGGGTCGACAGCAGAGGCTTCACATGTCACAGGAAGCTTTGTTTTGTGATTATTTTTGGACTCACTTTGGGGCAGCTGGTGGCCTAGTGGTTAGGGTATTCGCCCTGCAATCAGAAGGTTCTGGGTTCGATTCCAACTGCTAGTGTCATCACTGAGGTACCCTTGAGCAAGGTACCGTCCCCACACACTGCTCCCCGGGCGCCCCTCGTTGGCAGCAGCCCCCTGCTTCACTTGGTGAATGGGTTAAATGCAGAGAGAGAATTTCACATTGTTCACACTGTGTGCTGTGCTGTGCTGTGGTGTGTTCACGCATGACTATAAGGGGCCACTTCACTTCACTTCTATTTGTTGTGTAGAATCAGATCTCAAACTTTCAAGAACCTGATATTTAAAAATGGTGTCAATTACAGGTCAAAATAACTACATTTATTTCTATTTCTGATCGTAAAAAAGTGTGGGGGGGGGGACACGGTGTGAGAAGACCAGTGGTGTGGGTGAGTGTGTGTGAGAGAGGGTAGGGCTGCAGGTAAGCTGTGCTTTTTCATTGTTCTGAAGCAGCGCAGACAAAAAGGAATTGTAAATACATAAACTCCACCTAGGACTCACTTTCTTGTGATTGTAAATATTTGCACATGTTTCAGTTTTTCAAGATTTATTCAACATATAACACTAATGTGTGTGTGTAACGTGAAAATTTCCATAATCTTTAATATGTATGTTTGTGGATTTTTAGAGGAAAGAGAAATTTTGAATGGATTTTCTTTTTTTTTTTTTTTTTTTTTTTTGTTTTTTTTTTGTGGGTCATTTGTGTCCAAACAGTAAAATAATAAAATAATATTTTTATCATTATTTGCTTGGTTGTGCTGAAAAAAACTTGGCACTTGTACATTACGCATTGTTTAAGACTTTAAATAGTAGAAAAGAAAGGAATGCATAAATAGGAAAGATATCAGGGATCTAAGGGTTTGTAGACATTCAGTGTTTCTTTAAGGGGTGCACAAATAGCTGATTTCACTATTATAATTAGAAGGGGTGTCTGGGCATACAGTGCACTCAGTAATTTTTTCAGGTTCACTAACCAAGACATGGCAAAGGCATTTCTGAAAAACCTTTTTTCAGTATGTGTAATGATTCATGAGGTTGGGAGAGTTGCAAAGTGGGATAGTTTGAATTGCTTTTTTTTTTTTTTTTTTTTTTTTTAAAATCTGTTTGTGTTCAGGGCACAGGAGTATGCCAAGACCAAGGCTGCAGACTGTTGTCCTCTACCCTCCATAGTCGTCTGCCCACCTACACTGACAGGCCACTGGGTGGATGAGGTGGGCAAGTTCTGCACTAAAGAGTACCTGAACCCTCTGCACTATACAGGTCCCCCCACGGAAAGAGCACGGTATGCATTATGAGAGACCCTCTACTGTAATTATCGGAGGGTTAATGTGAGGTTTTTGCTTTACATTGTTACACATGCACTCATTTCATAGTCCATTTTTTCCCCATTCCTTTCAGAAGATTGATTCCTTTTGGTGACAGATTCATTCACTTGTATATAAAGGAAGTAAATGTTTGTTTCTCTCCCAGCTTACAGCACCAGGTGAAAAAGCACAACCTTGTTGTAGCCTCGTATGATGTGGTGCGGAACGACATTGACTTTTTTAGGTATTTAAAAAAAAAAAAAAAAAAAAAAACTCTTCTTGGTGTACACATCTGTGGTCTCTGGATGTTGTTTAAACAGAGGCTAATCTATTTTCTCACCCTAACAGAAATATAAAATTCAATTACTGTATCCTTGATGAGGGTCATGTCATTAAGAACGGGAAGACCAAGCTCTCCAAGGCTATCAAGCAGTTGGCTGCCAACTACAGAGTTATCCTGTCAGGAACACCCATTCAGGTAAATCTGAAACTTCTAGATCTTTCTGTGTTCTCTTGTTACTTTGAATGTTTGTAATAAAGAACTTATGCCCCCTTTAAGTCTCTCTCTTCTCTTCTATCACCAGAATAATGTTCTGGAGCTGTGGTCTCTCTTCGACTTCCTGATGCCAGGCTTTTTGGGCACGGAGCGCCAGTTTGCCGCCCGCTACGGGAAGCCCATCCTTGCCAGCCGAGACGCAAAGAGCTCCTCCCGGGAGCAGGAAGCAGGTAGGGCTGTCATGGCTATTTCCTTGTATTTGGAAGCAGGAGACAAATCTTTGTCTGTCTTCCTTCAGATAAGGCCTCGAATGAGACGCTGATGTCCATTAGGGTTACCGCTATGTTTAGCTTCTTTGTGTGTTTTTGTATTTTAGGTGATGGATGTATATGGCACATTTCCGGGTGTTTGTTATCGTGACTAAATGAATTGTGGCCTTTTAGGTGTTTCAGTGTTTGGGTTACAGTTTTGTTGTGCCACATTTTGACCAAGTTTCCCCTCTCTGTCTCTCTCTCTCTCAGGAGTTTTGGCTATGGAGGCTCTGCATCGACAGGTGCTACCCTTCCTGTTGAGGAGGATGAAGGAGGATGTCCTTCAAGACCTGCCGCCCAAGATTATACAAGACTACTACTGCAACCTTAGTCCTCTACAGGTACAAACCTGAACACTGACTGTAGGCTGTTGTTCGTATAGACAACTTTGCTAATACTTGTGTGTGTGTGTGTATGTGTTTAGGTTCAGTTGTATGAAGACTTTGCTAAGTCTCGGGCGAAGGTGAGCGTAGATGATGTCATCTCCACAGCATCACAGGAGGAGGAAGACAAACCCAAACTGAAGGCCACCGGACATGTGTTCCAGGTCAGACACTCATGGTTGAAGTCGACTTTTTTTTTTTGTCGGCATGTGCTTCCATCCTCCTCCATCTGCTGAGTGAATTGGATGAAGTGCCAAAATGAAGCAAAGCTGCAGTTGTTTCTAACCATGTTTTGTGATGTCTCTGACCCATGCTGTAAGATCTTGAGAGGTTGCTCCATATCTAGGGCTCCTTGCTTGTGAGGAGAAGGCAGTAGCGGGAGGAGGGAGAGCAGCATGATAAAGTTGGCACCCACACAAGAACTGACCGAGGGTGTTTTTGTATGTGTATTGCAGGCTCTGCAGTACTTGAGGAAGCTGTGTAACCATCCTGCATTAGTCCTGACTCCTCAGCATCCAGAGTACAAACGCATCACTGAACAGCTCTCCTCCCAGCACTCTAGCCTCCGGGACATCCAGCACGCACCCAAACTCTCTGCTCTTAAACAGGTATCCAGGCTTGAGAGCAAGCCGTGTAGTCTGCAATTGCTTTTGTGTAGTGGTTTCCTGATGTGGTCCTGTAGTACAGTTGCACTGTACTCTTGTGTTTTCTCTACTGTAACACATTCACTTCAAATCTGGATGGACTTCTTAAATAGCAAATATAAGGTGGGGGTCCTGAAGGACCAGGGTTGGGAACTCTAGCATTGGTCCAGCTTTGCCTCAGAATGCCGGGCTGATATGTTTGCGCACTCAAGAAATATTTTAGCTGGATTGGAGGAAATTCCAATCCAACTGGCTGAAAAAGTATTTGTGTACTTTTCCCAAATCTGAGTGTAGCAGGTAGCAGTAAGTAACATAATTGGTAACAAAATTGGCAGCACTTAGTAAGAGTTGCATAGGCCGAAAGATGTGGTGGCCCTGAAAAACAGCCTTTTAAGCTATAGGTTTATTTGACTGATCTACAGAATGAACAATCACAAGCTGTTTCATTGTGACATGGAGGCAACTCAAAGTGCACCTGTTGGCCTGTTTGAGACCATATCTTCTTTACTTTCTATATACCATTAACTTCAAACAATAGGAATAACTTTCAAAAAACTGGATCTTCTGAATGTTTTATCCTATTCTGACTGGAAGATCAGTTTATTACTGCGGCTCCACCTCCAGTAAATTACAGAAGGTTGTTCACTTTGGATTTATTACTCTCGGACATGTTTAATCATCAGTGTGGATTCCGACTGCATTTAAATTTAGCATCTAGTCAGTAATATCACAATACCTTCCCTGGTAAAACTAATGCATCTTGAAAAGGGAAAATAATTTTTTAAATTTGCACTGTTTTCATCCCCTGTAGTTACTGCTGGACTGTGGTCTGGGCTCAGCCGGATCCTCAGACGGTGGGACAGAGGCTGTGGTGGCTCAGCACCGTGTGCTGATCTTTTGCCAGCTGAAGAGTATGTTGGACATTGTAGAGCAGGACCTGCTGAAGCCACAGCTGCCCAGTGTCACGTACCTCAGACTGGACGGCAGCGTTCCTGCAGGCCTGCGCCACTCAATCGTCTCTAGGTACGTACATGCACATGTATTCTCACCCAAGGGAGAGAAATCACAAAATACTTCACTCTTTCGGTTAACAGTACAGATTGTCAGAAGTCTTTTAGGCTACGTTCACATTACAGGTCTTATTGCATAATTCTGATTCTTTTGTTCCCTCTCATTTCTGATCTTTTTGTCTTGATGGTTTACATTTGTGTAAGTGACTCGTGTCAATATGTCAATAATGAACTTGCACCCTGAAATGACCTGCAAGTACCTCTCAGTAACATCATGTGAATGAACATGAACGCAAACAAATATAGAAACTAGCAGCACAAACCTTTATTGTGGAGATTATTAACTCTGATTAGCTCTAAGCTGTTCATGATCAGGGGAGAAGGTGAGAAAGCCAAATGGTTTTAATGCGTCTGCAGTGTTTACTAGCGCAAACTTTGTTTGCCGCTGCTGCTACACCCTGAATACGGGATGATGCACATGTGCAGTAGAAATCCCTTATAAATTCTCATTTTCGTTCAGTTTATAAGCCCTTGATTTGAAAAGTTTGTCACATCAGAAAAAATCAGATTTGCACCACTTTAGCCTGGTGATATGAATGCAGCCCTGTTAGCCTTCAAGCTGTTTGTTGACTCTTGGGAGCTCAAGAAATCCCAGCTTTTGTTTAGCTGTTCAGAATCCTGAGCTGTCTTTTTCTTTTGCAGGTTCAACAATGACCCATCTATAGATGTGCTGCTACTGACCACTCATGTGGGCGGCCTGGGGTTAAATCTCACAGGTGCTGATACTGTGGTGTTTGTGGAACATGACTGGAACCCCATGAGAGACCTACAGGCCATGGACCGTGCTCATAGAATAGGACAGGTATGTGGTAAAATATTTCATTTGTAGCATGTAAGAAGCAAATCCCTCTACTTCTTGCTGAGTGTGTGCTTTCATGTTGCAGAAACGTGTGGTGAATGTTTACCGTCTGATCACGAGAGGCACTCTAGAAGAGAAAATCATGGGCTTGCAGAAGTTCAAGATGAGCATAGCTAACACAGTCATCAGCCAGGAGAACTCCAGCCTCCAGAGCATGGGCACAGACCAGCTGCTTAACCTCTTCACCCTGGACAAGGTCAGTGTGGCAGCTGTCAGGACTGTATTTCTGACTGCAGCTTTAACTAAACTGTTGGATCAAGACCGTTTGTTCAAGTATTTAGTGGTTGGTATCTTTGTGTAGTCGAGGCTCATTCGTGTGCGCGTTCCGTGGGTGTACCAAAGTGGGACGGTGGCCTTCACTCTACTGCGCAGTTTACACTAAACAATGGTGCCCTAAAGTTGCATACTGAAACACAGGCTTGTCTGTATCTACATGCATGTATTTGGTCATGCATGCTTTCATACCAATACACTCCCACACTGATGGGCACTTGAGATCTTTACCTTATGCAGCCACCCCAGTATGCTTTTTAACAACAGTGTGCTTTCTTTCACATGACAATGCGCATAACTTGAATTTGTGTTCTAATGCATATTCTCTCTGTGCATGTAGGATGATAAAATGGAGAAAAGTGAAATGGCCTCCTCTTCAGGAAAGGCCAGTATGAAGTCCGTGTTGGACGGACTGGGGGAGCTGTGGGACCAGCAGCAGTACGAGGCTGAATACGATCTGGACAGCTTCATGCTCTCGCTGCACTAACCCAGCACGCCTTACCGAGGCCACCTCCACACGCCAAGTCCTCTGGCCTGTTGTAACCTCTCTTGCTATGGACCACCTTTTTTTGTTGTTACAGACTGTAACGTGGGTCGTTTTTGGTTCACAACTTATTGGATTTGAACATTTGGAAGACATTTGACCATGATTTATTCCCACAATATTCGAGTGGTCCTGTCAGCCTGAGCCTCTGCTGTCTTAAAGACACCGTACACTCCATGCGTGACCCTCACCAACCAATCCCATACTGCCAGCTTAATCCAAGCTGAGGATGAACACGTTCTCGCCCGAACCGTGGGAGCTCCTGCATAGTGTCTCTGACAAGAATGTTGGGAGCATTCATCAGTATAATCCACTATTTCCCTTCCCCCTTTACAGTCTTAAAGCTTACCTCACAGTTGAATCACTTATCAGTATTTGATCTTAAAAGACATGCGCTTTAGGATTTTGTATTTCATTTATTTTTGTAGAACGAAATAGCCATCTTAGCAATGCCCACTGCACTGAAAAGGCTTCTGTAGCCTTTGATGTAGACCTCTATTAGGGGAAGGTGCAGAGGTTTTTTTTAAGAAAGGAGGAAAAAGAGGAACTGGGCACAGGGGGAGGGGGTGGGAAGTGCATTTTCCTTTCCACTAGGGGGCAGTAGCTGTTCCTGTGAAGCACAGTGCCCGTCAGTCCCTCGCCCATCACTTCAGCTCAGATCAGAAACATGAAACTCGCAGCCTGCCGTACCACAGTCGCACATAAAGGAAATGTGAAATGTCTGACCATGGGTGAGGGCATGGTGTTAACTGATCATGGGCACTATTGACCTGGCAGACAAAGGACATTCATGGAACCTTGTTGGATAGTTTTAAAAAAGGAGGGGAAAAAAAGCAAGGACTTGTAAATACTTCTGTAATTTGCTTTCTTTGATTAAGCTGATAGAATTTTAATAAATTCTAATGAGCTTTCTTTGATGTCTGTCTGTTCTTTAAGAAAATAAAGAAAAGTGATTTGAAGAGAACACATCCCTTTTACTGGTACACTGAAGTTGTATAGAATACTTTTTATCTTTCACATTTCTGCACAGAGAAAGATGGTGCTCTTGGCTGCTTCATTCTGATAATTACACTTTGCAGTCAACATGGCATGTTTAAACTCACCTAGCCTTTAAAGGTGTCTGTATATACATTTTGAATGTACAATGATGTCACTTCAGTACAGACTCTTTGTATCTACACTCATTGTGAATTTACCACTTACCATAGAGGTGCATTTTGTAGTTTATTATTACAGACTATTTTCTATTTCTTCATCTTTTTGCCCCCTTTACCCATTCATACACCCATTCATCTCACTGGACCACCAGTGAGCAGTTATTTTTTTGGGCGGTGGATTACAGCAGTGACGTGTGTGTGTGTGTGTTGCACACTGTAAACACTGTCCATGTATTGGCCACTTTATTAGACACATCTAACTTGTTAGTAAACCTTGGAGATGTAACATTTTTGATGATGGTTCATCTGATGCTGCCCAGTTTGTGGTAGTTATTCTCTAGTCCAGTTTCTGGCCACAGGACACTGTTGGCTGGATATTTTTGGTTGCTGGATTAGTCTCAGTCCAACAGTGACTCTGAAGTGGTAAGTGGAGCCAAAGAAATGGACAATGATTGTAGATACCTACTAAAGTGCTTTGTTTTAAAAGATCAGGACAACATAACTGCTCTTGACTTTGTAACTTTGTTCTGTCCGCTTTCTGGCATAGCAATGCAAATTTCCCACTTGTGGGACTAATAAAGGTCTATCTTATCTTATATTTAGAGGGTGTCTTTAAAGGGGGTGGGTAGGCCTGTGCTTTCCTCTGCTTCAGTAATCTCCTTTTAGATGTGCTGTCTACAGTTCTGCAAACTACAGTTCTGTGAAAGAGGAATGATCTCTAGAGACATCTAATGCTCCACACACATCATACTGCAGCACTTCAACAAGGGCATGGTGTCATTGTTACGATGCACCAAACTGAGTGCTAATAGCGCCCCCTTGTGGAGAATCTTTAGCCTGTTAAACATGGGTGAGTATGAGTGAGTTACCAGCCAGGATCATGAGGTGCTTCACATCTAAACATACCTAAATAGAGGAGCAGAGAGAATAGAAGAAGCAAGAAGGTTTAGGGTTAAGTGTTGAGGATTCAAGGCTGAGCTTCCACTCTTTGTGTGTAATTGTAGAATTACAGTTGGATTCTTACCCGTTTCCCTTTTATGATCAATAAAAAATGTTCAGCATGTCCTATCAACTACTGCAAGGTTAATATGAATCTGACTGCAGAACAATACTGCCACTAGAAATCTGCAAACTTATGTTTTGGATGACAGACATGCACACCAGAGCTCCAAAAAGAGAGGCCATGCAAAGGATGACAATATTTCACAGCATCATACAACTATGTTTAATAAGATCTGCTTATTAGTACAGAAAAGGGGAAAATAATGAAGGTTGGAACTACAAACTTGAAGCAAGTCATAAGCAATAGCAGCATTGCCCTCCATGTGTTTTTTTTTTTTAATAATCACAGTTTAACTACAATGTTAGACAAGCACAGGTCCAATAATCAATAATCTCAAAACCTTGTCATGATAGAACCTGTCATTTCTTATAAATTAAAACAAATTAGAAAAGGAT
>JBBPCZ010000156.1:4884226-4898429 GCA_037974445.1 Brycinus macrolepidotus | reverse complement strand
ACACACACACACACACACACACACACACACACACACACACACACACACACACACACACACACACACACACATCAAAGAAACCAGGTGATGACTGAAAGGTTAAAAACATTGATGAGGGATCCAACATGTCAACAAAAACAAACCACAGAGTCATTCATATCCCTCAAATCCACATAAAAGGATATTTTGGGGGTTTTTTTTATCAGTGGTCCTGTGTGATGTGCACCTTCATCGATGTCTGGAGGGAGACCACCAACAAAGACCTTCCTGGAGTAGCGCTCCATTCTCTCTCCGTTCTGGCAGCGAGTGGGAGAGTTCAGCCCCGGGGACTGATCACCATGAGGGTCATCCAGAAAACCATCCTCGAAAGGAAACAGTGACGAGCGACCTAGAGAGAGAGAGAGAGAGAGAGAGAGAGAGAGAAAGAGAGTGAGAGTGAGAGAGAGAGAGAGAGAGAGAGAGAGAGAGAAAGAGAAAGATAAAGAGAAAGAGAGAGAGAGAGAGAGAGAGAGAGAGAGAGAGAGAAACAAGGGAAAGAGATGAGAGCAAGAAAAGAGATAGAGAAAATAAAGAAAGAGTGAGACAAAGGGAGACAGAAAGAAAGATAAAGAAAACGAAAAATAAAAAGAGAGAGAAAGAACGAGAGTGAAAGAGAGAGAGAGATGAGAACGAGTGAGAAGAGAGAGAAAAAGAAAGAGAAAGAAGGAATGAGAGAAAGAGACAGAGAAAGGATGAAAGATAAAGAGCCAGAAAAGAGAGAGAGAGAGAGAGAGAGAGAGAGAGAGAGAGAGAGAAATAGAGAAAGAGAGAGAAAGAAAGAAAATTTGAAGCAAACAGAGATGAGAGACAGCAACAGAGATGAGAGAGAGCATGAGAGGGAAAAGGGGAGAAGCACAAAAGGATAAAAGAGGATGGGGTTAGAAGGAGAAGAAGAAAAAAAAGAATATGAGGTTTGGGCTTTAATTTAATCTCATTCAAAACTGATTTATGGAGTCATTCAAATTACGGCCAATAGAGAACTCTGGCATAGAGGCGTTTCTGAGGCTCGACTAAAAGCATCATTAGCCAACTCTGATATTAGAGGGGGAAAAAAATTTGTAAAAAATTGGACATTAGCCCCCCCAAACCCACCCAATTACATATTCAAACACACATCCCAACTACAGCTGGATCAGATGCCAGTGTGCTGAATTAGCCAAGTCTGTTCATTTCCTTCTCTTTGGGGACTTTCTGGCTGTCTGAGCTGAAGTCTTCCATTGAAGAAGACTTCAGAGCTCTGAGGCGAGAAGCATAACGGGGATATTTCAGAAGGGCCAGCCCCCTGAGCTTCGGCACACGCCAGAAAATCTGAAGAACACTGTTCGGTTCAGTTTTGCACATCAAAAACTATCCTGCGCATCAAAGAAAAAATTTCACAGAGCTGGGAAACTGGGTTACGCCAGGAGTCGGCCGTTAATGCAAATGTGGATGAAGGAAGGGTTTCAAGGTTCTAGCTGTCATGTAATAAACTTAGAGACAGAAAACTGTAATTAACACCAAATAAATAAATACAAATGGCCGAATGGTCTTCACGTCAGCCACCACTTGTTCCAATGAAACCAAGACCCACAAGAAGATGGTAAGATGTAAAATGAAGATGTAGAAGGCGAACATCTAGACAAGTGGGCTGGAGGTAAATTCTGCAGCTCTGAGAGTAATATGTCCTAATCTTGTGTGAAAGGGGACTTAGGGACTTATTTAACTGAGAAAAAAAAACAATAAAAAGAAAAAATATCAGACTTGGCATCTGAGAATTGGGATAAAAGTTCAATTTGAATGTAGAAATCAAAAAACAAGGCAAAAGTTCCCTTTAAAGTAAAGTTTTACCAACACTATGGTCACCAACCAGGTTCAGTTCAATCATCTAACACCCCAGAGTTCTTCAGGGTTCTTTCAGCTCTTCATTTAATATAAATGCACTCAGGAAATGGAGCCCACTGCAGGGGCTCTCTCTCCACATCTTTATAAGAAGGTGCTGAGAAGGTGACCTTGTTCCACGTTTCAGTAACGTTCTAGCCAGGTGTGGTAAACCAGGGTGCTGGGATGTTGGTGTTTGTTGTTTTTTCTGCCCTTAAGACCTGGCAATTAACTGCTGAGGTGGGTTTGAGTAGGAAAATCACCAAACTCTTCTGGACTCCAGCCTTCCAAGACCAGGGTTAGAGATGAAATGGATTAGTGGTTCCCAAAAATGAGAAACCCCCAAACCAGCACATTTTAGATTTTTTTCCATCTCCCAATACACTTGATTCCACTAATCGTTTAATTCACCAGCTATTCTTGAGCTGAACATGAAAATGTGCAGGACAGGGGACACTCCAGGAACAGTTTGGGAACACCAATTTAGAACATGGGTGGTGAACTCCTGGAGGGCTGGAATCCAGAAGAGTTTAGTGATTTTGCTACTCAAACCCATAGCAGGGAGTGATCTTGTCCCATATCGTTTCAGCAACATTCTAGCCAGGGGTGATAAACTCCAGTCCTGGGATGTTGGTGTTTGGTGTTTTTTTCTGCCCTTAAAACCTGGCAATTAACTGCTGAGGTGGGTCTGAGTAGGAAAATCAACAAACTCTTCTGGACTCCAGCCCTCTAGCGTTCGCCACCCATGTTCTGAGTTGGTGTTCCCAAACCGTTCCTGGAGTACCTCATGTCCTGCAAATTTTTGGGTTTACACACCCACTTCAACTCAATAATGGCTGGGAAATGAACTTATTAGTGGGACCAGGTGTGTTGGGAGCAGGGAAAATCCCTAAAATGTGCAGAGTTGGGGGTTCTCGTTTTTGGGAACCACCAAGCCGTTACATCTCTAACCCTGGTCCTGGAGGGCTGGAGTCCAGAAGAGTTTGGTGATTTCCCTACTCAAACCCACCTCAGTTAATTGGCAGGTTTACTTCATGTGTTAAGGGCAGAAAAAACACCAAACATAAACGTTACAGGACAGCAGTTCATCACCCCTGGCTAGAACATTACGTTACTAGTAATTCACTTAACTGTAAGTTAACTATAGTATTTATACCCAGCATGTGTGTATATAGCAGAGTATTTCATTTATTTTCTGTCAAGTTTTTATTGGATTTATTTAGACTTTATACTTTATATTGTTCTTGTTTTTGTGTCTCTGTGTGTCTGTGCAGTTTCCAGTTTTCTAATTCTACATTGTGGAACAAGGTAATCTTCTCAGCACCTCCTCATGAAAAAGTATGTGGAGAAAAAACCCTGGCAGTGGGTCTGAGAAGGAAAATCACCAAACTCTCCTAGTCTCCAGCCCTCCAGGAGTTTACCACCCATGTTCTAAGCTGGCGGTTCCCAAACCGGACCTGGAATGCCCCCTGAGCTGCACATTTTTGCGTTTACACAATTCAGTTCAAGAACGAGAAATGAACTGATTAGTGGGATCAGGTGTTTCCCTGGGAGCAGGGAAAACCCTAAAATGTGAAGATCTGATTAAGCCATTACATTTCTAACCCTGCTCCTGGAGTACCACCACCCTGAATATTTCAACTAGTCAGCTAATTAGAGCCCTTCCTGAGCTGTAGTGGGTGTGTTAGAGCAAAAATAACACTATAATGTGCAGGACAGAGTAAGGCCAGGATCAGTTTTGTGATCTAAATTAAAAAATGATAAAATTATCCACTGCAGAAATTAGTCAGTTATAGTAAAGCGTCTTCTTAAGATCCACTCCAAGCATTTTTGATTGAAAACCATGGTAAAGTCAATGTGCTTTCATGAGCAACATTTATGGGGAAGTTTACAGATCAACCTTAAGGTTCGTCAGCGAGAACTTAAGGCCTTTGTTTGGCTTTTTTGGTGTGTATGTGTTGGGGCTGAACAATTTGGCGAAAATATAGAATTGCAATTCAAAACTTATACTGATTATTTTCTACACATTAACTGTACTGGTGGTCTAGATAATATCAAACATACACATAACTACATTGTTCTTTTATGAAATTACACAGTTACTAGGAATCTTGATCAGAATGATTTTGTTCCTTTCTAAAGAACCCCTTCAATGCTGAACTGTTTTGCATAAAAGTTGAAAATTCGCCATTTCAGTTTCGCACAATTCGCACCAATACAGTCTGAGTGATGTGATGTGAAATTGGCTGCAGTGGGAGCGTACCGTCAGAACATCAGAGTAGGTTAAACTGTGTCTTTCTCGCACTCAGACTCCAGCCACTAACCTTCACATCCTCAGAAATGTTCTCTAAATCAGTGTTTCCCCCACCCTTGTCCTGGGGGCACACAGCTACGCACAATTTAGTGCTTTCCCTGCTCTACTACAACATGAACCTTGGTCGAGACTTTCAGGAGTGAAAACACCCAAAAACTCACCTTAAAAGTAAGGGGTTCTTGAGGAGTTTACTGATTGGATCAGGAGGGTCAGGAGCAGTGAAAACATTAAAACGTGCAGAACAGGAGGTTCTCCAGGACCAGGGTTGGGAAACACTGCTCTAAATCTTTGTCAGCAGGTCGTTCGTTTTCAGAAATGGAGCCTGTCCTGTGGCGTGTGGGTGTATTTGCCGGATTTTGCTTAGGAGGTTTCTAAAAAAGTACCAGTCCGAAGCAGCCAATTTTTTTTGTCAGTGTAAATTGCAGAATGGTAAAGTAAAAATATGTTACTCCTATATGTAACCGAATTCACACATCTATCTTAAATCTGTAATTTAAGATTAGCAGAAATTAACATTACTATAGCACTTGGTACATTGTTGTGAATATTATTAGATTTTAATTTAAAAATGATTAATTGTTCAGCCCCTGTATATGTGTGTATGATGGAGACATTGACAGTTTTATGATGTACCAATAGACCAGATCACAAAGCACTATAATAATGCACATGAACAACACAATGACTCCGGGGGGAGAAAAGAGATGCCAGAAATGTTCTTCTCTTTGAAAGGCAACCAAAAACAGGGGGAAAAACAACATTCAGGGCCCGTGTTAGGAAATGAATGGTTAAAGCATCCTTCCCACCCACTTGATTATATGGATTGATGAAAATATAAACTATAATCCAGTAAGGAAAGACAAGGGCGTGAATTAATAGACTTCATCCAACCACAGCACAGATGAGGCAGACATTCCGTCATCATCATCATCATCATCATCATCCAAACCCCCACCCCAATCTCCACATCCACCCTCACACACAGACAGCTAGCAATTTAGCCTTCATTTCCGCAAGCACAAAACAGAGAGAAGGCAACGTGTTACCTCTTCTGCGACCATAGTTCCTGGCTGTTCGGGAGCACACAGGGAGAGAAAGAGAAAGAGAGAGAAAGAAAGAGAGAGAGAGAGAGAGAGAGAGAAAGAAAGAGAAAGAGAGAAAGAGAGAGAGAGAAAGAAAGAGAGAGAGAGAGAAAGAAAGAGAAAGAGAAGAGAAAGAGAAAGAGAGAGAAACAGAAGAGAAATAGAAAGGAAAAGAGGAGGAGAAAGAAAAAGAGAGAAGTAGAAACAGGAGGGGAAGGGGAAGAGAGATAGAGGGGAAAAAATGGACAGACAAACAGACAGAGAGAGGGAGAGAGACAGAGACATGGGTTTTGTGGGCAAACAATGTGAACAGTCACTACGGCAACAGTGTGAAAGCACAAGCTGAGCTGGGAGGACTGGTGTGGGTCAGGGGTCGGAACTGGCCAGCAGAGAGAGAGAGAGAGCGAGAGATGTACAGTGTTCTTTAGTCTGTTCGTCCAGTTGCTAAGCTCTCATTTGAGTTTCTCAGCCCGTCTCTCAGCTTCAACAGATGCTGGCATACTGATCTAGCTTTTCTCCATCCTTTACTTGTCTTGCTTATTTGTATTACTTCACACATTTTAGCATGAGTTGAGGTTCGTAAGGTCACCATATGTGAAAACTGAGGTCAATAAAGTAAAACCATGAATCGGTTTAGGAGAGTTTGGTCACTGAAGCCAAAAGAATGCATCAAATATCTGGAAATCATTTGATATAGTGCAAAATCAGAAGAAACCACTTCAAACTCGTCACGTCACAAACTCTCTCTCTGCTACACACTTTTAATGCAACTCGCCCTTCCGCTCTCTCTCCCCAAACATAATAGAGGCGACTCGATCACAAAAATCAACATTTTTTAAACGATCAATACTCTGCCCCTGATCAACCGATCAAAAACTGTAGGAGGAGAAGAGGTGCCAAATAATAAATCACACTAATGAGTCAATTTCATCCCATCTCTGGTTGGTGCTGGTTGCATTCAGGTTGGGTTTTGAATAGATATCTGTAGGGCTACAGGCAAATTTGGATTAAAAACTTGCCGATGTGGGCCAGTTTGGGTCAGACTGGGAAAGAACGGTTCTGGATAATATTCAGGTTTGGAAAAAAATTTCAGGCCTAAAAGCTATAACAACTCCCACATTTGTGTATTTTGGGTGCTGGCGCACCTGGGTAAGCTCAAGGACGCTTGATAACGACCTCATGAGTAGAACGAGAGTGTTAACACTGCTTTTCTGTTTCTAGTTGACTGTTTAGAGTGCCACTAAATGTTGAAATGAAGTGCAGCTGTTGGTGTTCCAAACAGTTTGAACCTTTAACATGGTCTTATCTACAGTATTTTTTTCTTACAGTATTTTATTATGGGAGCTCACTTTCAGAGCATATTTAGGGCATAAAGATAGATTGCTCATGGCCTGTGAGCTGCTGTTTTGAAGTTGACCTCTCCAAAACGCAATAAGAGTGACCCATTTCCACCCTGTGGTTGGGCATAAAGTACTGGATCACACACACAGCACGTGTCACTGTACGAGACAGAAAATTCACCAACCTTCATCCCCTTTCACCTCCAGAGAGCTCTACGCAGAGAAATAGGTCATTGCTAGTGACCCCTTTTTTAATTGGGCAAGAGGTTCTACACATTCCAGACGCCCATTCACATTTCTGCAGTGGAAATGTTGTGCTAATTCAGAGGAAACGCTGGTGGCTGCTGTCTGAGTTGACCCGACACTTATGGTCTGGCACCCTCCCACTCCTGCAGAGAGGCCAAAGGTAGGCCTGCAGAAGAGCAGATAAGGAGAAGCCTGCACACACAGTCTGTTTGCTGCATGAGTACAGAGGCTCAGACCTAAAACCCCATGATTAGTAATGTCCTGCTATTCCAGGAGCTTAGACACTCCTGGTCCAGGAAAGAGGAGTCGTGTCCAGCGTGTAGGATTCGTTTAGCACTGTCGCTCAAATCCGCTACACCTCCACATTCTCCAGGCAGTCGGGCTAAATGGCTGCTTCCCACATGCCTCGCATTCTTTTTTTTTAATCCTCCCTAACCAAGTCCAGTGAGTAGATAAAGTTGTGTGTGGAGCCACAGAACACAGTTTACACTGCTGCAGTTTTTAAAAGGCTGTGTTTATCCTCTGTGCTGCTGACTAACTATTAGCCAAATGACTTGCTTGCTAATTATAGAGAACATACTGAAAAACTGAAACATTCGATCTGATAAGACCCCAGGACCTCCGCTTTTCATTAACGTTGTGATTTTGAAGACCTTGGTACAAAATACAGCCACAAACGGCACATGAAAAGTGAGGCGACAAGCATGCAAAAGTAGAAAGAAATTACTTCTCTCATTGAAAACAGAAAAAAATGACCTAAGTTCACAAAAACTCATTTTGGTTTCATCTTATTCTTTGGTAATATCCCAATTTCTTCCAATTTGCCACAAAAATGTATTCTACAGAAATTATTCACTCCTACTAGAGTAAATCATATCAAGGTCATTTGATTCATATAAAAATCAAATGGAGTGCAATTTCATAAAATCCCATAAAAACTGATAATACATGTTGTATATTTTCTGTCTGAACCTCTCTCCCTCTTTACTTATCAAACTATCTCAGTGCTAACCCCTTTTAGTCCAAAGTTCACAAAAAACTACTAAGATTCAATTGGTTTGCATGGCCAGGGTAAGAGTCATATTGGTTCCATCTTAATCTCTGTTAAAATCCCAATTTCTTCAAATTTCCCCCTAAAAATGTATTGTATAGAAATTATTTATTCCCACGGGTAACTGAGTGCAAGTTCATCTAAGTTTATCTTCCATTTCTGTTGGGAATTCTGTGAAATTCTATCAAAATGACACCACATGTTGAATATTCTGTCTGACCTCCCCTTTACTTACCACACTATCCCAGTGCTAACCCGCCCCCCACACACACACTTTAGTCCAATACTGTCGTTCTCTCTGGCCACCCAGCCCCAACTCCAACAGTCAGCTGCAGCAGCATCATAGCATGTGTCACATTATCCTGTAAGAGCGCAGCAGGGTGAGAGACAGGCCTGAATAAAGCTCATGCTGAGGCTGCTAGAACAGAGCCTCCAATGAGCTAAGGAGTCACACTGGGGATTTCTTTATAAAAGCCCTTCAACACAGGCCTGCCAAAGACGGGCCAATATGCCCCAGTGTGGAGAGGCTCCAATTGTGTGACATTCCCACTGCTGGAGGACAAGACTGACTCCAGACTGTAGCATCTCACATTTGGAGCTTTTCATTAAAAGGGTCTTGTGTGCCTTGCTGCTAAGAGCAGACATGGAAACGTCTGACTGGAGGAGGTCAGGGGGTCCGGAGCACCTAGCAACAAGAGAGAGGCAGGACAGAGACACAGCCGCCGCCATGTGTCTTGTGAAACCGTATTAGCCAACCCTGCTGAGGGATGGGGGACGGAATTTGGTCCAAAGTTTAAAAGTTTCAGAGGGCGGCTTTTGCTCTGGGCCAAACAGTGGAAGGTTAAGTTAACCTGCTGGAAGTTTCTGCCCCTCCGTGTGAGAATAATTGCCGTCACGATTTAAAAGGAACAGCAATTAGCAGAAAACGTAGCCCTGAGCTCGAGCTCGGCACAGATTTAACAACAGCGATGATGTAAGATACAGTGTAACTGGAGGAAAGATCTTCTAGAACTCACACAACCTTCAGAGTTCCTTAAATGATACTGTGGGACAGCGACTATTTTTATCCCCACCTCAAGTAATTAGAATAGTTAGAATATTGAAGTTGCATTTTGAGATCATAAGCAGCATTTACTTTAAGAGAGCTGGAAAAAGTCAATAATCTTGTATTTTTGGTCATGTATTTTTGAGTATGACGCCAATGATACTGTCTTGTCATCGTATGATAAAACTATAGGGCTGTGTAAGTGAAGAAACACACACACTGAATTGTTTTGTATCTGTTCTGTATTGTATCTATAGCTTCGTTTAACCAAGCAGTAACTTCACTGGCTTATGTGCATGGATCAGTCACAACATTAAAACCACTGACTGATGAAGTGAATAGCACTGATTATCTTGTTGCAGTGACTCCTGTCAAGGGGTGAGATATATTAGGCAGCAGGTGAACAGTCAGTTCTTGAATTTGATCGATTAGAAGCAGGAAAAATGGACAAGCGTAAGGATCTGATTGACTTCGACATGGGCCAAACTGTGATGGCTAGACGACTGGGTCAGAGCACCTCCAAAGCAGCAGGGTCATTGATGTGCGAAGGGGTGCGAATTCTGTCTGGTTCAATCTCACAGAAGAGCTACGACAGAAGGCGCATGCTGACCTTTGCCCACTGGTGAAAGTACCTATAATATGCATAGGAGCAGTGGAAGAAGGTAGTCTAGTCTAAATGATGTTTTCTTCTTTTACATCATATGTGCGTCACTTATTTGGGTAAGAGATGCACCAGATGCACCAGAATGCTGCAGAGGCAGTGTGATGCTCTGGGCAATGTTTTGCTTGGAAACACTGAGTCCTGCATTCATGTGGCTGTTAATTTAACGTGTACCACTGACCTAAACAATGTTGCAGACTCCTTTATGGCAACAGTGTTCTCTAATGTGGTGGTGGTGGTCTAGTGGGTAGGATACTTGCCTCTGGACCAAGAGGTCATGGGTTCGAATCCTATCTTCAGCATACCACCACTGGGTTCCTGAGCAAGACCCTTAACCCCAAGTTGCTCCAGGGAGACTGTCCCCTGTAGTTAGGGAATGGAAGTTGCTTTGGATAAAAGCGTCTGCTAAATGCCGTAAATGTAAATGTAATGTCATTGGCCTCTTTCAGCAGGATAATGCTGCAAAAACTGTTCAGGAAAGGTCTGAGGAACATGACAAAGAGCTCAAGGTGTTGACTTGTCCTTCAAATTCCCCAGATCTTAATCTGATCAAACATCTGTGGGATGTGCTCAACAAATTTTCCAATCCATGGAACTAACAGGACTTAAAGGATCTGCTGTAACATCTTGGTGCAGAAACCACAGCACCTTCAGAGGTCCATGTCTCGATGGGTCAGAGCTGTTTTGGTGGCACAAAGGGGACAAACTATTAGACAGGCGGTTTTAATATTATGGCTGATTGGTGCATGTTTCAGCATTTCATGATTATTAGCCAAAAAGCATAACAAATAAAGAATTACTTGGGTGCAAAACAGCTGTTGGAGGTTTGTGAAGTTATCGTTCTGTTTATTTATGCACAGTAATGATGTTTGACTGTGCGTTCGGAGGCTGTCGTGTGATAATTTGAGTCGCAGCTCAAATAGGTTGAGAAGAACTGCTGTAAGGAATGTGCAGGAAAATCAACACAGACGAAAATTGGTCCTTTTCACAAAACTTTCCCTCAAATCATGTCCATGAATATTTGAGCATTATAATCATTATGCAGATTGAAAAAATATTCATTTAATTTAGTATACTGCCTTTAACTGCTGAATATTTTAACTAGTTTACATTTTTTAAATAGTTTACATTTTGAGATTTTTCTTCAACTCTTACTGGAGTTGCAGTTTGATCACCTTGGTCACTGGAAAATGTAAATAAATAAATAAATAAATAAATAAATAAATACTTTGGTGAAAATTCAGGTTAATTTTAATTATTCCAGCAGGCATCATTATTAAATGTAAAATGTTAGTCAAATTTTTCTCTCAAGTCATTCTCACAAACTGGTCAAGTTTGTGAGAAAGGCCCAAATGCCTTTTAATCATAGTTTTGAAAAAGTGCGCAGTGGGAAAATTGTTGGGTCTTCCATTATGACTAACCACGAAATGGTGATCCAGTAAAAACCCTAGTTATGTTGACACAAGTCATTATTTATTTTGTCCATTCTGAGCTCCCACAGACTATAGTGACCATGTGGTCAAATACCTGTTGAAAGCTTCAGCAGGAGCAGTTCTGAAGGTGATGGAAGGAAAAGAGTCACTGGCTCAAATCGGCTGTTTCCTTCTCTCCCCTACTGCTCTCCAACCACTTCCAACTCCACAACCTGAACACCAGCCCCAAACCAGACTGCTGCAGAGCCAGGCCACAAAAATCTCCTTCATCAAAGCCATGAGGAGCCTCTTGGAACCCTCCTCCAACCTGACCGAGACAACACAGACATCTGCTGACAGAAAACAGCGGACGCCTGCTGGACTCGCTACAGTCTGGAATCACTCCTCAAACAAATACGGTGATTTTATATTCAATAACTAAACTAAGCATCAAAACATGTTCTTGTACTTTAAGAATTTGGAAACAAAGACTTACTACATGCTATAATAATATACTCCTTACTATTCCATTAGCACATTTTGTCAAGTTATGTGCCTTTGATTAACACTTGGAAATAAATTTAATCTCAATTATTGTTGCTACACATTTTTCCCCCTTTTAGAATCATCTGCAGCTTCATTCCAGAGATGTTAAAAATGCCTTTATTTTATTATATAGCTTCCTAATTACATCGATCCTTATTATATCAAAGATGCACAGGACTAGATATGGGTATCGATAGTACTGATACTGATATCGATGCTGATACTTATTGATCCTACCCTCCATAATTTGGTGCAGAAAATAAAGACGTCACATGAAAAGCTGTGAGAAGATTCAGCAGTTATTTTATTGTGGTGTTTTGGAGAAATAAGGATCTAAACTGCGTCCCGAGTTTCTGTTTCAATATTGAGGGAGGAGCGTCGCTTCAAATGTTCTGATCAACAGAGCGCCGCTCCGTCCCTCCACTGATCCAACCCAGCATCCACCGTTTTCTAACACAACTGCATTTTCATATATTAATGCTACATAAATATCAATATCGGCACCGTTTGTCCAGGAGATTCTCCAGATTTCAGTACTGACCAGCCAGTAGCCAGAACCAGTTTAGTACCGATGCACAATAAACATCCCTACCCAGGACCCATATTAGATTAATCTGCAGCTAAAGTGGTTTATTATACTGAAAACATTGATTCCACACTTTTGAATGGTGGTGTACATTGCAAACCAAACGATAACATGAGCACATGGGCTTGTTGATCAAAACCTGCTTCATTCCTAGAACACCTAACCTTCCCCCCCTCCCCCTCCCCCTCCCCCAGCAAACCCCAACTCCAGCAGCTTTCCTCCCTGTTTGTCCCCTGCGGCCATATGGCACCTGCTGAAGGGGACAGTTTGAGAGTATAGTCTTTCAGGTCTGTTATTTTTAGGCGGCCGCTGCTCATGTGTGGAGACAGCGCTCTCTCAGATGGCTCTAGAGGCCTGAATATATTCAGAAACGCACACTCAGTCTGCAGTACTGAGGAAACTATGACAAACACACTCTGGGAACTGACACACTCTATAGAGGTCAGGTCTTCGGCCTGTGCGGGGTCAAACCAACTGACCCAAAGGGGCCAGGTTTACAAGCAGCTGTTTTAAAGACCGACCACATGAAGCTGAATGGAAAAGCAAAGTAAACAGATGCTCTAAGACGCTTAAAAACTGTCTTTTCTAAGTGAGAGACAGGCCAGCTGGAACAAAACATGCCATTGACAGATGCAATAATGTTCATTATAAGGCAGCACACTAAGGTTGGTATATTATTACTGAATGCATAATAGTACATGCTTCTGTGTGTGAATGGAAGGGGGAAAAATACTCACTCAGTGGCATTATGTGTTCTGCTGCTGGGTGGTGAAAGTTCAAACCCATGCGTCCTGAAGAAAAACACAAAAGAAGAACATGGGATTAGTATCATTAGATGATTTAGATGATTCAAAGCAACCGCACACCTAAAGACACAACAATCTCCACTTCAGCATCTGCAACCAACGCTTACTTGAGACCTAGAAATGGATTATAATGTTATAGGCCATCTGAGGATTGTGGTATGTGCTGATTTTTAAAATAAATGACCACTTCAGCAGTGTTTCCCAACCCTGGTCCTGCAGCCCCCATCTGACTAACACACAACTAATGGAAGCGCAACTAATGGTAAACTGTAATCATAAGGCAAAAGAGTTCCTTATATGGAAGTTCCCCCGGTTTGTGTTGATGCTTGAGGTATCAGACGTCATGCTAAGCTTTGTTTGGTGTTCCTATATGATGTAGAACCAAAGTCATTGTCATTTAAATAACATGTAACAATAATAACCGCTACTGGTGTTTTAAAAATGGCGTCACATGCAAACACCCATAAAGACCAAAAATGCCCAAATTTCTTTTATTTTAGGTCTTAGAAACAAACAGGAAAAAAAAAACAAGATCTTTGAACCCTGGAGAACTTTAAGGATAGTCTCCGCCCACAAGTGAGCGGCCGAGCGGCGGCGCACTGAGAGAAAGAGCAGCAAATGGCGAGCGTGTCGGAAGACAAACACCACAGACTGTTTTACACCGTTTATATTTGTTGAATTTTACTAACATGCTCTGAGTTCCAAGGGTTAACGCTTCCGAGGCCTGCACACAGCTCAGTGAGGGGTTGTTAACAAACTCTAATTGGATTAGGTGTGCCGGGAGCAGTGAAAACACTCAGATGTGCAGGTCAGTGGGCCAGGCTGGGGAAACGCTGCATTATAGGACTGATCAAAGTGGGATTTTTTTTTTCACATCCCGACCTGCAGCTAAAAATATTCCAAAAATGCCTCCAATCATAATGTTATAAACAGCAAAGCTGGGGCAAAAGCCTGGGATTGTGCAGCATAAAGGGAGCCTCACAGCTCAGACAATGGAAGGCAGAATGCTGGGAATTTGACAGAGAGAGCATTCTGCTCCAGCGCCGCCACACCACCCATCCCAGCTGGGGAGAGAGAGACGTGCCAACTGCAGAATAAATCTCCCAGTCCCTGATTCTGCCCCTCTTTCTGTCTTTCAGACACACACACACACACACACACACACACACACACACACACACACCCACATACCCACACACACACACACACACACACACA
>JBBPCZ010000156.1:4842324-4856430 GCA_037974445.1 Brycinus macrolepidotus | reverse complement strand
GGTGTCTGTGTGTTTACTGGTGGTTAAAATTAAAGGTATTCTCGTTGCAGGACAACTTTTTCGCGAGTGAAACTGCAGATTTCTTCCTTGTTTCTGTGAAGTGTGAACCGCAATAAAAAAAAACCTAACATCATTCCCTGCTTTGTTGAATGTTTTACTAGTTTTCCCCTCATTAACAGCACTGTGTCTTCATTTTTTAGTAATTTTCTTGATTTTTTTGCGGCGACCTGGAACGGATTACATGATTTCCCATAGAAGTCTGCAGGAAATTGTGTTTCGCACAAGGAACTCCCCGCATAACGAACACGCCGCTGGAACGGATTGCGTTTGTTATGCGGGGTACCACTGTAATTCATAAACAGACCAGGTTTAAAGAATGTGTTACTGGAATGTCTTTTAGGAGCTCCAGATGTCTTTCAGCTATAGAGCTGCTATATAATGTAAATATATCTAACTGTTAGCTTGGTTCTAGCATTACATTGAGAACTTAGCATTAACATTTTGTAGTAATCAGATATAGAAGGCTGCTAAGAATTGACTTGCAAGATTTCTACATTAAACATTGATTTGTAACAACAGGCTTGACTGGAATATAATGGTCTTATGTCTGTATCTACATAAACAGACATGAAGTTGATCATGTATAGTCTCACTAGACTACTGAGAGTTTTAAAAAGGACTTTTATAATTTATATAATATTTTAGTTTTTTATATTATACTGTTATATTGTATAGTTTTTGCTGCTTCTACTTTCTTGTCTTTTCTGTCCACTTTGCTGCCATAACAATTTCTCACGTGTGGGACTAATAAAGACTAATAAAGAGATAATTATCTTATTTCTTATCTTAGTCATCATGTTGTTGAGAAGAAGAAATACCAAAGACATACCATTTCTTATAGCTCCAAATATAATTGTGGACCTTACAGTGTACGTGACCAGTGTGCTTTTAATATCCCTGACACAACTGGAATTTTTAAGTTCCCCTTTAGAGAGTTTTCTTTCAATTTTGGTCATGATGAGCAGTTAGTAAGACTAATCAGCTATTTAATAAGACTGCTGGGTGGAAATGAGTGTTAGATCAGGTAACTTCTAAAATAAGTAGGACAGGAGGCTCTTCCTGACCACAGCATTTTGTGTATATACCATTGTGTATTTAACAATGTTTTATTTAGACTTTGTACTGTATTTTGTATTGTTCTTGTCACTGTGTCTCTGTGTGTCTGTGCAGTCGTAACATAAACAATGTCCTCTGGGATCAAAAAAGTTTTCAGTTCTGTGCACTAGACTGTACTCTGTGTACCAAAAAGAGAGCGCACAAAAGAGATACCACACAAAATGTGTTAGCATATTCCTTCAAAAAAAAAAAATCTACTACATTAAAAGTTGTTCATTAGAAAGCAACCCCCAGCTTGATGTAGTACATGGGAAAATCAGTCCCAGCTGAAACTCTATAGTTTGTTGGACCTCGTCAGGCTCGACGGCCACACAGTGACCACACCCACTACCCTGCCTCTTCCCTGGAGACTGCAAAAGAGAAAAGTAGTCATTATCATACAAAATACACCCAGAAAATGACCCTTTTTTTAAATAAAAGTCTGTGCAAAGACCACTTAAGGGTGTTGTTTTTGTGCTTTTTACACTTCTAGAGAGCAAAGGGAGCTGTGTTACATAAAAAAGATTAAAATATGTCTCCTCTAACCATGTTTTGTCAGGGTTGAGATTAGGTTGTGTGCGAGACCAAGAGGAAGGTGACATTTGGTTTCGGAAGTCTGCCATGGCAGCGCTGGCCAACATCAGGAACAGAAAGTCCTTGTCCGTGCTCTGCTCCCTTCCTATCATGTCTGAGAGTGGTGGGTGCTCAGCGTGAGTGGTGGGCGCCCCAGCTCCTCTTTTTTCTTTTTTTTTTTAAATTATCTTAATTATAGAATCTGTGGCTGGCAGCAGTAATAAACAGCTCAGCTTTTCCTTTTGCCAATAGCCATTAAGGATGACCTACCCAGCCACCCCCTCCCCCACCTCCACCTCCGCCGTGCCGTTGTGCTTAGGCAGGGAGAAAGCGGAAGAGATTGCGACATGGTGTCGGGTGGATGGATGTTCCGGCCAGGAATCGATGGGCTTGGCACGCGCAGGTAGGGCTTAAAGCGTGGCCCTGCAAAGTGCCTGCACAGAGAACAGAGAGGCCCATGAGCTCAGAAGTACTTAGAAGATTAAAATCTGTGGGGTGTTTTTCTTTTGCCTGGATCCATCCACATTACAAATGGGGGACACAGGCCTAATTCTCCACCCTGTTCGAGTGCTGTGCCCACATTTGTCTTCTGTTCCTATTCGAGTCCCGATCAAAGACACACGCAAAACATTGCATTTACCAGGAGTTTATTTTATAAGAGGCTCTCCCAGCAGTTGTGACATTTGAAGCTTTTCATAGTATTCCAGTTACAGCACCGGCACTGAAATTTTAAGTGCCTGCTTCTCATTGCAGCGGTTGGATTATTTGACCACTTGTGGTAAACACTCATAATTAATCACTTCAGCGTGATAAATAGCCCTTATTCTTGCTTTACACTGTGGCCGCTGTTGGGAATAGCATGCAGGACTATTGATAGTGCTGGAAAAACAAGTCTTATTTAAATAGACTGAACCACCGATGTGAATTTGCCCATGTGAGAACAAGGCCGCGTGTCTGCAGAACCGGAGAACATGCTGACGCTGAAAAGCTGTGAAGAGGGGGGCATGAGGAAGGAGAACCGGAGGATATGAACTGAAAAGAGAGGGAGGTGCTCATCAGTGCATTTATGCTCGATTTTTTTCTTTGCCAGCCTGTGGTGCCATGGTGACAGTGCCACATAATCTGACTTGGAAAGAGAATGAGGAAAGAGGTCTGAACTCGCTCTTTCTTCATTCAGACCTACTTTTATTAGATCAACAGCTAAGAATTCAGAACTGACCTTCAGTAGACCACTGTCCAGGCATGATATCAAAAACACGGTTCAGCTTATCAGAATCGGAAAACTTTATTGATCCCAGAGGAAACAGATTATGCTACAACTGCACAGACACACAAAGACAAGAGCAATGTAAAATATAATATACATTTAGTCAAAATAATCTCTGTACTATATACACTGTGGTACATAAAGAAAATGATGTGGTCAGTAAGAGAGGTGGATATAAATACTATAGATAAATAAATAAAATTAATTAATTGTCCTCTACTGGGTATTTTAGATTGGTTTGAAAGAACCATTGAGCTTACGAAGAAACTGGTGTTTTGGTTTGTGTCTGGTTAATGTTTACGATACTATGGAAGGTTCCCTCTGGTGTAGTTTTAAAAGAGGAAGAACAGAACATAATCTGTCAAAATCAAGGTTGTAAGACATTGTTTTAGCATAGAACTTCATTCAAACTTGAAGATCTTTCTCTGTGCGATAACATGATATTTGGGAAAATTATATAACAACATTCCCAACAATATTCCAGTAACTGTCTCTTAAAACAGAAGTTCTGTTTAGATGGCCAGTAGGTTCTCACCTAAATACTTTGACAACTTTCCACGCCCCTTTTGCAGACAGTGTCGTCTCTCGTCTGAATAGAGAAGGCTGTGTACAGACACCCTGTTCTTTGGAGGCTTATGAAGAGGTTATTATTAGCATGTGGATGGACCTGAGAGAGAGCAAATCAGGTTGCCTGCTGGTAAATATTGTATGATTTCCTCCTGAGCTGCTCTGGAAGGCGAGTGAGAAAGGTGCGCCGGGAGGAGGAAGAGGAAGGCGAAAGATATAGGTTACCTTCCCTGTGAGCTTTTGTGACTGATTGTCATTATTTTGTGTCCCTAAAGTAATTCACTCTGTGTACGACTTTGCAACCCTCTTTGAACTGTTGTCAGATAAAGAGTGAGTGACCGGCATACTTTATAATTAAGTTCTGCCTTTCACTTTTCAGCACCAGTCATTTTACATTCCATTTGAAGCATGTACTGGTCTTTGTATGTTTGTGTGTGTGTTGAGGAATGAAGAAGGAAGCAGGCTTCATGTATTTCCTCATTTCTTGAGTTTAAAGTTTCCACGCATAAAGACCATCTCTATAAAAGAAAGGCACCAAGGCGCAAAGTGCTCTTAATGGCCATTAGAGACAGTACAGTATTTGAATGCTCTGAACTAGAGCTGGACGATGTGGACAAAATATCAAGATATTAAAGGGCCCGTTTCATCAATGTTCTGGAATTGAAAAGGCTTTTAGTCTGTAAATATTGTTTCAAATGGTATATTTACTCACCCCACCTGTAGTCCATATATGGAAAATAAGCTACACAGACAGCCCATTTTCAAATCATAGTTTTGTGATGTCACAAAACCAACACATTTAGATGCATCTACTTGTTCTGGCTGCGGCAGTTTAGCCCCGCCCATTCATGCACCAATACACCAAAACATTTGATGGTTAAAGATTGCAGTTATTAGACATTTGTTGGATTACACAAAGACCTCGATTCATCAGAACACCCAGTAACTCACGTGGAGCTGTGATTGGTCACCCTGTCAGAAACACTGTGATTGGTTAGAAGTTTATTTGCATATTGCAGCCTTCTAATATCAATATCACAGAGACTGTGATATTGATATTAACTGACAATATATTGTGCAGCCTTACTCTGAACAGTGACATTATTTGAACAGGGTGAATTTTATATTAACACAAACACACATTGCCTGCTCTGTGCGAGCTTTTTTCTGTAGATTGTGATCGTAATGCCATGTAGAGCAGGGCTCTCAAACTCAGAGTGCTACTGTATTAGTGTTCGTGTTTCCATTTTCTATTACTGAATATCTCACTCAAATGTGGTTTCGCTGAATTGGTGTCTTGGAGCTCGAAACCACTAAAGTGCACTGGCTAATATGGAATCGAAAGGAAAAGAAAATAGATGCCAAAGAACGTTCTGCTGCCCCCTGCTGGAGAGGCAGACACCTCAGTTGTTATCTTACACTGTTAACTCTCCAGCCGACACATCACTCACGGCCCTTCCTCCCACCCCCACCCGCTCACGCCTTCCAGTTACAGGGGCATTCAATCTGTCAACCTGTCCTCATGTCTCTCTCTGTGAAATAAGATGGTTTGGAATCAATGTCCAAACCGTGTCCATCGGGTTCTCCAATAGCAAATGGGCAACAGTGACAAATGCTTCAAAACCTTTATCAAGAATAATGAAAGCCCAAGGCCCTGACTTCTCTGAATCAGCATGAGAATCAGAAAACATTATTGATCCCAGAGGAAATTGGTCATTATAGAATGGTAAATGTTTTGTGTTTGACCCTATGTTAACAGTATTTTAATAAAAAAGAGACTTGCAATTAGGTCTTTTAGCTGCATATTTGTTCAGAATCAGCTTGATGCTGGCCTGTAAAGTCCAGCAAAGAAACAAACTAAAATCCAGACCAGTCTTTGGGGAAACTTCTTATAAAACCCTGTGTTTGTGTATCTATGTCTCTCACTGCAGGTCCGGTGGTGTATGTTTTAGATCTGGCAGACAGGCTCATCTCCAAGGCCTGTCCATTCGCTGCTGCTGGGATCATGGTGGGTTCCATCTACTGGACCGCAGTCACATACGGAGCCGTCACTGTCATGCAGGTGGGAGGATGAGCACCATGTCGCTCATTATAGAATGCACATGTTTTGGCTGAGAGACTGGATGATCTCTTTTGTCTTGTTTACAGCAAACTTGGACAGAATGTCAGTGGAAATGCAGCAGAAACAGTATTTACTTCCTATGCTTTCTGAAGAAATGGAACAGAAGCACCACAACACTGACTTCCCTCTGTGTCCACCACACTGTGATGGAGAATTTGTTGTTTTGCCAGGCATCAACTATATCTGTATTTCACAAACAATACACAGGGCAAAACATGGAGAGATGTTTTAGCCAAACCACAACAGTATTGGTGCAAGATCCTGCAGACTTGCCCCACCAATATTTACACTTTATAGTTCATATTATTTTGTTATACAACCTTATTTACAGAGTAGTTTCTTATTTAACTTGTATTTTGCATATTCCGATGACACGTTTACATCATTTGGTAGACACTTTTAACCAAAGTGACTTAGAGTTTTTGAATATCACATATATGGATGAATGCAGTGTTAGGAGTCTTGCCCAAGGACTCTTATTGGTGTAGGGTGGTGTGTTGCCAAGGATAGGAATCGAACCTCGCTCTCTGGCTTGCAAGACGGCGATGTTATCCACTACACTAACCAACCACATGTTGTACATCAAACTTAAAACTTGCTACAGGTGTGAAAGAGTATCAACTACTTAAAGACTTAGTGTTAACAGTCTCCTCTTTTCAAAACGGTTCCAAACTATAAGAGGTGATTTATGTTGTCTTGTATCCTCTTAAGTCCTATGAGTTATGAGGTTGGGCCTCCATGGATCAGACTAGTTTCTTTAAACCATTCCTGAACATAATAAATATGAAAGAAAACATTACACCAGGCCACCTTCTTTCTTTGTTCCATGGTCCAGTTCTCATGCTCCAGTGCGCATTGTAGGCACTTTCAGCAGCAGACAGTGGTCAGCATGGGCACTCTGACCGGTCTGCAGCTATGCAGCCATATAGATACATACCCCCAAGCTATGATGCACTGTTTTGAAGAATTCCAGTTCACTGTTTATCCATGGATGATAAAGTTATCTTGAATCCAGTACTTAAAGTAAGTGGTTGGTTTTTGATTTTTCTTTGTGGCAGGTGGTGGGCCACAAGGAGGGTCTGGATGTCATGGAGAGGGCCGATCCTCTGTTCCTGCTCATTGGCCTTCCCACCATCCCGGTCATGCTAATTCTAGGCAAGATGATTCGCTGGGAGGACTATGTGCTCCGCCTCTGGAGGAAGTATTCCAACAAGCTACAGATCCTCAACAGCATCTTTCCAGGTCAGCTGGAGAACAGTACTGAGCAGACGCAGGACTGGGGTGCTTTTATATTTGTTTTGTGGAATTTAAATCACAGAATTGCTATGATGGAGCAACAAATTAGACACTGGACTGGGAACAGTATTGAGAGGGAAGCAACGGAGAACTGCTAGCAAGGGAGAATAATGTGATTTGGTACAGATTTGAAGTAATTGAACTGTTCAGGGAAAGATAATGGCAGTATTGATATTTAATGGTGGGTGATGATGCAAATAACAAAAATATCACAATACTTAGTCATTTCCTTGTTAATCAAAATGTACGTATGATACTTAGTTTAGCGAAGGACCAAATTTAAAGCTTTAAACTGCTGCTCCATAAATAAATTACTATATTGCCCCCCATTATTGGCTTTATGCTGTTTTGACACTTGTTTTGCTGGGGGTCTTGATCTAACATGGGTTGGTTTTAGGTTCCAAAAGTGTTAAACCGTGCTTCTGAAATAGTCTGTGTCGACTGAGAACCACAGATTTGTGTTTTTATTTATTTTTTTTAGAACCCTTATTTTTTTAAGAGAGAGTGTATCAGACCACGGTCCACCTGACTCGGTATACTCATTTGAGAGCACTGGACGTGAGACCTGGATAATCATTTCTGACCGGTCTCTCCCTTGCTTTCTTTAGATGAGCAGGCAGAGCCCAGCTGTGAATTTTACATTTTGACACTCTTAAATAATGAATGATTTTAGCTTTAGAGGAGAGCAACGTTTGTACAAGTACTGATATTTAGGGGTCTTGGATCTCTTCACACACCCTTTCATATACACTTGCATGCAGTTTGCTGGGTGGTTAAAGGGACAGGCTGATTGATGAGCTGGAAAATTCTCATGAATTAATAATCGTAATGACGGCCATAAAAGCGATGTAAGCAAATCTGTCTTCCGGCTTTAGCGTTCAGATTTATTCTGAATCCTCCCCCACTCTCTCTTCTGCAGGAATTGGTTGTCCGGTGCCCAGAATCCCTGCTGAGGCGAGTCCACTGGCTGATCACGTGTCAGCTACTCGCATCCTCTGTGGAGCCCTGGTGTTCCCCACCATCGCCACTATTGTGGGCAAACTGATGTTCAGCAGTGTCAACTCCAACCTGCAGAGGACCATCCTGGTAAGAACACAGTGAGGGGTGGTAGAAGCCTAGTGGGTAAAACACTTGACTGTGAACCCGATGACCACAAAGTCGCAGGTTCAAACCCCCCCCACTTTCTACCATTGTGTCCTTGAGCAAGACACTTAACCCTCAGTGTCTCCAGGGGGACTGTCCCTGTAACTAATGATTGTAAGTCGCTCTGGATAAGAGCCTCAGCCAAATGCTTCTTTACCCCTTTACAATGACTGTCTCAAGTGTTTGACCAAAAATCAAACTTGCACAGTTTTCCCAACCACAAATACCGTTGACTTGGTGTCAGCTGCTTTTATAGTGTTGATTTGAGGCTGATATAGCAAACTACATTAACTACTCTCGATTAATATGTGGGTCCGACCCTATAGCATACTGTAATTTAAAAATGAGATGTATAGTTCTGTTGGAACATGAATTTTGTCGTTGCACTGACATTACTGCTGTCCAAATATATCTGAAAAATTTGAATGCATTTGTCTTTTTTGAACAAATGAGAACATATGTGATCATTTGTTTTATCTTAATGTACAGAAACAATCCATATCATATCAATACTACTGATCTCTACAATACTACTTATCTGCAATAACAGACTCGGTATAGACTTTTATTTTAGACTTTATGCTGAACGTTTCTTTCAAACCCAGCAAAAGACAATTATATATTTTTTTTATCTGTAGTATTTATATCCACAACTCTCACTGACTACAGCATTTTGTGTTTGTAGCATAGTGTATTTAGTGCAAAGTAGTTTCCGAGAGTTTTATTTTGACTTACATTTAAGTTTATATTGTTCTCGTCTCTGTGTGTCTGCAGTCGTAGCGTAAGTAATTTCCTCCGAGATCATGATTCTGAAACCATTTTTGGTGGTGTTTCTGGTCTCTGCAGGGTGGAATAGCGTTCGTGGCCATTAAAGGTGCGTTTAAGGTGTACTTCAAACAGCAGCAGTACCTCCGACAGGCCCATCGCAAGATCCTCAACTTCCCCGAGCAGGAGGAGGCCTGAGCCTCAGGCGGAGTGAGAACCTGCCCCCCCCCCCTCCAGACTGAGAGATCACCAATACCTCCTTGCCACCTGCACCATCTCCTCTGTGTGCTTGTGCGCTGCAGAGTCAGTTCCGCTCGCTGCTGCTGGGATCAGCTCCATCCTGGTGACCATGATTTGGATTTTTATGGAGTTATGTACTCCAGGCTCTAGGGGCTGGACAGACAGATGATGTTCCACTCGTCGAGGACACCTTGAGGTTTGCTGAAGCTGTTCATTTTTTTTTTCGTCCCTCTCCCTAAGAATGTGATTTGCCCTCCCAATCTCTTCGGCTGAAGTTTCAGGCTCTTTCTCGCCAGGTATCGGAACTGGGAGAGGTTAATTCTTTTTTTTTTTATATATATAGGTTGTGGTATTTTTAATTGAGTTTTACATGAATAAATGATTGTTTTATGTTATTGACAGTGAAATGGATTAGAAATATTTGTTAAGGAGCACTTGCATAGGTGTAAGCCCTTTGAATGGTCCTTGGGTTTGATATTAATGACCTAGTGAATGCTGTATAACTACAGTTCTACTAACGTTGATCTATATCTCTCTCATCACCATGAGTTTATTCTCTTGAACAAGTTTCTTGAAACAGGTTTAAGCCTAGTCTGAGACTGATGTACACTAACAATGGGGTATTTGACACTAAAGTGTATTCGTCTGTGACCAGTATTAATAAGTTCAGAATCTCAGCCCCAGTTACTGATAAGCATATCTGTAGAATGCTGATAAATAGCTGTACATGACATCCAGAAAAAATGAACACATTTCTTCAAGTGACTTCATTGGGCTTGAAAATCATCTTCATTCATAACTATAAATGTTGTGTTCTCATGTTGACTAATGATTTTGAATGCAGTTCAGTCAAGACTTGTATATGCTTAAGGCCAATGGTGAGTTTTCTAAGTTTATGCAGCTGTCATTATTATAAAATTATTTAAAAAAATACCCCCAAACACACTCTTTTATGAACTCCTGCTCTGTTTGAGCAAGAGATTTCAAATGTTATTGAGAAGGACAGCTTATGGCTAGCACTAACATTTCAGGAGCATCTTCCTAGCATGATCTAAAAAAGGTTCCCTGACAACCCCTCAGCATCAGACGGTGAGGATTGCTCTCTCATTGCATCACCGTTGATTTAAAATCAAAATTACTGGAAGCGGATGCCTCAGATGCACAGTCAGTGTTCCTGGGTGAGTTCTAGCACTTTCCCAACTTTTGTAGCTCCATTATGCACCATGTTTCATGATCTCCACACTGAACTGGAAGCGTTTGTCTTTATCATTATCATAATGCGATGAAGGGATCGCTGCTGAACTTCTGGAGAACCGGTGGCCTTCACCACAGGAATGTGTGACGTAGCATGAAAGGACTTGCTCATGTGGCCTAAACTGATTACGATGCTAAAAGCACGCCAAATGTGCCGAGTGAGGTGAGTGGATGGATTCGAGTGATTTCTGGACTAAAATATTTCCATCACTACTAACATATAAATATACCATCAGTGTATTTTTTTTGTTGAAGCCAATAGCAGACCATTGCAATCTGATGGGAAATAAACCTACTGACTTTAGTAGGGGACAAGTAACATTAGCTGTTAGTGCTGATTTGCTTTGTCATCAAGAAGAGCACCGCACACTTAATATAACTAATTTAACATGTAATTTTTCATTCATGACAATTTCCCCTTTACCTAACCCATTAATATATTATTGCCATCCAGTAGTTTACTGTTCATTCCAATGTGTGACAAGGTACACGTTCTAGGTCTTTAAACAGACACTGTAATGCCAAACACAAAGATTGATACTTGTATAAATGTATGCACTGTATATACAGACGCCTGAATTTACAGTTATGGTTGATTTGTGAATAAATGTATTTTTCCAATGCTTGACTTTTGTCTTATGGACTTTTTGAACTTCCAGAAGATTTAATTGCAAAAGCCCCTTGGTCACCTGTTCCAACCACTAAAACTAAAGCAGAGGTCATTAAAACTGGGTTTCTTCAACTTCTGGACTTTTAGAAGGTTTAAAAAGACCCAAAACTGTCAGCTTGATAGACCTGATCTTGAAATACTGATTACTGGGCAACAGAAAAAAACAAACCTTAACAACAAAGAACCCAGGGTTAATTTCATTATCATTTTAATCATATTAAAAGACAATCTCTCACACACTAGTACCATTCGCTAGATGTCGAACACCACCTCAAGACAGATTAGCACTCCAGCAACTCACTCTAAACAAATCTTGGTATCAAATCGCCTTTTCCTGACGATCTGATAACAGTTTTCTCTATGTGGTAGAAGTGGTTATGTTTGGGGAAGAGGGGCCACACCTGAGCATTTACTGGCAAAACTCGCACCTCGTAAATACCGAGCAGATGTATTCAAATGACGCTTCTCTCTCAGATACACAGCAGCCCTACACAACGTCCTTCTTCAACCAGTGGGAATTTCACCTCAGAAACTTGGTGCTTGCTGTTAAAACAGTGTGTGAGGTTCTACAGGACTCACAAACACTTGGTTACAAGAGACATTGCAAATGTGTGGTTCCACATGAAAAGAAAGTTAGAAGAAGCAATACTGGTTGTAGCAGTTCTGGAGCAGCACTCCATGAAGAGCCCATAAATCTATTCTAAAGGGACGTGATGGTACACCTTTGGAATAAATAAACCAAAAAAAAGGTGAGATGCCTGAGATTCTACATCATAGTGGTCAAAACATCTTAAAAATGTGTTACAACACCCATCCCCCCCTTATACTACTATTAACCACAGGCTGGTAACCAGAGTCCTGGTTATAAACTCTGTAGAATTATCTCAAACCAATAACCTAATATTTACTGAACTACAAGTTATGGTGACAATACACAGTCGTTTAGTTGCTCTCTAGAAAAATGCAGCATTACAGTTGATTTGATAGGCCTGAGAACGTTCAGGAGATCAAAATAAAGCTGTTCTTTGCCAGAGGGGGGAAAAAACAAAACCCAAAAAAATAAAACAAGCGGTTTGCAGTGGTTTGGCTTGGCAAGGCTAGTCGAGACCTGAGAGATAAGGTCACGAGAGGTCACGTGACACTATGCTTAACTAACACACGCACCATGCAGAGAAGACGAAAACACTTTTTGCAGTGGAACATCACTGGCCTGACTGGGACGTGGTAGCTCATGCAGGACCTGGAACAAAGTGCTAGCGAACTACGGCAAGTTCTCCAGCGCAGAGAAGAGCTTAAGACATGAGCCACAGGTCCTGGGACGTTATTGCTTATAAAGACAGGTGCATATTTACATTACCCCTTACCTCCAGCAACACTACGGGCTTTTTTAATGATGTTGTTTTCAATTAAACCGCATTAAAGGGCATTACCATTCAGAGCATCCACGTTCATCTCTGAGCTTCTTAATTAAGAGTCCAGGGAGCAGCAGCAGCAGCTTACACAGAGAAATCAGCTGAGAGCAGAACGGCTCGATTTGAAAGGCTCAAAGTTGAAATGCCGCCTCGGTCGGACTAAGCCAGAATCAGCAGGCCGTGACTGAGCAGCCTCCCATGCACAAACACAAACAAAAACAAACAACAGACAACATTAAGGGAAGGTGGTGAGATGAATGGAAACGTCTTGGATTTTGCTTGGATTAATGACATGGAACATGACGGTCGTTCTCAAGACTTTGGAGGAGGTGCAAAAGTAACAAAAGGAAAAAAATATTTAATAGATATTTAAAAATGATTTATTATAGTTCTCCTTCAACCTCAAATAAAATTAAAACCAAAAACAGAGCCACCTTATAAGCAGGCCAACAGAATCCTTAAGAAAGCAAACTGATAAAACTGAAGTCCACTTCCATGAGTTCAGTAGCCTAAAACAGCTCCTCCCAAGCAACCCAACATTTAACTAGCTCAAATAAAAAATAGAAAGTCAGATTTTTAAAAACCTGAACGCTGATTAAAAGATTTCTTTCTTAAGGCCAAAATATGGTCAATACATAAACCATATGTAGACAAATCGCTGCACAAGCTTTTTCCAAACTCAAAGGTGTCTTCAAGTGATACATTTTTGGGTTAATGGGCTCAGTAGTGGAATATTCTGGCGATTAAAGTCTTTTCTCCATTTACCCAAAGTCGGATGAATCAACTGAGGCCATTTTGTCCCTGACTATATTTGATCTGACCATAATTTAATACGTCTTCAGGTTGGGTGGTATGCCAGCCTTTTTTGCAACTTTACACATGCCCAGTCATTTGTAGTGTTATAAGCCTCAATGTGGCATCTTTTCATGCATAACCCATCAGCTAGTGCTGCTGAATAGCCACCAACAGGCCAGATTATCTTAGAAAGCACAAAACGGTTCAGAATATGAGGCAAGATTTGAAATCAATAAATCTAAGTGAGCAAAAATAAAAAGTCCGACCTGACCTGAAGATGCTTCTAAAACTGAGTCATTTACTTCATATGTAATCAATCTCATGTCTTACGCGGTTCCTGAAGACGTCCACTTTATATTCTAATCTAAACAGCACACGAAAGAAACCACAAAAAAAAAAATGGCATCAGCGCATTCACCGCATTCAGAGCAAATCTAAAAAAGCCATTAACTGCCAGAATGTCCCTTTAACAGACGAAAGTAAAGAAACATCTTTCCAGCATCTCAGAAATAGGATAGAAGTCTTCATTGTGACCAAACAGCAAGTAAAAATGTTCCTGTGGTCGACACTCAACACCTACGTGAGAGAGTCCTGATCGGGGAAATGTGATTTTTTTTTTTTTTTTGTAAATTCTAAAACAGTCTGCACAATGTGTGTTTACTCACTGTACAACCGACATCCTAGTGAAGTGACTTTACGCAGCTCTTTAGTGACTGAGCTATGATGTAGAGCGCTGCTAACATGGTGAATTACCACTGCTATGGCTCTGCTAGATCTCACACACACACACACACACACACACACACACACACACACACACACACACACACACACACACACACACACA
>JBBPCZ010000156.1:4764568-4782882 GCA_037974445.1 Brycinus macrolepidotus | reverse complement strand
AGAGATTTGTTTTCTTTGAATTATTCAAGTTCTGTAAACACTGCATCATTTCTCTTATTTTGATGTTTTGTCATTTCGTTTAAAATTATGCTTTAAAGAACAATATTTTTATTTGGAAATTAGGAGAAATATTGTCAGCAAAAGCTGTTCAGTTCAGTACTTGCGCCTGTAAAAGATAAAACCTGAGAAACTGAACATTTTTGCAGTGGTCTCTTATTTTTTTCCAGAGCTGTATAAAATCTGCATAAGTTTTGTGTCTTGAAAAAGCTCATGCAGTTTTGAGGAACATGGGATGATTAATCCCAGATTAACTATTGCTAGAGTAAAAAATACAGAGAAAATGTTACACACTCATGGTCTAAGGCATCACCTTGCATGTGTGTAATATGGGCATGTATGGCTGCCACTGATTTTACCTCTCATTAATGATGATGTGACTTCAGATAGCAGAACAGGGTGTAATGCACTGTGCACTGTAAGAAAAAAAGGATTCTGTGCATGTAAATGTACCCTTAAAGGAATAACATGGTCCGAATGTGTAACTGAAAGGAGCTTTAATGTTTTACACTACATTCACTTTTCCAGAAGAAAGGTATTTTTTCATATATTAATAATAATAAGTTAAATTTAAATAGTGCCTATCTCAAACCTATACACAACAACAGGACTAGATGGAAAGAGAGTCAGAACACAAAGAGAAAAGATGTGACTTAAGGTGACGAATTCGGAAATAGAAGAAGTATCTCTAAGGTTTTTAGGCAGTGAATTCCGTAATTTGGGTACATAATCATTGTTTTATATAATTCATTACTTGTTTAAGTAAAAAAATAAAGTATAGTCTGGAGTCAAGACAATGTGCACGGAGTCGATGCAAATAAAAAAATTGCAACGATCCCTAAAGGTACTAAAGTTAGGTACTAAAGGCAATGAATATGTACTAAAGGTACTGATTTTGTACTAAAGGTACTGAATATGTATCCTTGACGGTTTTTGTTCCCTGGAGTTTTTTTAAACAGTTTTTTTTAAGACAGCTCAGATTCAACCAAATAGCTTTACAGCATATTGGTTCCTCAAAACATTAAAGTAAAGTAACAATGGAGATTCTTGGGGCCAGATATGTTGTTTTTTATTGGCTTTGTCAGCTAATTAATCTAAAGCCCAGAGACCATTTCACTGATCAATGACTGAAGATGACCCCCCTCCCCCATGCGCGAAGGAATTAAAAATAGCTGCATTCTATTCCCTGATAAAAAATATATATTCAAATTAAATCAAGCTGAATGAAAATAGCAAGTTCTGGGTGTCTTTTTAAAGCTTTATTTGAAGCTATCTTGTTGGTTCTGGTCCTACACTTTGGGAGAATTATGCATGAACTGGTCAAGTGCTAGAAATGACAGACTTGAAAAGAGAATGTGATGTTTTGTCATTTCTTTCCGAGCTTTCTCCTGTGGAATGATTCAGTGATCAGAAGAACATGCAAAATTACTTGCTTACAGACACCTCAACAGTTCGAGAAGCCAAATGTTCACTTCGTGTTAGTTCGGCAGCACAAAGATCCTGAGTAGCAACAGGTTGAGGCTGCACTCTTTATCCCTTTACTCTAAATTATATATGACATCTCTCTTCCATCCACAGTGCTATAGTCTATAAGTGACCACTGGAAGTAAGGGGCCTAGCCCAAACCCTGAAAAACAGGTGTGTCCCAGTACTTTTGTCCATATGTATTTCAGTTGCCTTTACTGAAGAGCCCTTCCACTCCTCTCACCTGCTGAAGGCATAGATGACCCACAATGCCGGTGATGCCAATGGCCAGGATGACCGCCCCGATGGTGTGGTGAGCATGATCAGGAACTTCCACTGTGGGGAAACTGCTTCCTGCACCATGGCAACCTGCAAAAACATGCAGAATAATAAATACAGCAGCAAGTCTGCAGTTCTTATCGTTTTGTCAGTAGAGGATGAAGGATATACATGGAAAATCGTTGAAAACCTTCAACACTGCAAAGGTGCTGGTTGCATACTTGAGAAGAATTATGCTAGAAACAAGACAGTCTTCAGACTTAAAACCAGAATGTGATGTTGTGTCATTTCTTTCTGAGCTTTCTCCTATGGAATGATTCAGTGATCAAAAGAATATGCAAAATTACTTGCTGACAGACGCCTCAACAGTTCAAGAAGCCAAACGTTAGTTCGGCGGCACAAAGATTCTGAGTAGCTACAGGTTGAGGCTGCACTCTTAAACCCTTCCACTCTAAATCATATATGACATCTCACTTCCATCCACAGTGCTATAATCTCTCAGTGACCTCTCAGGGAGCTGAGAGTCCCTCACAGTGTTGGGGCAACAGAAGGAGAGCGTCGTGCTTGAGCGGTTCGGCCTCCCTCGTCTTCCTGTCCGTTTGCCCTTTATGTGCGCGAGGCCGCTCTGGATTCTCAGGCTTATTAGGAGGATTTTAAAGGCAGTGAAGCTGAACTCTCATTAGCGCTGCTTAACGCTCAGGTACCGGCAGTACCAGTGAATCTAATGAATTCTTCCCTCAGGCCTTCAGACTCCTCATTCAGGACTGAGACACAAACTCTACCCACACACATATACACACAAACACACCCTGAACTAAACGTCTTCCTTCCTCTAACACAATTTATAAACACACTGAACTGTTCTGCCTGAAACCTACTGCCACTGTAAACACCCTTTATTTATTATGTACTGCACATTATCTGCCCTGCTGATGCTATATTTACACAATTATTACTTATTGCTGTCTACCACTATTCTGCATTTTTGCACACCTAACTACTCCACTGCCAGAAGACAGTATCGGTCATAATATTGCCTTCATTCAAGATCAGATGAATAAAATCTTTTCTGACCACAGATGAGGACAGAAAGACTTCCTTTCAAATGCATGTGGTTTTAAGATACATGTAGAGGTGACACACACTCCACAGCAGGAACATTTTTGTACCTGAAGGAGATATTAATTTACCTTTCGGATATGTGTGGGTTTCCACTGGGAGCTCTGGATTCCTCCCACAGTCCAAAAGACATGCATGTCAGGTGGACCAGAGTGCTAAATTGCCACTAGTGTTTGTGTGTGTGTGTGAGTAAGTGAGTGAGTTTGTCTGTGTCTGCGCTGCGATGGACTGGCGCCCTGTCCTGGGTGTTTCTCAGATTTTGCCCTATGACCACTGGAAAAAGCTCCAGCGCACACCCAGCTGGGCTCCAAATGTAAAAGATGCCACCTGTATTCTGCCCCTGTCACAACAAAAACCCTCTGAAATGGTTAAAATCTCTGAAACTGTAACTTCATAGAGGAAAATTAGGTTTATTACTTCATATTATAATGAATGTTGGTGTAAAGTTTTATTTTAAGTACTTTTAGACCATTCCTATCAGTCCATTCATCATAACGCGTCTGCAGAACGTAAAGGGCGGCTTGTATTTCCAAATGGTGCGGAAAATAAACATTTACAAGGTTTTGATATGACAGCAGTGGTCTGAATGGTTGATTTGCCAAATTTAAGCAGCAGACAGTAACAGCATCACCTCAATTGACTCTAAACCAGTTCATATCTTCCATGAAGTCATTTGACACCACATATAACAAACACCAATCTCACTTGGCAATGTCGCACGACGTTCCTGACAGGCCAGACACAATCTCATTAGGTACTGATTAATGACTGTTGGCGAAATTCTCTCGTCTGGACACGGGCCTTCCAAAATCCCCAAATGTGTTTTGCGCCTCCTTGCTCCACAATCTGTGCCTTTATATTGGAGCCAGACTTCCCATCGCCCTCCAACCGTCATCTATTTATCACCCTGGTGAAAAGGGATGTGGGTGGAGAGGAAGTAGCTTGTTTTCACTGGGAATGTTGGGAATGCTGGGGTCATGCCAGGCCTGGTGATCGTGCATGCATGCGTGTGTGTCTGCAGGTTTGTTTTTTGTGACTGGGTTCACCTGGCCTTAAGGGGTCATTCAGAATTAACATGCCACTGATACCTGGTTGGAGCCAGGAAAAGTCATCAAATCAGTACAATATGAAATGGAGACCACTATACAGCATTACATCATTATCAACATCAGGAACAAAAGCAATAACAGAGACAACAACATCCATAACAACAGCAGAGACCATAATAGACGATGATGTCATTGTCTAAGGTCACTTAGAGTCAGGGTAGGGACATAACAGAATATGAGTATTGGGAATTCATGCAGTATTTGGAATACAGTTACTTTTTAACTTTGTTTTTTGAAAAGATACTTAATAAATAAAAAACACTATAATTTATAAAATACACTCCCATGCTTATTCTAAACTCCTGCTCTTTTAGTTTGTACTAAAGCCTGATAAATCAAGCCTGAGTAGACTGTTAAATCAAGCCTGAGTAGACTGATTAATTCAATGCAACAATCAGCTATGTATCTCAGTGTTATGAAGCTCTTTGGAGGAATGATGAAACTGAACAGTCTTTTCAGTATCAGTCATGACTAATAAGCTCAGTGTTTGTTATACCGGACTCATATATGCATTCCATGGCATGATGTTATGCACACGACACTAACTAAAAATAACTTTTTACATTCCTGATCTCATTATAGCTTATGTCACATGCTAATTTTTGCTGTGTACTCCAGTTAGACATCCAACATTATAGTATTTGACATGCCAGTTGCTTATAATGGTAGTGTGACTCTGACACATTTTTGAAAAAATGGTCATGACAATTAATGATGTCATGCTATCACATAGCAGTGTTAATATAAAGTATCACTTTTTAATCAAATTAGCAGAATTGTGGTATTGTTATTTGTACTGAAACTATATTCAATACACTTCAAGTTTATTTACACATTGTATAAGTATATGGCTTCTAAGAGGGTCTAATCTGGAGTATTTACCAAATACTAAAACCTAAAAAAAACAAAAACAGTTTTGCTAAGTTCATGAGAGAGACAGCAGTCCAGCTAAGAGGACTGAACTTCATTCATGAATTTTTCATTAAAAAAAAAATCAGCAGAAGAAAAATGCCAACCAGTAACAGTGAGAAACAGAAGAAGGTAAAAATTAGCCATGTCTTCTGCTGCACAAACTCAGTGTCGTACGCTGCGCCAGCGACTTATCTGATCTAGTATGAAAGGCATATTAGCAACAACAAAAAGGCCCAAAGGAAATGATACAAATTCCTCCGTGAAACAATACTCTCTGAAGACGATGGGGCTCAGAAATGATTAGCTGCAGGGAACTTTCACCGAGTTGCTGTCTCAGCGAGAGGGGATTTCTCCACATTCTTCCTGTCACGCGATGTCCTTTAAATACACACAAAGATATAAATAAACAAAGTGAGGAACGCACACATATAAACAAGAAAAAAGTACAAAACAGATATTACTGCCACCCGTGAATGTGCTCCCTCTGAATGCAATAAAGATGACTAAAATATTTAGAATTTTTTTATACACTTAACCAATGGCCTTGTCTAAGCTGCTGAAGAAGTCAGATAAAGATGCACATAGACTTAATCATAATCACATGAGAGCTACATTCAGACTTCTTTCTGAAAACAACTGGAAAAAGCATGCTGTCATAACATTTCTGCTGGAAGATTATTATTTCCTTAAAAAATGAACATGATTATGGTTCAATAACCTGGTGCCAGTGTCTACTGGAATTGTGCAGAAGGTCATCTTCAACATCTCCATGAACAATCCTTTAGCTGCCTCAGATTCAGAATCAGAATCAGAAAACTTTATTGATCTCGGAGCAAACTGCTTATCCTAGAACTGCACAGACACACAAAGACAAGAACAATATATAATTTAATATAATATAATATAATATAATATAATATAATATAATATAATATAAGTACTGTAGTAAAGAAAGTACTCTGAAAACAAAATGCTGTGGTCAGTAAGAGAGGTGGATATAAATACTATAGATTAATAAATAAAATTAATGCTGAAGTGATTTACTAATAACACAAATGGTGGTAGAGGAGTTATTCTCTATACCAAGTCTGTTATTACTAAAACTAAACTATTGCACATAATAATAAAGATATTGTACATAATGATAATGATTTAGCACATCATAAGAAATTGCACTTCTGAGTAGCAGATGTGTGTAGTTCTATTGTTGTCTGTGAAAACAAGTTGGCACTACACAAAGCTGGATAATCCACACTACATTTTGAAACTTTTGAGGTCTGACCATCCATCCATCCATCCATCGATCCATCCAGCCATTCAGCCATTATCTGAGCTGCTGATCCTAAAAATGGTTGCTGGGGCTTATCCCAGCACTTATAGGGTGAAAGGCTGAGAAACACACTGGACAGGTCGCCGATCCATGACAGGGCACATACACAAACGAACACAAACACAAGCTCATCTATGAGCAATTCAGCTTCTCCAGTCCACCTGACGTGCATCTTTTTACACTGTGGGAGGAAACCAGAGCTCCCGGCAAAAACCGACACAGATATGAGGAGATCATGCAAACTCCACACAGAAAAGACTCTTTTCCATCCCAGCTGGGAAACGAACCCAGGACTTTCTTGCGTGAAGTGACAGCTCTAACCTGACATCTGTATACAAATTAATGACTTAGAAGAACAACAATTTTTTTTCTTTTTTTTCTGTACCATCCAGTGCGTTAACAGTGATGAATTGCTTTGTGGTGATGCCTTCTTATAAAAAAGTTATTTTTCACATCGGTGGACAAATGGATGATGTTAAAGTGTGCATTACTAAAGTTAATGAACCCATGCCTCCTGGGAATATTACTCAGTGCTTAAGGAATGTTTTACAAGTCTGATACAGTTGGCTTCACTTAATTAAAAGATTCAGGCAGAAACAACACGTACAGAAAAGAAAGTAGTCATCTGAATAGTCTTAATTTAGGTTGCATCAAAAAATGACACAAGAAAGAACATTCTGGAAGTGTCCTTCCTGCTCTCAACTGGCTCAGTGGCACAGGCCTCGCGTGACTAGCTCTCATGCAGGCTCCTGCCGCTCATGCATGGCTGTCAATCATCATTACCTGCCTGTGAAAACAGCACAACTGGGCTGAAGATTGAGGGGGCAGCGCTTCCCTTTGAGCTCCTGCTGACCCCTGACCTCTAGCAGGGGGGCTGGGTAAACACAGGGGTTAAAAACTTAGCTCCTCTTTCGCTCGGAGCCTGAGTTTACTCAGGCTGACTGGAAAGAATTCCTTCTGTTTCAGAGTCGGTTTGAGAAGGTTGTTGGATTTGCCAGAGGTGGAGAAAGTTCAGAGCAACTAGACTTAAGTGAAACAATTTGTCCAAAGATTTTTTAGATCTTTCACTAATCTGGAGCCAAAAATACACTTGAGTAAAATTGAAAAAACATCCAGATCTGCATCTACAATGAAATATAAAATGTGGCCTGTGCAAAAGTTAGGACACATTTTACATTTTAAGTTTCATTTTGAACATGTAAATCTGGAACATGTAAAATTCACTAAAATTAGCAGAAAAATGTCAAATTAAAGTTTGTTCTCTGTTCATTTATTTTCAGGTGGAAAATCAGAGCCGGGGGAGTTTTACATTTTGTAGTTGATTTTTGGGTTTTCGGTGGTGTGTGATGTGATGTGGGATGTCCTTTCCCAAAGTCAAATTAGCAAAACTGAGGGGAGTTTCATTTTGCAGTGACATGAATTTGAATAAATTCAGTAAATTCAAATGCAGGAGAAGAAAAAAAATTAGAAACAAAAGAAAAATCTTTGAAAATTTTTAGAATTTGGTCTACAGATTCGGTTTGGAATGGATAAAAGGATAAAGGTGCAAGAAATACACTTTTTATGCTCTAAAGTAAATTACAGGTGTGTGGAGAACATTTTCTGGACAAAGCTCAGTTTGAAGGAACTGCTGCCATTATATCATGGAGAAGGGATGAGTTTGCCACAACTGAAGATCAGACAGGTCCTAAGAATCAGAAAATCAGAGTCAGAATCAGAAAACCTAATGTCAGTTTTACACTGAAATAAGGAGTTTTGTATTTCAGAACTCCTACTAAAGTTTTATTTCATAGGCACAATCCAACTGCTCAAATCTGGCATCTCCCTATACAATAGAACAGTTATTGTTATTTGCTGTGTTTATTTCATGCTTCTTACATTTTATTCTTATTTGCTTTCAGATGACCATTGGGAAGAATCCAAAACCAACACATTTATTCATTTTGATTTCTGCGGAAGGACAATAGTGTTGTTATTCTGTTGACATCATTCCACTTTCTCCTTAAAACACGGCCACAGTGTCTGTGGACGACAATAGCAGTGAGGTGAATGGATGGGAAGAGAGCGTGCATCATGGGAAAAGGGGGTTAGTGGTTGGCGTGTCCCAAAGTGAAAACGCACTCATGCGATTGATCACGTACAGCCATATGGCCGCGCTCTCATTCTTTCCCAAGTCTCCACGCGTCCACAAAGGTTTCCCTCCCCAGAAAAATGAAAGAAACTCCAGTTCAAAATTCCGGGGGAAAAAATGCCCTCTTAGTGTCAAAAAGAGGGAGACGCCTTCACGGGCTACTGACTACGCTTTGGCAAAGGGCCTCTGCAACAGTTGGCCAGACAACAAAAAAAGGAGAAGGGGCTGATAGAGGTACCTCAATTGGCAGTTAATCCGCAAGGTCATTAGGATACTTCAAGTACTCATTAGCATCGCTCTCCTTTTCATTTCGTTCGCTTTAGCTTTTTTGAGCTCTTTTGTGAAAGGGAAAATGGATGAGAGAGGTGTTTTTTTTTTAGTATTTTCTGGGAAACTTAGGGGTGAAGGAGGGTTGTTGTGGAACAAGCCGACATTTGGAGGCACAGGGTTCATTGTGTCGTAATGAGGGGATGTGAGAGGAGACATGGTTCAAAGAGGCAGACTTTCGGTCCTACACTAAACTCAGTGACTCCTGCAGCACCTCAGGCTCCGAGCAGCAGATTTCATCCCTTACAGGGGGAATAGTTAGCAAGATATCAGCAAATAATAAACAACAGATTAAAAGAACTTCTGGAAAGAATGTTTTTTCCAGTTTTCTCACTAACTTAGTCATATTCGGTTCTACCCACAAGATAGGACTACCCCAATCACACACTATCAGCAGTACTGGGAGGGTGATGACTAGTGGGTCTTTTCTTCAAGACCTGTAAATCTAGCTGCCACATTTTTTTTTTTGAACTGCTGCTAAAGCAACATCATTGCAACAGCTCAACACGCTTGCAGGAGAACCCTAACAGTCTGTGATGTTAGCCAGCACTGGAGGAGATCTTTTATTGTCTCCATCTTAACAGAGAATGATGGGCTAGCTCAAAATTTCCTCCAAGATCAGTAAAGTTTCCTCCATGATCAATAAAGTTTTCTGATTCTGATTTCTAATTCTGATCCTTTTACATAATTCACACCACAGTAAATCTGCCAGATGAGCAAAGAGAATCAAAAAGCTAAATCAGATGTTGCATACAGATGCAAAAATGGAAAACAAGCACACAAACTGGTTCCTTGGAGTGATAATCCTCATCTGGACACTCTTAATTTGAGTTGCATCAAAAAAATTACAAAAGAAATAATTCTGAAAGCACAAAGCCCAAGTTTCCTTCCTGTTCTCAATTTGTTCAGTGGCACAGGCCTCGCGTGACTAGCTCACATGAAGGCAAGAACCCTAACAGTCTGTGATGTGAGCCAACAGACTCTGCATTGGCCAGCATTGTGCTAAGTTATGGGGGAGAGACATCGAGACCCACCCAGTGAGGGAAAGGCCAGTTGCAGTCTCTTGGTCTCCCAGCCTGAGATGACCGTGGTCAAAGTCAAAGTCAAAGTGAACTTTGTCATCTCAACCATATACAGTATACAGAGAGACGAAATGGCGAAGCTCAGGTTCCACAGTGTACATATAGTGCAACAGACATAAGACATTGTGAAACAAACAAAAGAGTGCGAATAAGAAGTACAGAATAAGGTAAGGGTGAGATTTAACCTGTCCTGAGTGTGTGGACAGCTCACTATGCATTGTATATAAATATAAGTCAAATAAAATGTGCAATGGTTGAAACAATGTGCAAAAAGTATGACCAGTATAGCCAGTATAGCCAGTGTAAACAGTACAACAGTATGATTATGGGGAATCACAGGGGCTTGAACTCACAACTTCCCAGTGAAGGAGCCATAGGTGTCAATGTTTTGGTGGGAATAAAAGTTTTCATGGTTGTGTTTATGGATGTGGTGAGGGAGGACATGCAGGCAGTTGGTGTGAGAGAGGAAGATCCAGAGGACAGAAGGAAATGGAGATGGCTGATCCACTGTGGTGACCCCTAATCGGGAGCAGCCCAAAGTACAAGAAGTAGAAGAAGAAGAAGAAGAAGAAGAAGAAGAAGAAGAAGAAGGAGATGGTTGTGTTCTTTCTCTGGAATTCCCTAGAGTGGAGCACTTCTAAATTCCAGTTAGTTGCTGTCAAAATACATAATAGCTTGTTACCATAAAGTTGGACTTCTGTTTTATTCTGAACCACACCGCCCAAGATGCACCACCAAGAGCTGCTGGCTCACATATAAAATGATGTGGACATGGGGTGTGACGTTTGTGCCACTTGGAAGCCTCAAAACTTGAATTTTCCTATAAAGTTTCCTTTATAACATGGAAGAATATGCACGTCTGACATCCTATTAACTGGTTGTGTGGTGATGCAGAGTCAAATTCTAGACTGTCCTTTAACTTTAAATGCACTCGTTACTGTTTCAGCACTTAATAGCTTGTTAAATATCTAACACTCGCCTGGTGATACACATTATAATTATAATTAGGTTTCTTTTTATAGGTCTGTAGTAATGAATAAAAAATGATATTTTCTGGCTAATAAAGGTTCTCAGATGGTGAACATACTGTACATTTATTTCTTAGCAAAGAACATTGGACATAGTTTTAGTAAATATTTAATGAGTAACATGCAAATATAGAAAATCTCAATGTGGAAAAACTTTTGACTGGTAGTGTATATACTGAAAGCAATACTGATAACACACTGAGAGTCTACCTGTAATGGATGGCAGGCCTGAAGCCTGCTGAATGTGTGTGTGTATGTGTGTGTGTGTGTGTGTATGTGAGTGTGTGTGCGTGTATGTGTGTGCGTGTGAGTGTGTGTGTCTTGGCCGTCGCACGCAAAGCGGTAAGCTCTCTTCATGTTTCGGCAGCGTTTGTCTGAACTCAGCCCCTGATGAAGTGCTTGTGCGTGACTGGTGCTCTCGGCTCGAATGCCCCCCAGTCGTCTCTTCCATTCGTCTACTTCCACCAGAAGCTGATGGAGCAATGAAGATAAGCCGGTCGCGCACCTCTCTTCCGAAAGTGCCTGTGCACTTCCCCTAATAACTCTCGTAAATCACCCTAATGACTGCATTCAGGCTAGAGTCACAGTCTCAGAATGACATAATGTGCCACAAAAGTGACTGTAAAGAATAAATGGGAGGCCATTGCTCATGAAACTACTAAGAAACACTGAATCTTTACAAGCTATTGTTTAGTGTCTCACTATTATACCGTCAGCCTGAGGCTAGACTGTTACGGCCATGTCACACACTCACCTTCATTGACTTGTAGAGCTCTGTATCAGTGAAGATTCCCAGCATTCCCCCACAGGCAAGCGCAGGAATTTACACCTCTGCTTGTAAAGTCTGAACAACAACGAATTCCACACATTGTTCGGGTGAGAGAACACTGAAACTGTACACCTGTGGACATGCGCTGTATATCTTTCAGAGTGGTGGATTCGATTGGTTGACTGTTTACCGTTTATATAGGCATGAGACTAGAAACTGCTGCTCTAGAATCTTTAATCATTCTGAATACATGGTTTAAAATGGAAAATGATCAACATATGATTTGTAAATCTGATGAATATGTAATGTATGCTGGATAACCCAGTTTTAGTGACCGTCAAAGCAGTTTACAGGTCCATTATGTTTATATGATTGTATTTATGTGCCTGTAGACCTACCTGAGAGCAGGTAACCTGGGTCAGTTGTTTGCATTAAGAAGGAGAAAACTCTCTTGCTTCAGGCAAGTACTCACCTTCTCACCACCATGACATGCACAAGTGTCTTCCTATTCTTAAGGGGCTGGGGTTGTCACGATAGCAGATGTTTACTGGATTGAAAACAGACAGAAACAAGTCTTATCTCCCAGTTCTGTAAGTGATTTTTAAGTTTTTATGCCATTTTCTGTTCAAATCGGATAAGTGCAATATAACTCAACTGTTTATCCTGTGAACTGACTGAACGTTAGATTGTTAATCTGCTTCTATTTTTCGCATTTATTTTTTATTTTTATTTTTAATTGCATTATTAATTCTAAGTTATTTTCATAAGCCAGTTTGCACTACTGATCTGCTGGCACAGCACTCGAAATCTTACACAAAGCAATGTCAGAGCTACAGTTATTTTGCTATAATAATGTTCTGTAATTTTGTTGCACTCTTGTTTATTGTCTAGTTTTTTAAAAAAAATATTCTCTATTATCTTATTATCTTTTAGTCTTCTGTTGCACTGAGCATGCCAATGACAAAAGAATTTCCCTCAGGATAAATAAAGTTCTTTCTTATCTTATCTTATTCAATTGTTTTAGCCAAACAGAGCACAGAACACAACATTAAAGCAGTGTTAGCGTTTTTAATTAAATGTTCCAGATCCTACACACTTCTTGTATTGTATTTGATTTTTTCCCCAAAATCAGAATTAGAAAACTTGCTTAAAGAGAGAGATTTACTATAATGTTTGTGTAGCTTTATGTACTAAAACAATCAACTTGACCACTTTCTTTAGCTTTGAGAAATAATAGTTTTTGTTTCTGTGTCTTTATGACTTATGTAAATTACCTCTGTTTTGACTGGCTTTCCTGTATCGTGCTTCACTTTAAAAGCAGTCCAAGACGAAACACTCCTTATAACTTCAGTGTGAATGGGTGGGGCTAAACTGCCGTAGGCTGAGTAGGTGGTTGTTGTAAATGTGACGTATAACAGTCAAAATGAAAATTTGTGTGATCTTCACAAGTTTTGTTGCATTTAAAGTATTTTACCAATATTGATGTTCTGAGCCAATATTCAGTACAGGTATTTTTCCAATATGGGCCAAAATAAATGGGTTGGACATTGGAAAAAGCCTGAACAATCACGTAAAACCTTAACTTAACTTTAAGCAACACGCCGTAAAGAGAGATCAGCAAGACTGTGTCCCGAATGGCTCCCTGCTCCCTGTATAGTGCACTATGTAGGAATTAAAATACACCAAAACAGTGTCTAATATGACTAACAAAGAGCCACTGGCGATTCAGCCGCGTGTGCAGAATTCCATAGTGGACTAACTGAACGCTGTATGTGTGTAGCGCCCTCTAGAGGAAGCACGGAACTGTTTTGTATTAAAAGCGCATCCAGGCATATTTATTATTAACAGCTGAGTTGTTGAACATAGAAAAATCGGCCGTATCTGATTGGTATCGGTATCAGTAGATACTCAAGGTTGTGATATCAGTATCCGTATCGAACATGAAAAAGTGGTATCGTAGCACTCCTACTTTCCATAATGGACAATACTGGCTGTGGAATGAATGATACACTTTAAAAGTTTTCACTTGCTAAATCACACTTTTATTTTTAAAAAAATATAGAAAAACATGTTTTTTCATGATAATGCTGAATATTACTTAAAGACAATTAGAGCAACTGCAAAGCATTTGTTGGGGACAAACGCATGCTAATAGAGTGTTAAAGAAAAAGTATTAAACTTTAGACACATCATACAAAAGTCTACCTAAACAAGCTCCAAAAATTAACAAAATCAGATTGCACATCTAACACACACACTTTTGAAAATGAGTTAGACTTTGATATACTAATGAACTAAAGTGGTATTGTGTTATGAATGTCCACTGAACTTAATTAAATTACACTGCTTAGATGGAGGCAACGACACAGACGTTATGTCTGTTCAATTTATTAAAGTTTTTTTCAGTGCCTTAACTAATAATAACTCCTGCAGGCTATTAATGGAACAGGCCGCCATTTAAGCTTAACCAAGGAGAGGAAAACCACAAAAAGAGGCTGTGGGATAAACACAAGTCAGCCTTATTTACTGAATATAATGATATTAACAATTATATAGTATTAAAGGATCAAAATAGGATACAGGTCTTGCTGTGACCTATAGGCTGTATCCCTTTAATATTGCTGCCATTGCGTGCTGTCATATTCCATAAATTAATATCATAGAGATACATTTTTTGGCCCAAAATAAGAAGACATCATTAAGATCTACTAAGAAAATGATTCATAGCCAGTACAAATAGGTTGGAGTCCAAAATACCCTTGAGCTAAGATGTTGCCAGAACCGTGAGTCAGTTCTGAAATCTCCACCCATTTTTAGAACGGCCTTAATATGGAGAAATGTGAGCCTCTGAAAAACATCCCCAACAGTTTATGAGTTTCTTCAGCACTTGAAGGTAGATAGTGGATTTGGTACTTTTTTGTAGGGCAGCACGATATATGATTTATTAACCATTATCATGATATTAGTCTCTGCAATACTAATATTGCGGAAGGCTGCAATATGCAAATAAGCCTCCAACCCATCATAGTGTTTCTGACAAGGTGACCAATCACGGCTCCAGGTGAGTTGCTGGGTGTTCTGATGAAGGTATTTATCAAATCCCACAAAAGGAAAATTATTTTAGCCAATCTTTAAGCATTACAGGTTCACTAAAGTGTTTTTAAAAGGTCATATTCTACTTTTTTTTTTTTTTTACATTTTTACCAAAAATATATTTCATAATTCATCATAGTTCATTCTTATATGACCATTTTCACACCTTTGTTTACCCCTTAGAATTAAACAGGCTGTTTTTGTTACTGTACCTTTAAGCCTGATATATGTAAATGATCTCTTTTTTAATTGGCTCCCTGTATTGCAGATCATTCAAAAGGCAGCACAGGGCTGAAACACTCCTTAGAACTTCAGCATGAATGGGCGGGGCTAAACTACTGTAGGCTAAATAAGAGGACAGATGTAACTGTGTGACATCACAAACACAGTTTGATTTTACAGCTTAGTTGCTGTTTATGGACTGCAGGGATGAGGGAGTGAATGTAAATTCTGAAACAATATTTACATACTTCAGGCCTCTGTAATTCCAGAAAAGTGATGATATGTGCCCTTTAATATACTGAAAGGAGTTCAGCCCTACTTTTTTGTACACATTGGTTTATGCTAAGATGTCGGTCAGATATTCAGGCACAAAGTCACTGACATTTAAATAGTGTTAAAGCAGTGAACACAGATTCTAACACTGATATTACTTTATTGATGATATAATAACTGTGTTCTTTCTGAATGAGTTGAATAGTAGAAATAATGTGAGAGCCTCTTTGTGAGTGTGTATCCATGTGTGTGTCTGTCTTTGTGAGATAAGGAGCTTTCAGTGGATTGTTTAGAGGAGTGCGTGCGGACTCTGCCCTCAGAGCCTCAGGTGTTGTCGCGAAACACACGAATCACCTGTGATGACTTACTTGGCTGAAAAACCGAGTAGTTAAAAATGACGCAACATTCTTGCTGCGCCAGTGAAAGGAGAGATAGTCTTCAGATTCTCCACCAAATCCACCACTCCTTTCAAAAACATCTCGCAAACATGAAACCGCCGGAGGTGTTGAGTGACTACTAACAGTCATCGCGCTCAGGTACTCAGATAAGACTGATGGATCTGTGCCGTCCTGAGTATTTATAACTAATAACACTTTTACTCAGTTAAAGGACCAGATTTTTCTCTTTTTAGAAATGAGGGTTTAAGACTGTGTGTAAATACAGTTTAATACAGTCTGTACTGTCTGTATATGGAAGCTGTGAATGCAGTCCATTTTCAACACATTGCTTTTGTGATGTCACAAATATGTACATCCACCTATTCAGCTCAGCAGTTTAGTAAAGCCGAAGTTATAAGGAGTGTTTCAGTGTAGACTGGTCATTTACACATATCACACTGCAATAAATCAATGTACGAAACGAGAGGTTCTAGAATCAAGCAAAAAGATCTGCCAATATAGTGAGAACATTTCACTCGTTAAGCTTTCTTGCAACAAGAAAAAGTTTCTAAAAGCTAGATTATTAATCTTACACTGTCAAGTCAGTTGTTCGTAAAATAAAAAAAAAACCCAAGATGTGTTATTACTTTTTCACTGAAGTATCAATACTTTTTTCACTGAAGTATCCATATTTACTGACTGAAGTTTTAACAGTTTTTCACTGAAGTATCTGTACTTTTACACTGAAGGATCAGTGTTTTTTCTCTTAAGTATTAATACCTTTTCACTAAAGTATCTGTACTTCTACACTGAAGTATTAATACTTTTTCACTGAAGTATCAATATTTTTACACTGAATTACCTGTACTTTTTCAATGAAGTTTCAATACTTTTTCACTGAAGTATCAACACATTGTCACCAAAGTGTCAGTACTTTTAGACGGAAGTTTTGAAACATTTCACTGAAGTATCTACGCTTTTCTCTGAAGTTTCAATACATTTCCATCAAAGTATCAGTACTTTTACACTAAAGTATCAGTACTTTTTCACTGAAGTATCAATACATTCTCACCAAAGTATCAGTACTTTTACACTGAAGTATCAATACTTTTACACTGAAGTATCAGTACTTTTACACTGAAGTATCAGTACTTTTACACTAAAGTATCAGTACTTTTACACTGAAGTATCAGTGCTTTTTGACTGAAGTATCAGGTTTTTTTTCTCTGAAGTATCAATATTTTTCCACTGAAGTATCAGTACTTTTACACTGAAGTTTTAACACTTTTATGCTGAAGTTTTAACACTTTTTTCACTGAAGTATAAGTACTTTTACGCTGAAGTATCTGTACTTTTTCACTGAAGTACCAATACTTCAGCCTGCAGGATGTTGACACAGTGCAGTTAGCGGAGGCATTAATTGCACAAACACACATCATTCATCACTGACTCCTTATTGCGTGACAAGCTACTGTGACTCCCTGCAAATATGTGAAAAATGCAGCCGCTCTCCAGAGCCAAACCAGGTTAAGCCATTGCTTGCCTTCCGTCATGCAGGGGGCCTGTAGCCTGCTGTGGGAATCTGCATGTATCAACAAGAGTCAATATCGATCAGTTTCGCAAACCAGTCCAGGCTCGGGTGTCGAAATGAGCCAGTAAAGCATTAACGGTAATCGTTTGGTAATGAATGGTTAAGAACGGTGCCACTGTCTTATCAGTGGGCTCTGAATCATGAGGACAACAGTTATAATGCTACATTGCATTTCTTTTGTATTTATTTTAGTCATGATAAATGTCAAAATGCATGCAGGCGTTACCACGGGCAGCCATGCGTGCACTCAGACACCCTGATAGCACAAAGTCACGCAACGTTTTATCAAAATACGTCGAGCCAGTTATTATCAAAAGGATGTCTATCAGAGGAACGAAGCCCTTTGGAACTGTGAGGTACTTTTTGCTTTTATTTTTATTTCATTTTAAAATATGCGGCATTACTTTGCAGCATCGAATTTATGCAGCAATTATTTTTGCATGTTTTTTACACGACTAGTCAAATGTTTTTGCACACTGCAGATTTTTATTCTTGTTAAACACTGGAAGTTGTTGAGTGAAGAACTGTAAATGAAAATATGTCAAATAAAACCAGTTTACTTTATAAGATGAGAGAATCTGTAACAGTGCAGGTCTGACTCCTATTAACTGGTTGTGTGGTGATGCAGAGTCAAATTCTAGACTGTCCTTTAACCTTAAATGCACTCGTTAACTGTTTCAGCACTTAATAGCTCAGTAAAAACACTTGTCTGGTGAACTACATAATCAATATAATTAAAACTGTATTAGGTGGGTTTTAATACGTTGGTAGTGATGAGTGAGAAAATGTAATTTTCTGGCTATTAAAGTACTCAGATGGTGAACATACTGTAAATGTAATTCATAGCAAAGAATATTGAGTGTATTTTTAGTAAATATTAAGTGAGTAACATGCAAATGTGGAAAATCTCATTGTGTGACAAAACTTTTGACTGGTAGTGTATGTATATATACAGCTGTAGAAAAAAAATAAGAGACTACTGCAGTTTATTTTTAAATCAGCATCTCTATGAGTTATGATAACCATTCCATGCCAGTGTCTGTTAAATCCCTCCACAAGCACCTCATTCTGCTCTATGAGGTACTGATTAGTGATCACCTGAATCAAATCTTATTTAATGAGGAAAAGTATAAAAAACACTGCTGTAATCA
>JBBPCZ010000156.1:4734013-4745740 GCA_037974445.1 Brycinus macrolepidotus | reverse complement strand
ATCTTAAGTACAGAAATTATAACAAATCATTTTAATACATATGTAAATCCACAAAAAACTCATATCCAAATGGCACTTTACCTATTTTTGCGATTTTTTTTGGCCACACAGTATTTCCTGATTCTCAACACAGCCTGTTTGCGTCCAGTGCCTTCTCACCGTAGACTTACAGGAACACCTGCTTGCCTTATGTTTGTATTTGCTTAAGGGGGACCAAAGTGTTTCCCTGCATCTTGAGCTCCTTGTTGCTAGGTTCCCTGACACTATTCTTTAGCACCAGTGCTGCTGTATACTGATCCTTCTTAGCTAAAGGAGAACTGGAGTGAATGAATTTGCCTAACAGCCCCTTAAAAGCTACTTGTCTGTACTGAGCTTCTGAGAACATGTTTTGGGGTGATAAGAGTTGCATTTGTTGAAATGAACTTGCTCTTGACTTTAGAACCACAGGGACTTTCCTAAAGACAAATGGTTCATGTGATTGAACCATTTCTTGAAGAATATTGCTCTGTCATATATTATAGAGGCGGCATGGTGGCGCTGTGGGTCATGCTGTCACCTCATAGCGAGAAGATCCTGGGTACCCATGTTCTCCCAGTGCCTTTGAGGGTTTCTTCCGGGTTCTCCGGTTTCCTCCCACAGTCTAAAGAAATGCGCGTCAGGCGAACTGGAGATGCTAAATTTCCTGTGAGTGTATGTCTGCCTTGTGATGGACTGGCAACCAGTCCAAAGTGTTTTCCTGCCTTTCTGGTTCAGGATGAGCGGTTTGGATAATTGATGGATGGATGAAATGTTCTTGGAGTAACAAAGTTGTTGTTGAGAGGTTCTTAAATATCCCTAGTGGAATGGATAATTTATTCAGCAAATACCTATTCAAAATGATGAGTATACAACCTTCTATACCAGGCTATTTCCAAAACAAGACCTTTTTTCAAGACTTTCGTACATTTATTCCTCTTTAAAGCACCTTTACACATCACACAGCGGCTCATAACAGATGTATATTACACAGTGCATAGCAGGCAGTAGGTAGTTCTCCTCTCTTCTCATGAACGACTAGTAATGGGCAATTCTCAGGGTTTTCTAACAGACATGTATGTGCATGATATATACACACATTACTGATTTTCCTACAACTGCTGTAGCAAACATTTTACTACTGTAAGAAAGCTATTTTATTTCTATATTAGATTGTACCAGTGTTTTGCATCCAAACAACCAAATTAGTTCATGAATTCGATTCATTTTCCTGACATTATTCAGTACATGATTATATGGTGTATTGTTTAATTTCTGATTTTGTGACTCACTTGTATACTGTATTTTTCTACAACATATAAGCTCTGATGTTTGGCTGCTCTGCAGAATCCACAAATTGATTTGTTCATGCAATGATCAATAATCTTTTTTTTTAAATACTGTAAATAATAAATACTATGTACTGTGTTCAAAACCTACAATGATCTCATAGCTGCATTGTTTATACTGAAACCGCTAAATCAAAATAAACAATATTTATATTGTTGCTCGAGTCATGTGTTTATTAAATGAAGAGGGTCATATTCCCAAACTTAAATCAGCTTTATCATCAGGATACGCACAATGTATGGCGGTGGCATTGGAATCAATATGCTTATCTAGTCATACATAATCTAAATAAAGAAGCGGGTTTATTTTTAATCCCAGCATTCGGGGGCAGCAGCTGCATCCAGAGTGGAAGTTAAGGGAAGTGCTTAGGATAGAACTTTCCCTCCACTGCAGCTTATCTTGTTCCCCCAGTACATCCTGTTCTTGATCAGCCAGAGGCTTGCAGCCAAGCAGCCGGTCCCGAGTGCGTGACAACTCCAGATAGAGCCAGCTGATTACTGATACACCAACACCCCCATGCCCCCCCCACCAAACCAAAAAAAAGAATGAAACGCAAACACTCCACTTGCTACTCCAAGATCAGGAATTGCTTACCGCGGTGGAAGTGCATAAACTGGGGGAAAAACATGCTTCATTGTAAGTATACATAGTTGACATAGTTTAGGATTTTTTTATAGAGCAAATACACCTGAAAACATCAGCAAAAGACACTCAGTCAAACAGAGTTTAACCCATTGATTCCTAAGCTTATTAAGACTTTTATTAACACTGTAGTAGTTATTGAATTATTAGTAACTCCTACAGTGTAGTATTAAAGTATTTCTTTCATTTTTGAATGTCATATTTAATTGATTGAGCAAACACAAAACACACATTAAATCATCATTTTATTTATCCCAAGTATCCTATGTGAAAATGTAATTGCCCTGTAATCAACCACTTAACTAAAATGATCTGATAATTGGGATCAAATACACTAGGCACACCCAGGCTTGATTACCATCAGCTCTGTTCAATCTAAACATCACTTAAACACAAATTGTCCAGCAATGTGAGGTGGGCTAAAGGGTCTCAACAATCACCACATCATACTGTGGTCAAAAGAAGTACATAAAGAGATGACCACGTTGTATATATTAGTCTGGAAAAGGTTACAAAACCGAAGAATCTGGGACTCCAGGGAACCACAGTGAGAGCCATTATTTCCAAATGGAAAAATCTTCCCAGAAGTGGCCAACCTACCAAAGTTTCTCCAAGAGCGATGACTCATTTGGGAAGTCAATAAAGCACCTAAACTGACATGTGAGGAACTGCAGGCATCGGTCATCTCTGACAATGCTGGTGTTCATGATTCCATCATTAGAAAGAGACCAGGGATGGAACTGAGAGAAAACTTAACTGATTAAAAAAACTTGACATATTATTGAAGTGCAATGAAAAATCTTTACTTGGAATAGAACCTTTACTATATGCTGAGATTCTTTACATTTTAAAACCAGTCTACACACTTCTCATTATATACAGAAAAATATTTCTTCTATAACATCTTTATTTGAACATGTGTGCATACAGAGAGGAACCCACAACACAAAATCCTTTTGGGATTCTTTGATTAACCATGTCTTGTATTACAATATGCTAAAACGCTTAAAGTTACCACACAAAACTTACAGACTTTGCCCAGACAGTTAACCAAACCTTATTTAGTTATTCAGAAACTTATTCACATCTTTACAGCTTGCAGCATTGATTACTGCAGTGTTCTCATTCGCCTCCTCAGAAAGATCATTTGACACTAGAGCTTATTCAAAATGCTGCTGCAAGAATTCTAACAGAAAGCAAGAAACTAGAGCACATTACTCTACTCCTCAGGTCCTTACACTAGATTTCAATCAGATACAGAACAGAGTTCAAAGTATTACTCATTGTTTATAAGTCACTCAATGGTTTGGGCCCTAAATGCATCTCTGAAATGTTTGATTATAACCCTGTAAGGCCTCTTAGATTGGGAGGAGCTGGTCAGGTAGTGGTGCCCATATCTGACACGGCATTTAGTCATTATGCTGCCCGCTGCTGGAACCAGCTCCATATAGAGATCAGATCTGCAATGACTGTTGCTATTTTTAAAAGAAGCTAAAAACTTGTTTCCACTGCCTTCGATAAATCAGTAAAACTTGCACAAATATGACCTGTATTTTTTTTTTTTTTTACACTTCATTTACGTTTGCTAAAATATTACTTAATAATTCCTCTATATGGGTCTCTTAACTTTTATCAGGTATTGGGATTCTCTAGTTTGGCATCAAGCTCTAGTTGAGCTCTAGTCTGGGATAAATTCTAGTCAAGCTCTAGTCGGATGTTGAGCTCTATTACACATAAGCGAGGCTACTTTCCATTAAGAATATTTATATTAATCCCAGAGTTAAAAAACTCTCTATTATCCTATACAGTTTAACTTGTTAAACTTATTTAAAATGTTACTTTTTATGTTTATCTCTGTAAAGTATGCTGAATGGGCTCTGTGTGTGATAAAGTGCTATATAAATAAACTTGCCTTGGCTAATCACCAGAATATGGAACATAGTGTTGGCAGTGGGGTGTGACTACCCTCTTAACACAGTCGGATAAGACAGACACACATGGAAAGGGACACTCAGAAGAGAGTGTTACCATCTGGCACTGTGGAGGATGATGTCACTCCGAGGATTTCTAACTCATGGAATGAACTCATGAGCTCAGCCTTGGCTTTTGGGTTTCTGTACACAAAGGCACACCTTCCACCAGTGACACATCAGTCTTGATTAATCAGCAGAACCAGTGGCCTAACCCAAGTCCACATAAAGTGTACTGTAGCGCTGCATAGTGTATTGTTCATTAACCACTTTTGTGATATTGGCCTTTGCATTACTTATATTGCAGACATTGCAATATACAAATGAGCCTCTAAAACCACAGTTCTGTCAAGATCCAGTGTGAAAATCAACTAATTAACCAAATTTATTTGATAATTATGATCTATTACACTAGACGCTCCCTTGACACAAATGGACACACACAAGGTAGAAGTAATATACAGCCATCAGATCTTCTAGTTGGAGAATGATAAAAAAAAAAAAATCCAATATTCACACAAAAGTGGCCACAGGATCAAGCTTTTGACATGGTCATCCCAGGGTCCTGACCGAAACCCCAGCACTAATTGTGGGTCCTCATAACTGAAACACATAGTTTTATTAAAATAGGTTTTGTTTTCTTAGACCAAAATTTACACCAAGGTTAGATTTGTGCTTGTTTCTGTTCATGTCTACAGTGTGAGATTGAGCCAATTAACCACAAAGGCATTTTTTCACCCAAGGTTGCCAGTAGTTATGTTGCTGACTGTATATGGCCTGATTTTTCAAGACTTTGTGTTTATGTTCATATCAACAGTATAATCCCATTAGTGTAAGCACAAATGGACTCAATTCACAAGGCAAAGCATACATACTGATCAACTCTCCACAAACTCCGAAACATTCTGTGAGAATACCGCACTGCTCTCCTTATCACATTCTCTTCCTCGGGGACAAAACCGTGCCCTTTCATCAGCTCGGGACATAATGGCCGGAAAGATAAGCAGATTTATCTTAAAATGGGTATCAATGCCTGAAGAGTCTTCTGATATGACAGTCATGGGAGCAGTTAAATCTTAAGAAACTCAAAATAAGAAGATTATGTTGTTGAGAACTGCAGGGTTTCTACCTGAAAGTGTCCAGCAAGTGTGAAAGCCGTTTAGCTTGCAGTAAATGAGAATCAAAGTAGAACTTTTTAATTATCTGTACTATTTCAGAGCTGAAAGAGAAAATAAAAGTCTGTAGCTGCACAGTAGCTTTGCAGATTGTTCACTAACCCTGACCTGCACACTGATTAACTCAGGGCCTTTTGAAGTACTGACCAAATCTGCAACCACATGGGAGAAGTAGCTGTGCAGAGGTGAAAGGGTCGTTTCCCTTTGGATCTGACAGTCAGGCGATGATGGCCTCCTGTCTGCATGGCCTGTAATTAGTTCCTGTTCCAGATGTCCATTGCGTGAGACAGAGAATTAGAGAAGAGAGCAACAGTAAAGAGGTCACTGTACCTGAAAAATGAGTCTGTACTCCTTCCCTGTTGTTTTCCGGCCTTTATTATCCTCCTGGCTAGTGTCTGTGTCAAGCCTCAGTTTCCAGCAATATCTAGAGTGAGCCTGGGTTCACTGTACAACCAAGGTGAATTTGGCTTTCCTTTATTTTGGGGTAGAAAGAATAAGTTGAATTCTATGTCCAGTTGCTTCTGGCGCTCATGTACAAGTCTCCAATGTCAATTTTGTATATACAATGAAACCAAATCACAGAAACTACTATTGCCATTTACTGACAGTCACACAGTATAAGTCTATAATCTCTGTACCCATTTTAATAGTACAGTGCTACCACCAGCACGTGTAATACTCTTATTTAGATTATGTGTAGTATTTCTATGTACAATATACTGTACACAAGCTCCTACGTTTTTGCAGAATACATACAAGCCTCTAGATTACATTCTTACATTCGTCAATTATATATATTACATAATACATTCTTTTTGGTGGCTCATAAAAAGCACAATTAAAGTGAAATAAAAGTCAATTTACCAATCATAATCTCATAAAACAATAAACAACCTCACCATATGATGATAACCATAACATGATACATAGAGGAGAATATGGTCATATGACACACATCACAGACCAGACTCTTCTCTATCTTTGGTAAACCTAGAACAACTGTAGTGTCTAAAAACACAAAAAAATAATAAAATGTACACAAATCTAGAGACACAAAGAGTTAACATTTCTCTGGATTCCAAATTTATGACAATAATACAAATATCTTACGAAGCACTTTAAAGAACCTGCACTGAAGATGCCAAAATAGTGGCTGATGATGATGTTAGGGTTAAAAACGTTTCAAAAATGAATAAAAAATATTTCCATAAGAGCAAAGGATAAATATCTTTACATAGGCTGCACTACACCTTTTAATAATGGAATGCAAGTTTAAAACAGTAAATGTTACCGCTTTACAGAATCAGTATTGCCAATTTTAGAAGTGCCAAGAGGCTGATTCAACGCAAATGATTTCACAGCGGACTACAACATGTCTATTTTTCTCATTTTGTGTATCAGTGCCATTCACTTATTTGTTAGGAATTCAAATTAAGTACAGTGGTACCTCGCATAACGAACGCAATCCGTTCCAGCAGCGAGTTTCGTTTACGAAACAATTTCTTGCAGACTTCTATGGGAAATCGTGTAATCCGTCCCAGGTCGCCGCGCATAATCGAAAAAATTACTAAAAATTGAAGACACAGCACTGTTAAGGGGGGGGGGCACTAGTAAAACATTCAACAAAGCAGGGAATGATGTTAGGTTTTTTTCTTGGGCTTCACACTTCACAGAAACAAGGAAAAACTTTCGTTATGCGGAACGTTTGTTCTGTGAGGCGTTCATTAAGCGGGGTACCACCGTATATGAAAATATTTGGGAACCCCTGTTTTAACACATTTCCCTTTAAATCTGTGGAACAGGGCCATTTAGCACATTTAATATTATATAATGGAACATTATGGTCCAGTTTCTCTAACCAAGATTAAACCTAAAATCAACTTCCAATGACGATTCGCTATTGGCACTGGAAGATAGTCTAAAATTGGCTTTATAATGTATATAGTGTTATAATGAGCTCATGGACTTTTGGAAGCCTGGTTCCTTCACATGTAGCCTCATACCTAAAAAGCCCTTTTTTAGTGACACAGGCTAAAAGGCAGTGGCACCAAGACTCCTCCCTTCTTAGTAACCATTCACCTTTTAGAATTCAGTCAGAGACGTACTCTGGAGTTTAAATAGTATAAACCAGCAGCTTTGCGAAGGTAGAAAGATGAAAATAAGCTTCAAAAAATGATGAGCATATTTCTGGCCCAGCAGACATGAGAACAAATGGGACAAAAATAGTGCAAAACCTACGTCTGCAAAACAGATTTAACAACATGTGCCTACATTAGTTTTATAATAAAGCACCATTTGTGGCCCAACCCTCTCAAGATAATGGATGTGCACAAAAAGGGGTGAAAATGATAACTGTTAGATAGGTAGGATTTCACCTGATATGATAAAGTGACCAAGAAACAAAAAGAAACGCTAAATGTCCACAAGTTGATGGACTTGTGCTGTTTTAGATGCTGCTGCTGGAATGTGCTGGTCAGGAACCGAGGGATAGGGCTGGATGGAGATATTATTAGTGTTACAGAAGTTCAAACTGCTTTACACCATTACAGCACAAAGGGGCCCTAAAACAATACAGCTGCCTCCGCTCTCTAAAGCACAAATAAACTAGTAAACCGGAGCAAAACAGTGCAATTCACTGTAAAAATCCACAGTGATGTGTTCTCAATATCATCTTCAAGGCCTACTGTAATATGAACAGGGTGGCCACTAAATAAATCTAGGGTAGAAATTAAATTTGTACCGCTTTTTTGCTAAAGTGACATTAGATGATGATATGTCATACTCCATATAAACACATTTTCATCATATTTCTGATCATAATGCACTCATTCTTGGCGTTAATGGTAATATCAGCAGAAATAGGTGAAAAAGTGATAACAGTCATACTTCAGTCTGTCTACCCATGGGGTGTCCAGTCTGATCCACAAAATGCTGCAGGTTTTCAGTATAACTAAGGAGAATCACACATGATTAACTGAAGACTGAGACCAGCTGATTAAACACCTGCAATCAGGTGAAGTCCAAAAGGTTCGCGGTTAGGAATGGACACCCCTGATCTTCGCCATCATCACAACAATGCCCAAAGATATCAGAGGAAGGAGAAGCCCAGGGATTCTGCCCATTTCTGGAAAAGATTAGAGACTAAAGTGCTAAGAGAAGAGAGTCCAGCTCCTTCTGTGCTTCCTCATCCTGTCACAGACAGCCCAAAGACAAAAAAACAAAGAAATGCTCAGTTTAAAATGTGTGTAGAAGCTTCTGGGACTATATATATCCGATTAAAGACCATGCAGACTAAGAACCCACCTCTTTAGTCACTGTACTCATAGCAGATGCAGCATCGCACATCATCTTGGCTTGGGTCTTCTGGCCCTGGTCTTTATAACACTAAAATCAATTTGGAAAAAGGAAAAAAAAAAAAAGAAACACATTATTAATGTGGATTCAAGCACAGGGCGCAGACCCTGCAGAGCCCATTAGCTCATTCTGTTCTTGTTGAAGCCTTAAATAAGGAGAATTCTGACCAAAATGTCCCCCATACACTTTCCAAAGAGAGATTTTTGGAGCGAAACCATAAACAAACCATGTTTAGCTCTCTAAAGAACGTTTCAGTGTATGGATCTTTAAAATGTAAAATGTAGCCACCAATTAAAATGTCCTTCAGTCAGGAACCCATTCCAGTGTGAAAAAGTCATTAAAAACATGGCACTGCTGGTTCTTTTTGTCTGTACGAACTTATCAAACATGAAAAAAATGAAATAGTCAAAGCATATGATCAGGTAGGGGTGACAGATTATCTCTATTTTTAGTGTAAAGTGGCAGTAAAGTGTAAAGTCCCTACCCATGTCATGCCACTGAAAAATAAAGAAAATCAAGGACATACTGGCTATATGTCATGGACCCCTTGAGAACCATGGCTTTTTATAGCATTTCTCCAAATCCACAGTGGTGTTTTTCCAGGTCAAGTCATTTTATATTATATTATATACATTTTATTTATATACAAATGACACAAAGGTCATGCAATGTGCTATACAGGAATAGAATACAACTAATAACAAAAAGAAAAGAAAAGAAGAAACAAAAGAATACATAAAATCAATAAAAGAAGATTGAATGTGCTATGAAAGTTCACAAACATGATCGCTCACACCAAACCTAATCTGAGCACGCAGGTGCACACAAGAGAATCAACTGAATTTTATCAGAAGTGGCAAAATTTGTCTAAACTACCTGAGCTGTAGAGGACAGGTATGAGAACCATCTCTCTTGCACAATAAACACAACAAAGAGGAAGAAGTAAGGGACCATTTACCTTGGCTAAAAACACATAGTTGAACTTGGAGTACTTTGGACAAATCTCCTCAGCCTGTGAAAGGAAACATAAAAGGAAATGAGTTGCTACTGATGGGTTTCCACCCATTTATTCAAAAGGAACAGCACTCTTTTAAAATCATATTACTGGTGACACTGGTTTAACACAGGACATCAGGGACCTGATTTGGAAAAAAGTAAAAATGTGTATATATAAAAAAAATCTAAATACATTATATATATATAATCCAAATTTCTACTGTGCTAAACTTAGATAAGGTTTTGGGATGTATGAACGTTTCAGAGTCACTGTTGTTCCCTATGATTTTCATTCATATCTCACGTTGTATTGGAGTAGTGAGGCTGTAATGAAAAACACACTTCCACTCACCGAAGGAGCAGCTAAAGCAGTTAAACAACTAGGATTCTGTGTGTTTAATGAGTTTGAAAACAATCTCGCTGTAAACCTCCACCCTTCAACATCACCATCCTAAATAACTACCTCGTCTGCATTTACGACAATTCCACCACGGCACGAAAGAGAAACGCTGGGTGCATTTGAGTGCACTCTCCCCTCCAGTTAGGCCTGATGTTATTCTGACTCAACATCAAAATTGTCAGTTAAATCAATCATGTCATTATAACATTATGTGCATCGCTTTACATTTTACATCCCCTCTGGTAGGTGAGCACAAAAAAGAGACAAAAAACTTTGTGTACAAGCCAAGACGAGGCCCTTTCCCCCTTAATATGCGCACCTTAATGGGACCTTCACATTCAGATCCTAATTCCTGAAAGGACTGTTCCTGTTCAGTACAGGGCGATTAACTACATTATGTGTGAACTATGAAGCCAGACATAATTAATTCATCTGATTAACAAAGACCAGAACAGTTAAGGCCAAATTGTGTGGTCCTTCTGGAAGATTTTCGCTCTAAACCTGTTTCCGGCACTGTGGCCCAGTTTTTGTAGCTCACAGGGGATGTTGTATAACTCTACAGGATATGTTTGTTAAAGAAGGCTTTACAGCCTTTACCCTCCCGGCAAGGTGCAACAAGTTACAACACACGCCACTTAAATCAAAATTGAAGGGTGAGATACACAAGATGAGGAGGAGGCATGCAAGAGAGTGTCTTGGCCAGGACTGATTTTATTTCTCTATATAAACATGCGAAATGTGGGAACACAGATTAAGCCTTTTAAATACCTGGGGTTTGCCCTTTAAATGGGTGCAGGAGTAACTTGGGGGCAAATCTCTACCCATCAGATAACAAGCACGACAAGGCAGATGGCGGGTACCTCTGTAGGCTTGATGAGCTAAATTCTACTCCTACATGATTTACTGTTAAGACTATGGTGGAAAAACAGCAACAACAACTCGCATTTCTGTCAAATTTGTGAAAATTGTTTTTGGATGATTCTTCATAAGTTGTGGAATTGCTTTCATGCCTGCAAAATTATATACCTTTCCAGACTATAATGAAGTGAACCACACTCTGATCACAATTAATGGTAGCATATGTAAACCATGCTCCATAACCAGGCAATGGACCTTGCATTCAAATTTATGTTATAACTTTGTGTTTTCAGAGTTTCCATGTTAATGTTCAGTGAAGGACAGACTGGCCCACCTTAAGGAAGTTCTGTAGAGCATCCTGGATGGTTGCGCTTGGGGGTTCTCCAAACAGTGTAGCAGCAATCTTTCTCTCAATCCATGTGCACTGAGCCACCTGTGCACATATTCATATGCGCAAGTACATCACTGAGTTGTACAATTGATTTACAGCATATTTTATACAAACGACTTGATTAACACACTATTACATTCCAGTATTGTTGATTTCCACCTGACATTTGCACAGTTTTTTGCATGTTCAAAAAATGACCTTGTACCTATTGCATATCTTTGTACCAAACTGCATATTTTTACTTCTAGTTTAGAGCTTCTATTTATAGTTTATTTATATGTGTGTCTTCTGTGTGTCTTTTCGTACTCTGTAAAATCTGGAGCCACACTGTCTCGTCTCACTGTATAGATGTTTATAGCTGAGATGACAAAGTTCACTTTGACTTTGACACTCAATTGCCTCCCCATATGCGACATAAAAACTACTAATTATTAGAGTAGTTCTAATAAAAGCACGGTCAAAGGAATCGGCAATCATTAGCTGATACAATAAGTTCTATATTAATCGTATTTTATTGCATTTACTCGCTTGTCTTTCTGTTCCAAATGATGACATAATCATCACACAATAGCATCA